>CM021101.1:764411708-764515465 GCA_007115665.2 Sequoiadendron giganteum
CACCAAAAGTTTGGATTCGGTGGGCTGGGATGTTGAGGAGACTATTGATATCAAACAAATAGGGAGGCCAGTTTTGGATAAAAGTATCCACTAGGCTGTCCTAAGAACCAAAACTCCTCAGGGACTGACTCCTAAGAAGGGAAAAGGATATAAAAGAATTAAGAGGATATTTCTTTCCAAGGAGCCCTTGGAATTCTTCCCTCCTGACATTGAAGAGATTGAGCTTGAAGCCCCTGCTCAAGATTTACCTGGAGGAGAAGAAGAAGATTCCCAAATAGGACTTGTGGTTTCAACACCAACAATAGGTGAGTCATCTACTCAAGTCCCTCTTATAGAGTAACCAAGCAGAGAGATGCCTAAAGGAACTCTTCATGATATTGCTGAGTCATTAAAGGGAAAAGAAGTAGAGGTGGAGATCCATGATGTTGGAACAGACTCTGATGAGACTTTGTCAGAGAAAGATGCACAAGAAAATATGCCTCTAGAGGAGGAAACTGAACATGTACTAATAAAGGAGGATCAGTGGGCACTATTTGAGGAGGCAAAGAAGGCTTCAAATGCTCAAGCACATGTAGAGGCCATAGAGAAGCAAAAGGTAATTGATGCTAAGGCACAAGTTGATGCCTTACTTCAGCAACAACGGGTAGAAGCCAAATGAAGAGTTGATGAAATAGAAAAGCAGCAAAGGCAAAAGGAGCAGAAGCTTAGGATCAAAGAAGAAAATGATAAGATGGAGTTAATACAGAAAATTCATGATTTGGATAAAGAAAAGGCAAAGCAGCAAAGGGAAAGGGAAGTTCTTGTGGCCAAATTGAAGCTTGCTCAAGAGGCCAATAAAGAGAAAGAGGAAGGAAAATGTGTGTAAAAACAAAAAGATGTCGAGGAGCTGATTAAGCAACAGAAAGAAAAGGAAGATGCAAATAAACTTAAGGCATTGGAGGAAGAGAGAAACCAAGAACTTGTGAAGAAGATATTAGAAGAAGAGAAGTTGAAAAAGGAAGAAGAAGATAAGAGGATACAAGAACAGAAAGACAGGGAGGAAACTGAAAAGCTTTCTTAGACAAATGTGGAGCAAGAACAACAAGAGGTACAAGGGGTTGATTCTCAACCTAAAGTAAATATTCCACAGCCCTCTACTACTACTGTTGCTTCTTCTTTAACTATAATGACCACTACTCTTGGTGCTCCCACTTGGTTGAAATTGGATCTGCAAAAAAAGTCAGTGACACCTTCATAGCCTCTCAATTGGGATGATATGATGAAATAAATTGAAAAGGAAAGGCCCAAGAAGAAGGAAAAAATCCTACATTCCACTAGACTCACCGACAAAGGAGAAATTATTTCTGAATGTGCCATACCAATGATAGACAAGGATGTAGGAGACATGCAATTGACTGATTACCTATTGGGCACTGTTAACTTGTGGAGACCACAAGAGATCAACAAATGAACTTAATAGATGTGGTAGCTTCATCCACTAAATCCAGAATGATGACAGATAAGCAAAAAAAGGATGAGCTTAAGGCTCAGTTGGATCAGTTGCATACTTTCTTGAAGAGTGTTTCTACTCCGAGGTCACAACAAGTTGCCACCATTGAGACACCATTTTTTCTCAGTAAGAAGGAGGTGGATGATTTGGTACAGGTAAGAAGTAAGGTAGAGATGTTGGATAGATGGACTGATAAGATAAATCAGGAAATAAGTGAGGTGTTGGATAATAGTTTTGAGGTTCACAAAATGACAGAGGAGTTAATAGAGGAAATGAACCAGTATGTCAAAGTATTGGGAGAATAGGAGGAGGAGTACAAAGGATATAGTCAGAGGTTGAAGGAGGTTAGTAAATTTCCAAATTCCACTCTTCTAGAACAATCAATACTTGAAGAGGACAATAAAGATTTCTTGGAAAAGACTATCAACATACTTCGGTTTAGGTCTGACTTTTTATACAAGCATAAAAATGAAGTTCAAGATTCTGTCAAGGATCGAAATGAACAATTTGTGGAGTTGGAAGTAGATATTTCTGTCATAGTAAATGTTAATATACTGGTAAAGGAGGGCCTACCTTTGAGCCAAATAAAGGAGAAATGGGATGATAGGTTTAAGGAGATCATGCATAAAGGAGATGATGGAGAATATCTACTGTTAGATTGATTAATGGATATTAAAGAAGAGATAAGGGCAGCTAAAAGGGAGTTGACAAAGCTAAAGGACATGAGAGGATTTACTACTATGGAATTAGAAAGGATCAAGTTTGAAGACAGTTGGGTTGATGGGCCAGTTTTGGAAGTGCTTCAACAAGTCTTCTCCAATTATGACGAGTAGAGTGTAGAGCAAACTTCGTATGCATAAATGATGATCTCGTGCATGCATGAATTTATTCTCTTCTCCACATGCAGGACTAGCACTCTTAGAGGTGCATGGTTTTCTTTTCTCTTCTATTTTCTTCTCTCTAGTTTAACTGAATGATCATGATGGGAACTAGAGATCAAATTGATCTGAGTTTCCAAGAAGACTTTAACTCCTAAAAAGGTGGATCAACCTAAGATAGAAGGGACTTCATTTTTTTTGTACATCTATAAATACTTGTGAGGTATCATATTGTAAGGGTCGGTTGATGAGAATAAGATTAGCCACCTAATAGTAGGAGATAGAATTTTCATAGTTTTACAGAGATAGTTTGTTACTTTATTTATAGTTGAATATAATTACAGGTTTTTTACGTAATATGGTGTTGGAATTGAGTTTTATTTGATAAGGCTGATGAATTATAATGTATTTGTATTTCAGTGATTGTGTTGAAGCATGAGTGTTTCTTATGTGATGAGAATCATTAGAAGAAACCAGATTTAAAGATTATTTCACTAGATTATTTGTGAATTGAATTTATTGAAAGTCTGTTGATCTATGGCCTTGGAAACGGATGATAGTGTGTTCTTTTGTCTTTAAAGTGATTATGATGTTAAAATAAGCACCTTAGATGCATGCAATAGTATGGACTATTATGTAAATTGAGTCATACTATGGTTTTCTTGATCTATTGGAAGAACATTCATTGTTCAGGATATATGTCTGGATATTAGATAAGTTTTATTCATATTTACTGATGTGCGACCTGATCTATCTTTTTCTTTTATTTAAAACCCCATTTTATTAAAGACCATTCAATGAATAATTCATTGCTTGCATTCCTTATTACCAGCAAAGGCCCCTTGAATATTACAGTTGCATGGACTGATTGACTGACACTAGACAGTTAAGAACCAACTACCAGGACCTTGGGAGTTAGGCTACTATATGTTGTTTTTCTTTTTCAGGAGAAATAGAGTAGAAATATTTTTTTTAACATTGTTTGGCATTTCACCATCAACTGGCATATGGTATTCAAGATTATACATTATATATATAAAATAATTCTAAAAGGTGTGCAAATAGAAAATTGTACTTCATATGAAGGTGAGAACTTGATTATTATTGTTGTGTATGTATACAATATCATATTTGGTGGTAGTAATGATAAGATGTGTAAATAAGTTTTTGTCCAAATGCAAGATGAATTTGAGATGTCAATGTTAGGACAACTATCATTTTTCCTTGGATTATAGATTTCACAAATTGATGATGGGATATTTATGTCTCAAACAAAGTATGCTAAGGATATGCCAAAAACAATTTGAATGGAAGACAACAAGCCAATTAGTACCCCCACGATAACTGGATGTAAGTTAAGAAAGTCAGATGAGTTCCCAAATGTAAATCAGACAATGTGTAGGTCTATGATTGGAAGCTTGTTGTACTTAATTGCATCAAGAACAAATATTATGAAATTAGTGTTTATGGTTTCCAATTTTCAGTATGCTCCTAAAGAGTCTCATCTCAATGCAATTAAAAGAATCTTTATATATACCAAAATAAATATTGACTATAGACTATGGTATCCAAAGAGAAAATATTTTACTTTGATAGCATATAAAGATGTTGATTGGGTTTGAAGTATTGATGATAAAAGAAGCACTAGTGGTGAAGCATTCTTTTTGGGAAACAAACTTGTTTCTTGGATGAGAAAAAAACAAGAACCAAACTGTTATTTTACAATAGAAGAAAACTTTGTAGTAGCAGCAACATGTTGTACTCAAGTATTGTGCATGAAGCAGACACTCCAAGACATCAAGGTTGAAGCCAAAAAACCTATCTCTAATCTTTGTGATAATTTAAGTGCAATAAAAAACTCAAAGAATCTGTTATGCATTCTAGAACAAAGAACATATCAATCAAGTATCACTTCATCAGAGATAAGGTAGTTGGCCAACAAGTTACCATGGAGTATGTGCTAACAAAAGATCAAGTGGAAGACATATTCACCAATCATATTCCCAAGGAAAAATTTAAATATTTGAGATAGAAATTGGGAGTAATTTCTCCCACATCATATCACTAAATTCTAGAGATAGGGCATCAGTCAAAGGGGAGCTTCATAGATATTTCATTCATCATTGGAAGAAGAGAGGGAGAGATCAAGTCAGGTAAAATGGGATAAAAATTTCTAATAACTTGATGGTTACAAATTTATGGTCACATTCCTTATCTTTGAGTTGCTTATCAAAGGGGGAGGATATCCAAGGGGGAGATTGATTAAGTGTTCAAGAAGTTTTGAACTGCCCCTTTTCCATTAATGTCAAAGCAGGTGAAAGGAAAGAAAATTCTTATACAATTGAGCAAGGGGGAGAAAGTCAAACAATTGCTCTGATGAAAGATGTCTAAGGGGGAGCTATTATGTATATGCCCTCATATGGAACTTTGATTAATTGGTATGGAGAATTTTAGTTTATTGGTATATTAGTGTTGGTTCTATTGGTACAAAGCATGTTTTGGAGAATTTAGAATTGGTGCAAAGAATTTTGAGCATTTGGTTTCTCCATGAATGAGAAAGTGGGTTCTTATTGGCATAATGTTGTCATTGATGTCAAAATATGTCATTGATATCAAAGGGTAGATCAGTGAAGGCTTGGATTTCATTCAGCTCAAAGGATTAGGTTCTAGAAGAGTTGGTGCAATATGATGGAGAGAAAAGCATGTTTTGCAAAATTACATTGTTTCTCAAAAATATGCAAAGTTGTCATGAAATATTATCATGATGTAAAAATTACATCTAGAAGTTTGAGGAGAAAACAAAGGCCAAATTTAATACGGGTTTTTCAAGAGGATTCAATTAGTATGGTCAACATAATTAGATGAGGTGGAATGTGGTCAAGAATGATTTATTCATGCCTCTATTCAAATTAGGGTTTTGCAGATAAACCATAGGAGTTGCAATCATGTCATAACCCAAATTTATTAAATTTTTAATTATAATATGATAAATTGGATTATTGAGGAAATTCAATATATTGAATGGAAAATTTGATATTTTTTAAAAGAATAAAAGAAGTTGATCATCATTGACTATGTGATCCTTTTGAATTATCATATATATTATTATGATTTGAATGTTACTGATGAATTTTGGCAAGTGCAAGTGTGTGCAATTGTAGGGTGACAGGTTGAAGGATGAGAACACGGTTGAAGTAGGATCATTTATCCAAATCAAATAGTAAGCTAGATGGAATCTAGGTGTACACATCACAAAATGGCATGATAAATGCATTTAAATACATATAGAAAATTATATTCAGTTGATTGAAATGATATGGTGAGTGAAAAAGATAGACTTGTGAAGTAAAAATATATGTGAATTGTTATTTTATTATCTATCTTGATTTTGTGTGAGCTCAAATTTGATAGAAAATAAAAATGTGGCTTACCAAATGTATGAATGTGTGTATTCAAAAATATTTCATTTAAATATTGATGCTCAAAAATAGAATAAAAGTTCATTTTTATTATTATTTAAAAAAATTGGTATACGAGAAATATCAACATTCAGAAACAAGCATATAATATATACATATTGAAATGTCTATGTAAATGAGTAAATGTATGTGAATATCAAATATATATTTATATTTTTGAGAATTTTAATTTGAAATCGATATTGTACATTATCGAATTGAAAAGAAAATTTAATGGAAATCATGGGAAGATTCCCCAAGTCATGGCATGAATGCAAATTATGGCCGATTAATTAAAATGGATAGTGGGCGACAATGTCAATAATTCCATAATGGGGGAAATGGCCCAATATCATGCAAAAAAAAATCTTTCTATTTTAAAAACATATCTTACACAAAAACAACCAATGTTTTCGACTAGTTGGTAGGAAAAAGAAAGGAAGAAGAACTCAGTGGGAAATAAAAATAAGTCAAAAACTTAGGGAAAAAGATTGATCCAGAGGTAAATCAATCCCATTTTAAAATAAAATAGATTTTCTTGTATTTCCTCTAAAATACTTCTAGTTTTATTTTCATTCTATCAAATTTTCAATAGCAAAGGTGACTAAATTTTTTCTATGATGGATACAACTTTGATCCTGGGTGTATGTGTAGAATTGACCACCTTTTAGGTCGAATGGTTTATCATCGTAGTTTTCATGTATTATTTCTATGTCTTGGATGCCTTATCGGCTAGCTAGACGAGCTAAGTTGAGGCTTGGAAGCCATTAATTTAATCGTCTATCACATAGTTATTTCATGTAAAATCTTAGCCAAACTTTGGCTATCAGATTTTACTCTGAATGATAGAGTATAAATCATATGATAGAAATGTAGAGAATTGATTTATCATTCCTATGGGGATGGATTAATACCTATGTATCATATTTTTATTATATTTTGATAATCATATCGACTGGGCCGATATTGGGAATAGGATTTAGATAAAAGCCATACAAATTTAATACTATAGCTTATATGAGTCGACAAACTTATAAAATTATGCAGGAGCATCCTTGGTTCTTTGCAATCCTAGATCAACCTAGAATATTTTCATTCAGTTTTGTTCTTGTTCTTGTTCAAGTTGGAAGATTTGGTATTTCAACATATTTGCTCACCAGACCTTGCGGATCTATATTTTCATCATGGATATGTTCATTTTCCTTATTCCAAGTTTTTATTTGAATTGGATATTTTTTCGGCAACCTATCACTTTCGGATTAAGTGACAGTTTTGGAATGGGCCCCAAAATAATTTCAAAACCTAACGGCTAGTTTGATCGCTCATGGATCTTTCTCGTCGCTTGTGGATCCCTGCATGGTTCTATGATTTGTTTTGTGGAGTTTCCCCAACCTTAATTTTAGTTCCACACTTCATCATATGCACCCTCCATGGAGAAATTCAAATTTGAGGCCGACTTGTTCATGTAGACATTATGTTTCCTTCATCAGAGATTGTAATGATCTTTGGCCGACGTGGATGTTTCTAGATCTATGGATATGATATAAATCTTGTAATAGATCATTAGGATAGGGTTGATCAAGATAAAATAGATTAAGAAGAACATAGAATTCGATCTGTAATATGTTTGCTTGCATTAAGGACCATGTATGTTATATCATGCATGAGGAGCCAAATCTATAAGCTTGGATTTTTTTGGCTGATTGTAATTGAAATTTCTATTAATGAGAATGCTTGAATCTTCATTTATCTCCAAATTCTTTGTTTCTTCTATTGTGTAAATCTAGTTGCATGGTCCAGATAGTTCTCTTTGAGTACCCTCCTACCATGATTGGACTAAATTGGTATTAGAGCGAGGTTCATTCTGTGGAGGATCATTAGAGTTTAAAAAGTCTTGTTAAAGATTTTTTGTGTGGTGGCAGATTGAGGATACGACCTACAATTGCATGGGACTTCTATAAAGATGGTGGGAAGAAGAAATGGTAAAGGGAATGGAGTGTGTGGAAATGTAGACCTAGCTATAATGGAGATGTTGAGAGGAATTGTTGCTAGATTAGAAGTAGTCAAAATGACCTAGAAGAGAGGCTGATCAATTGATGATGGGAGTGATGAAGAGGTAGAAGAGAAGGAATAAAGGGAAAGAGAAGATCAACCAAGCCTTGATTAGGGAGAAGAGAGGTTCATAAGAGTCCTAGCCAAAATAAATACTAAACCACATTTCAATCCACCAGATTATAGTGGCAAGTTGGATTCAAATTAATTGCTTGATTGGATAATAGAGATGGAGAAGTACTTTGATTTTGAAGGTACCACAAAAGAAAAGAAGGTGAAATTTTCTTGTACAAAGTTGAAAGGATATGCATCCCTTTGGTTGGAACATTTGTAGACAGAAAGGGAAAAAAAAGGAAAAGAGAAGATAAGATCATGGGATCAGATGGTGAATAAGTTGAAGACAAAGTTTATGCCTAAAGACTATCAGATGAGTTTGTTCTGAAAGCTATAGAATTTGAAGCAGAAGGAGTCAAGTGTGATAGAATATACTGAGCATTTCTACAAAATGAATATCAGATCTGGACATTTAGGAGATGAGACCGAGCAGGTATCCAAATATATGAATGGTTTGAGGTTGTATATACAAGATGAGATTAGTTTGATTAAGTTACTAAGTGTGGAGGAGGCATATGAGTGTTCCCTAAAATAAAAAGAGAAGTTGAAAAAAAGACATGAGAAGAGATAAAGAGGAAGAGGTGGAATATTTCAAAGAGGAAGAGTTTCTATTGGAGGAGGAAGAGGATCTCTTATAAATCAGAATAAAGATAAGGAAGTTAGTAAGAATTAAAATCCATACTGTAGAGATGATGGAAACTATTACCAGAGAGGACGATATGGTGATTACTGGAATAAGGATTACATAAAATATGATAGAAGATAGGATTAAAAAGTATTCAGAGGAGCTTGTTATAAGTGTGGTGGAGGAGATAGAGCATTTGAATGTAATCAGGGAGAAGCAAGAAGAAAGATAGAGAACAATAGAAGAGTGACTTTTGTTGAGGAGGATCATGTTGGATCATCTAATAAACTAGAAGATGGAGAATTGTTGATGAATAGAAGAGTACTATGTCAAAGTGAGATGGAGCAGGAATCGTTGTTGAGAAAGAATTTGTTCTGAACTAAATGCAAGGTATTTGGTAAATGTTGCAAAGTGATTATTGATAGTGGAAGCTCAGAGAACCTAGTTTTTGAAGAAATGGTGACCAAGTTGAAGTTGGAAAGGTTGAAACACCTAAAGCCCTATTTGATAGAATGGATTCAAGATGAGCATAAGATATTGGTAAGTGAACAATGTTTGATGAAATTAAAGATAGGAAATTACCATGATGAAGTTTTGTGATATCATGCCTATGGATGTATGCCATGTTTTTTTGGGAAGGCCTTCACAGTATGATAGATAGGCCATTCATGATGGAAATAACATATATACTATTGTTGCAAATGAAATGAAGCAGATCTTGTTACCATTGGAGGATTTTCCTAAATTTAAGGTTTGTGCGAATGCTAGTATTTGTTTGGTTGATGGAAGGATATTTTTGGATGGACTGAGACATGAGAGAATGTGTTATGCCTTGGTTCCAAAGAAGGATGAAGAATTGAAGCATGTAGAAGAACAACCAAATGAGATACAGGAATTGTTGGTAGAATATGAAGCTATCATTTTAGAAAATGTACCTGATGAATTGCCACCTATGAGGAGTATTAGTCATTGCACGGATTTGATTCCTGAAGCTAGTTTTCCTAATAAAGCAGCACACTAGATGACACCAGAAGAGAATGAAGAGTTGAATAGAAAAGTGCAAGATTTTTTGAGAAATGGTTTGATCAGAGAAAGTGTAAGTCCTTGTGCAGTACCTACAGTGCTAGCACCTAAGAAGGATGGAGAATGGATGATGTGTACAAAATCTAGATACAAAACAAGATCATAGTCAAGTATAGATTTCCTTTTCCCCGGATGGATGACATTATGGATTTATTGAGTGGAGCTAAGTAATTTACAAAGATAGATTTGAAGAGTAGATATTACTAGATTAGAATTAGAGAAGGGGATGAATGGAAAACAATATTCACGACAAATGAAGGATTGTATGAGCGGTTGGTGATGCCTTTTGGACTAACAAATTCACCTAGTACTTTCATGAGTTTGATGAATGAGGTATTGAAGAAATTCTTGGGTAAGTTTGTGATTGTCTATTTGGATGACATCTTGATTTTCAGTAAGACTAGAGAAGAATATTTGTTGCATATATGAAATTTTTTGTAGAGGTTGAGAGAAGAGAAGTTGTTAATAAACATTAAGAAGTGTAGTTTCATGAAGGAAGAATTGGTATATCTAGGATTTTTGATATCAGTGGATGGACTGAAGATGGATCCTAAGAAGTTAAGATAAATTGTTGAGTGGCCTACACCGAAAATCATTGTAGAGGTAAGATCATTTCATGGACTGGCTAGTTTCTACTAAAAGTTCATTAGGAATTTCAATTCTATTTTCAGTCCTATGATAGAAACAATGAGAGGAGATATGAAGGATTTTAGATGGACATATGGAGTAGACCAAAGCTTTGAGTTGTTGAAACAAAAGGTGATAGAGAAGCCTATGTTGGCTTTACCAAAATTTAATAAGGTATTTCAGGTAGATTGTGATGCAAGTGGAAATGCAATTGGAGAAGTATTAAGTCAAGAAGGAAGACCAGTAGCTTATTTCAGTGATAAGTTGAATGATGCAAGGAAAATGTATTCAATGTATGATCAGGAGTTCTATTCCATAGTTCAAGCTTTGAAGAAGTGGAGACATTACCTGTCATCTAAGGATTTTGTGTTGTACATAGATCAATAGGCCTTACAATATTTTGAACAGCCAAGGTAAGTTGAGTTAGAAACACATGAGATGGGTGGAATTCCTATCGAGTTATACTTTTATTTTGAAACATAGGAGTGGAAAGTCAAATAGAGTTGTTGATGCCTTGAGTAAAACAAGGAATTTGTTGGTAGGAATTTGAGTGGAGACTTTAGGATTTGATGAATTGAAGAACTTGTATGAGAAAGACCCAGATTTTGCACAACCTTGGAGAGCTTGTAAAAAACCAATATTGGAGGATAGGATTCAATGGTTGGATTATTTCATTTAGGAGGATATGTTGTTCAAAAGGAATCAATTGTGTATACCCTGAAGTTCAATGAGGAGTAACTTGGTGAAAGAGAAACATAGTGCAGGATTGGCAAGACACTTTGGAGTTGATAAGATAGTAGAGTTTGTAAGTGAGAATTAATTTTGGCCTCAGATTCATAAGGATGTTATAAAATTTGCACAAAGTTGCAAAAGGGAGTAGTTAGAATGTTGGACTCTATAAGCCGTTGATAGTTCCACAAAGACCTTGGGAGGATATCAACATGGATTTTAGACTTGGTTTTCCAAAGACATAGAGAGGAAATGATTTTTTATTTATGGTGGTGGACAAATTTTCTAAAATGGCACATTTCATACCTTGTAAGAAGACAATAGATGTAGTACATGTAGCAATTTTTTTTTTTAGGGAAGTGGTTAGATTGCATGGATTGCCTAGGAGTATTGTTTCAGAGAGAGATACAAAGTTTGTTGGTTACTTTTGGAAGACACTTTCAAAGAAGTTGAAGACAGATTTGAAGTTCAGTTCTAATTTTCACTCACAAATTTATGGAAAGACAGAGATAGTAAATAGGAGTTTGGAAAATTTGCTGAGATGTCTGGTTGGAGGTAAGATCGGAAGTTGGGATTTAGTCCTTTCTCAAGCAGAGTTTTCTTACAATAATTCAGTGAACATAAGCATTGGAAAAACACCTTTTAAGATTGTTACTGGAGTTCATCCTATAGGTCTATCAGAGTTGCGAGACATCAATAAGGAAGATAAAAGGAGTGTGGAAGTAGAGGAATTTTTTGAACATATGAAGGAAGTGCATATCCAAGTAAAACAACAGTTGAAAGATATGAACTAGAAGTATAAGGAGCAAGTAGATGAAAAGAGGAGACATAAGGAGTTCAAATTTGGAGATGAAGTGATGGTGTATTTAGGTAGGAAATATTTCTAGTTGGCACATGCAGTAAGATCAAGATGAGGAAATTTGGACCCTATAAGATTTTGAAGAAATTTGATTCAGGAAATGCATATGAAGTGGAGTTGCTAGATGGCATGCGTATATCACCTACATTCAACATTACAGATATACATCAGTACCATGAAGTAGAATTACATGAAGTCAATAAAGAAAAATTGGAAGAACAACTTCCTAAACAACAATTAGATGAGATAGAAGAGAATTTGGATATCAAAGATGGAAGGGAAACTCATGGAAGACAGTAAAAATAGTATCTCGTGAAGTGGAAAGGAAGACTAGTGGAGGATTCTTCTTGGATTTATTAGGCCAAGGTAGATTGCATTGGTTTTCCTTTACCCCTAGCAAAGTGAGGGACTCACTTTTCATTAACCCCAGATGTTTGATGCAGGAGCATCCTTGGTTCTTTGCAATCCTGCATCAACCAAAAATATTTTCATTTAGTTTTGTTCTTGTTCAGTTCTTGTTCTTGTTCAAGTTGGCAGATTCAATATTTCATCATATTTTCTCACCAAACCCTACAAATCTATATTTTCATCGTGGATATGTTCATTTTCATTATTCCAAGTTTTTAACTCGATTTGATTAGCAAGCTATCACTTTTAGATTAACTGACAGTTTTGGAACTAGCCCTAGAATAATTTCAAAACCTAACAGCTAGTTTGATTGCTCATGGATCTTTCCCATCACTTGTAGATCCCTACATCATGTTCTGATTTGTTTTGTGGAGTGTCCCCAACCTTAATTTTAGGTCCACACTTCATCATATGCACCTACTGTGGAGAAATTCAAATTTGAGGCTGACTTTTTCATGTACATGTTATGTTTCCTTCTTCAGAGATTGTAATGATCTTTGGCCGACGTGGATGTTTCTAGATCTATGGATATGATATAAAGATTGTAATAGATCATTAGGATACGGGAAATCAAGATCAAGTAGATTGAGAAGAACATTGAATTCGGTTTGTAATATTTTTGCTTGCATTAAGGTGCATGAATGTTATATCAGGCCTGTGAGCCGAGTCTATAAGCCTAGATGTTACCGGCAGATTGTAATAAAAAAATTTATTAATGAGAATTTTTAAATCTGCATTTGCCTCCATATTCTATGTTTCTTCTATTGTGTAACTCTAGTTGCACAGTCCAGATAGTTCTCTTTGAGGACCCTCCTACTATGACTACACCATAAAAGAACGATGGAGGAATGAAATAACTGTTCCATATAACCTTGTAGGAATAAATCTATAAGATTTGCATGATGTTTTCTTTAAAATAATTACAAGTTCAATCTTGCATGTCAAAGTACATGGTTTTAAACCGTCATGACAATAATGGCATTTTTGAATTCAGCCTTGGAATAGTCAAGGTAGATTTGTATTAGTCATTAAAGGATTAGTCGATCCTTGGAGCAACCAGAGAATGGTTTTCTCATAGTTTCTTGGAACCTTCAAAAACATGAGTTCTATATTAGAACCCTGAAAACTACTAAGACTTGTTTCATGACCAAATGATAATTCAAGATTCACAATGATGATCATGTTATTTTTAAAATTATTCTATATATATATATATATATAATTGCATAATGGATTTTCAATATCATTTATATGATCAATTTATGAGTGATGGATATATTGTGTTCTATGTATATAGCATTGGTTAGCCTAGTCATGATAATGAAATTTTAATGGAATTTCCTTGTTACTAATAGTTGAGTTAGTTGGTAACAACATCATAATATTGTAAACAGTGAATGTTCTATTATTGTAAACGATTTTTTTTTGTCATAAAATGTAACTGTTTAGTTGGAAACAACATTGTAATATTGTAAAAATGAATTTTCTATTATAAACGACATCGTTATGTTGTAAAAAGTGAACTTTTTACTTGAAAATAGTTTTTTTTGTCATTGTTTAGTTATAGATCATGAACATTCTTCTTGGAATTTTTTTGTTTCCTCTATCTAGTTGAAACAACATTGTTTAGTTATAAACCATCAACTTTCTACTTGGAAACAGTTTTGTTTTTTCACCGTTTAGTTGAAACATCATTTTTGGGTTATCAATCATGAATGTTCTACATGAAACAACTTTGTTCTATAACTGTTTAGCTGGAACTAGTATTGTTCTGTTATAAACAGTAAATGTGTTTATATGTAAACGACATCCTTTGGATATCAAAACTTGTAAGATACAAGCGAAAAAATAGTATGTGAGAAACTATTAATGAGGACTTGTTCTGGATTCATTTATTTCTTGAATTTTTGATAAATAAAAACATCAAAATGGAACATTACTAAATGCTAGCAATATGATTTAATGGTTTTATTTGAGAATGTATCCACAAATCAATAACTTAAGTAGGCACATATATGTGTATGCACGTAGACGGTTGTCTATGTACATACACATACTTGTGGCATACCTTCTTTTCTTTCTTACTTAATTCATTCTTAAATGGATAATGATATATATTGGATTTAATCATGAGTCATGTAAATGATATGTCTGAATAATATAATGAATAGTTCTATATGATTCATGTATCTAATTTTTGCTTAGTGTAGAATAAGTAGTCTGATTTAATTTTTTGTATACATATGTGAGAAGTGTTCGTTATTTTTATGGTAACCAAGCTGATCTTCAAAATTACCTATGGAATTTTCCATTTCCAATGATTAGTAATCTAAAGGGATTAGCCAACGAATGAGTAAAATTTTCAAAAATCTCACTCCTGCACTTCGGGCTCTTTGAAACTAGGGAGGGTGATCCCACAATGTATACTCAAGCATTTATATGACAAATATTTAAATATATTGTCAACAATAGATACTTCTCATATAACAACTTAACAATGTAATATATTTAAAAGGTTGGAAACTCTCTTAACAATATATCACTCTTGGATCATGAGAACAATGAAACTTAACACAACTATAATAGTAACTCATTCAAAAGGTTTGTAAATAAAGAGTGATTTGCTGATGAATTGACCCAAAAACTATATTATGAATATTTTACTTGAACCGGTTCCTTATCCTAAACATGGAGTCAATATTAACCTATGCAACTTGATAAAAATTCTTCACATAGCAACATATAAGCTTCAAAAAACACTACATTATAGTATTCCCATATTATTTTCTTGACCACCACTTCTTACATATATCCTAGCATGTAATTCATATGAATCAACAACCTCATTCAAAAGTTTATACCAGTTCCTTGAACTAATTAGCAAGAATGAAATCATACAACCACAAGAAACAATGGAGATGAAAGAAAGAATCCTTGATTATATTATTCATGATTCATAAAATGCATACTAAGGAGAGAAAATGGTCATGAATTTAGCACCACTCTTCTTCATATTTGCTATCTTGTTATCAAAATTACATATGCAACTACAGACTCAGAACCTAAGAAAAAAAACTTAAAATATGTTGTGTTCCTTCTACAACTCCCTTTGTCAATTGCAATACAACAAACCCCAATTTCTGGTCTTGAATTCCTTCTTGTAGAAACAAAGGAGAAAAACAAGCTTCGAACCGGAAAGCACACATGTCACTTTTATATTGGACCGATGTAACATATATTCACTTTTCAGTTACAATTGAGCCCTGAGGTGGTGGGAATAAACATGAAGCAAAATTATTCTTCATTTGTTACTAGAGATATGGTCCCACCATCAAAACACATCTTTTATTTGTTACAGCAGGTTCAAAATATCTCACATGCACTCAAAAAGTGTTTCCACGAGAAAACCCAATCAGGAAAATTTAAAAGCATGAAAAGCATGTAAAATATAACAATAATTTATCCACATTAGCATTTGTGCCACCAAATGTCCAATTGAAGAGAGAAAAGTATTTTTACAATACTTCATCAACAACCTAATCTGTATTGTTTTTAGGCTATGCATTATTACTCTCATGTCCATTATTCATTATATCCATCGTCCTCTTACAAGCTTACTCAATATATTGTTTCAACCATGTGATGTACTCAACCTAGGTTGGCCATTTTGCATCCAAAATATTTTGCACCTTCACTTTGTGCTGAGTGTACCTAGCATCAATTAAGGCCCTAGCCTCTTTGACAAAAGTATCCATTCTTGTGCCATCATATCAAAATGTGGATTCAACATGGTGTAATCACATATAGTCAATGCCATCTTAGTTGATGTGAGAATATCTCCCAGATCATCCCTCCATTCATTAAACTGATTTAACTCACCTTTTTCATTCAATATCTCAAGCATATGATGCTTCTCCATTTATTTGAGTGCATTTAGCTTGCTCTAGAGTTGCATCCCTATCTTTCCATGAAATTTTTCTATCTCATTCCCCAATTCAATAACTTAGAATATTTCATGGATATTTGTAGGTGCCTCAGGATCTTATTCCATTTTAGGTATCATTTCTTTTAAAGCACCTACTCTAGTGTTCCATTTGCTCCATTTATTCTTGAAGGCTTCCATATTTCCATTACTGATTGGTTAGTCTGGAGAGTGCATCTCATCTTTTTTATTTCATCTAAGGCCTTATTGTAGATGCATAAAAATGTCCTCATAATCATTTTTATCCATCATCTCCATATTTATAAAACTATTCAAATATTATAAGCATTTATAGGCATTTAATCATAATCATTTATCATTTAGGAATTAATCACTAAAATATCATTTACATTCACATTAATCATCATCCATTTATATAGTTCATAAAATCATTTAAACATTTATCCGTTTCATTTAGATGATCCATTTACATATTTCACTAATCCTTATCATTTCATTAATCATCTATCACTTAAATTCATTGCGTAATCATATCTCCATAAATTCATTTAAATATTGCATATTTCATTTAAATATATTTTCATTAATCATTAAAATCCATTCACATATTTCATTAAATAATTTAAATTTCATAAATCATTTCCATGAAATTAGCTCAAAATTGCACATTTTGAGCTTCCAAACAAGAATCATGGCATGAATCACTCCACTCATTTCTCATTTCTCATTTTTCACATTATGCATTCATCTATATAAACCCCCTCTTCTCACCAAAAAAGGGACTTTTCTCAATCATTCGAATCCATTTATCATAGCCTCTTGCAGCATTTGTGCTTGTGCAAAATCTGAGAGCATCAAAATGCTTGAAAACAAGATCTTGATGATAGGATGACAATGCAGTTTGATTTCTTTTGAATGCTCATGTTGTTTTAGTTTGCATAGTTAGTTAAATTTTACATGTGTTTTCATTTAGAGATGCTTCATTGATGTTATATTGAGAGGTTGATTTGGATTCATAATTCAAATTATTCAGCTTTCAATTTTTTAGCATAAACAAAATGGTGAACCCGACGTGAAGGGCCCAATGGTTTTCTAGTTATAGTGTGTTGCAGATTTAGATAATCCATTGGCTCTTAATTTAAAATTGGATTTGATTCAACAGTCACTTTCTCTTCATCTTGGATTGTGTGAGAACTATGGAAGATATTTTCTATTATCTCATATGAAATACTTTCACAAATTTTTATTTGGGTGCACAAGAAAACGTTTGAGGATTAATCTCAAATCTAATTTGGTATAATGAAGAATAATGCTGAATGGTTTTAAATTTTGAGGAAAATACTTGCTGCACTATTCACTTTTACCATTACACAACTGCAAAATCTATTTTCATGACATGATTTGAAGTCACAAATAGTTGGGATGAATCTAAGAGAGGTTTTGATAATCTTTTTGTGCTCATAAAATCAGCTTCTTTTTTTTCTCTTTAATTGTGAACTTTATGTGATACAAAGGCAGCAACGGATTTTTAGGTCTTCAACAAATGCATTTGATGTCTTCAGCATTTACCATCTCAGCAAAATGCATTTGATGTCTTCAGCATTCACCATCTCAACAAATGCATTTTGTGCATGTCTACAACTGTGCTGATTGTTTTCCATTTTAATTTTTAGCAGTCAATCTAACTTATGTCAGTTTTAATTGAATTAGTTTTTAATTTAGTTTTAATATGGCTTTAGTTTAGTTTTAGATTTAACGTAATTTAAACTAATCTTAGATTTAATTTAGTTTGCATTTAATTTTAATCTAGATTTATGTTTCAATTTAGATCTAACTGTTAGTTTAGATTTAGATTTTAACTTTTGATTTTAATTTAGTTTTTTTTTCAGCCTTTTAGATTTAGCTTTTACTTTTAATTTAGCTTTTACTTTTTAATTTAGATCTAATTTCTAATTTAGATTTAGCTTTTTTATTTAAATTTGATTTTTAATTTAGACTAAATTTAGAATGTAGAATTAATTTAATTTAGGATTAATATAGTTTAGAATAATTATAATTTAGATTAGATTTTAATTTAAATTAGTTTTATTTTATTTATTTAGATTAGTTTTTAATTAATTTCTAATTTTAGATTAATTTTTAATCTAGATTAGTTTCTAATTTTAGCTTAACTTTAATTTAGATTAATGTCTTTTGCTCCATAATTTAAATGTCAATTTGTGGGCTAATTTTGGGCTTTTCTTGCAGGTTCATTTGGCAGAGATTTGAAATCAAAACATACGTTTGTCGAAGAAAAGAGACATGAAACTACTGATGATATTTTGATGCAGGACGTTTGTCGCATACATGATTTTGAAACCAATTGTCTTTTAGATTATAAAACTTTTCAAATTGGTGCTTTAAAATGAACAATTGTCTTCTCTCACATAGGCTTAATTAGGGGTTCAATGAACATTGTTTGTTGTGCTTGAAGGTGGTAGGTGATTATGCTCTCACCTTGTGCAAACTAGGTGATCAAAAATCCAGACCCATCTATTTTATGTGTCACCCCGATTCAATAATCGAAGTATCCTCTCCCCTTGCACACTTGTGCGATCTTGGGTGCAAGAGAAATGATTATTGACTCTAGAACTTGGGCCTACCTTGGTGGGAAAAAATACTCACCCCAAGGCGACTCAGACTGACAATGAAGCTTTTTGGCCAAGCTACCCCCGACCGGTATATAAATGTGAATCCTAAGGGAAAGCCTAGGATTACAAGTGCGGATGTGTCATATGGACCAAGTAGTACTCCCCAAAACCTTGTTAAGTGTAACCTCTTCAGGCTGGAGTGCCTCCTAAACGGAGCTTAATCTTGTGCCCCATGTATGGCCACTCGAACGAGGGTCCCGAATTAAAAACCTTTGTGTAGTTGCCAAAATCCTTCTATTTGCTAGCGCAACACCGGTCAGTGTGAAGGCATCCACATCTTCGTAGTTTTTAGTAGAGGTGATCAATCTACCATGGGAGTTTCATGGGGGTTGGAAGCTTGGTTGGCCTGAGAAGTGAGTGCACTTTAAGGGGGAGCTTGTGCATCCAAGCTTCTGGATTCACATGCTAAGAATATGCGGTTGGGGAAACCCACATGGAATTTGGCAGATATTGTCCTTTCTAACCTTAGGATTTGTGCTTGTATTGCAAAAATATAAAAAAGGACACATTCACAATTGAAAACAAACTCAAAAACACTTTGTCTGCTATGTCTTGCATGTGTGTTCAAAAATAGACCTCAAACAAACATCACACCTAGTAATTCAAAATACCTCAAAACATTCCCAAAACCATCAGCCAAACATGTCTAATCGCTATCCTCCATATTCATCCCCGACCTATGAACGAGACCAAAGGATTGAATATCTTGACCATCATTTGAAAGAGATTGAAAAACAACCAGAATCCCAACATTTGAATGAAGTGATGCAATCATCTCATAAGCCTTCATCCTCACCCAAAACTACATCATCCAAGTTTAATGTCCATGACTTTCTGCAAAGGTTAAATGAGAATCCCAAACCTAAGTCCTCAAACACAATGTATATTGAGCAATCCTACCATGTCATGCATCTATGTTCATCCCCCATAATTCAAAATAAACCTCATGAGTCTTTCACCCAAGTTAATGATTCCATCCAACCATCCTCTATTATCATACCAACTACATTCAATAATTCATGTCAATCTCTTAGTCCAAAACATGCTAGCATAGACTCCCCTAAACATCAAAATCAAATAATTATTTCCACTCCATCCAATGATACCAAAATTCCACAAGCCCTTCCAATCTTCGACCAAGATCCCACCTCTCAAGAACCTCATGATGATCCCCTTATCTCTTTTTGTTTAATCCAAGATGATCCCCTTCCATCTCAAGGGAAAAGTATCCTTCCAAGTCCTCCTTCCACCTCATCTAATAAATCCATACCATCTCATGATTCTATCATATCCAATGATGTCCTACCATCTTATGATCAAGATATTATTTCCACAAAATCTCAAGATTCCCTTCCTCATCAAGATCAAGATATACCCCCATTCAAGGATACCCTTTCATTCCATGATGATATTCCTCCTTCTCATGATCAAGATATGCCTTTCATACAATCTCATGATGATCCCATACCTAATAAAGAGCAATATATTCCATCTCCTACACCTAATGATTCTTTTCCAAGTCAAGATCAAAGTACCCCATCATCCCCATGTCAAGATCCTATCACCCATCCTAATTCCCCTCATGATCACAATCCTCCACAAGAGTCTATCACCCCTATTCAATCTATCCATGAGCCCCTTACCTATCAAATGGGTTCCCTCACTTTTATCAAAGGTGGTTTACTCCAAGATCTTGTTATTCCTTCCATATCGCATCCACCTCACAATGGATTCACATCTTGTTTCATTAATAATACATATCCCATTGGCAAACGAATGTGTCAAAGTATGAACTACAAAGGCAAAGGGTTAGGCCTTCATGAACAAGGTATCCTAGAACCCCTTTATATCCAAGAAAATCCATATTATCATGGCCTTGGTTATACACCTCACACTCAAGACATTGGTACCCATCATAAGTCCAAATTCCATCAAAATAAACCCAAGTATCCTAGTCCATCAAACCTTCCATCTATCCTAGGTCCTTATCCTAGTCCATCAAACCTTTCATCTATCCTTGGTCCT
The DNA here is from genome assembly GCA_007115665.2 of Sequoiadendron giganteum. NCBI lineage: Eukaryota > Viridiplantae > Streptophyta > Pinopsida > Cupressales > Cupressaceae > Sequoiadendron > Sequoiadendron giganteum. The sequence continues at coordinate 764,432,689 of CM021101.1, forward strand.
TATCATAAAAATCCTAGTTCATCAACCCTTCCATCCATATTAGGTCCCTACAACCCTCCATCTCCTATTCATCAAGAACAACAAAGGCACACATCCTTGATGCCCTCTCAAAATTCTACCTACATTAACCCATCAGTAATACCTCCATATAATTCATCTCCATCCACCTATCCCATTGCTCTTGGAAGCAATTTGGGTGCCAAATGTCAAAAGCTTCCATATAAAAATCCACATATATCAAAGGATCAACATGTCTCCTCGAAGAGACATGTACAAATAAAAGAAAATCTGATCCAAAGTCAAAAAAAAAAATCCAAAAGGCCACAAAGGCCCATCAAGTCAAAAGAAAAATCCAAAAGGCCACAAAGGCCCATCAAAGCAAAAAGAAAAATTTCAAAGGCCACAAAGGCCCACAAAGCAAAAAGAAAAATTTCAAATGCCACAAAGGCCCACAAAGAAAAAATCAAAGTCAAAATCTATGTGGATTCCTAAAAGTCTCATATAAGCAATAAAATCTAAATTGGCATCCAAATTTGCTAATCCAAAAGCTTCCTCCAATATTTCATCTAAAAACCTGTCACCTTCCAAATCCATTTTTCCTCCATCACTCCACCACCCTTCAAGGTGTGTGCCAATGCTGATCTTGCCATCCTTTCCATATATCCATCAAAAAGCCTTCCAAATTCCTATACATTATCCAACATTCATTACCCATCATCCTCCTTTAATCCAAACCTTTGCATAAGTCCTTAGCTTATTCCATCATGCCACTATTTTTCAAAATTTATGAGTCTAATCCTCATTGCCATTGTTTATTAGAACACATATTTGAGTGATATTAGTCATGGAACTTGATGCTTGAGTCCTCCCTCCATCTTCCTATCATGCATATACTATCTTCCATTTTCATTTATCCCTATCCATATCATATCTTCCATATTCCTCTTACACTTTACACTTGGGGGCAAGTTCTCTCCATCCTATCATTCATATCCATTATCCTATTTACCTCGATCCTTTATCTTTCCACATTTGATCTTGACAAGGTTAAGGATCTTCTTTAACATCATACATCTTATCCTATATACTTTATCCACCTTCAACCATCCTATCTAAATACATCCATTCATCCCTTCCTTGGTCTTGATGAGGAATAGGGGAAAAATACTTAGGCATTGTGTCTATAGCTTATCTAGTTGATCTTGATCATCTTATTCATTATCATTATCCTTGCATTCTTCCATTCCATACCTCCTAGCTTATCAAAATCCATGTCCCATTTCCTTTCTTTGTTCTTGATGAGATTAGGGGCAAAATTACAAATGCATGCTTTGGACTTCCTTTCATATCCTTATGCATTACCATTCCATCATAGTTCACATCTTTATCATTTATCATTACCTCCAATTTTGGGCATCACGTCCCTTTGCAACCTTGAATCTTATCATGCAAATCATATTTGAGCCTAGTTGTAAAACATTATCCAATCCTCATATCTTTTTTCAATCAATCATTGATAATCATCAACAAATTATCATACTTAGAGGAATCAGTGATCCTAAGTACTCATTATCATCATGCCTTATGGAATCAATCATTCCTGGCATCTTAATCAATCAACCATAATCATCTTTTGACAAGAGATATGAAGCTTGTGTGACATGTTTTGCAGTGAATCTTTCATTTTGATATATCATTTATCCATGGTTGCATTACCTCTGTTGTGAAAGATCTTATTCCTTCAAACAATCAAATCCTCTCATTCCATCTTAAATGTCCTGAAAAAATCCAAAAAAATCATAAAGTGTCTTGACAAAATCCATAAAAATCATAAAATGACCTAAAAAAAAAATCCATAAAAAAAACATAAAGTGTCTTGAACAAATCCAAAAAAATCATAAAGTTTCCTGAAAAAATCCAAAAAAATCTTAAAATGTCCTGAAAAAAATCCATAAAAATCATAAAATGTCCTGAAAAAAATCCAAAAAACTCAAATATTCCAAAAATCCAAAAAAATCAAATAACTTCAAAAATCCCTCAACAATGACACTTTCAGATCACCACACAACTTTGAACTTCAAACTGCTTCATGATTGACAATCAAACAAATATTGCAACATACCTATCAATCCATCTTTCAAATCCAACCAAACACATAAACTATACCAAAACTCCATTCTACATTGAGGCATGATGCATATTTGTTTGTTGATCTTTGCTTATTTTATGATTTTTATCTTTGATGGCATGTCTTTTAGCCTCTTCAGGATGTTTGGGACTAGAGAGGTGATGATGGGGCATGTTCACTTGTTTGTTGTTTGTGGATTGTTTCTTATTCATAGGATGACTCATCTTAAGACATGGTTGTCTAAAACCATCGAGGACCTATGAGTCTAGTGTGGATGAGACCATTCCTTGTCTGATAGTGTCTTCCATGCAATAAGTATTTAGGTCATCTAGGGTCATTATACCTAGATGCTTATACTTCATTACTAAATAAAAATGCAAACAGTATTCAGGTCGTCTAGATGTTCATGTTATCTAGATGCTTATACTAATTTGCGACATAATAAGCTCGATGATGATAAAAGCACATAAAATGCACAAGAGGCTTCATCACCTTCATTTTCTCCCATCTTGCATCTTCCATTTATTGCATTTCATTTTCTTCATCTTTCTTGTCGCAAAGAAATCAATCAACTTGTATCTCAGAACCTCATGTCCCCTAAATCAATCAATCAATCATTCTATCAGCTTGTCTTGCGCTTGCATCAATCACAATTAGCTTCATCAGCTCATCAACTTGGCTATACTGATCATTTCCATCAATTGTTCAATTACGCTCATCAATTGTGCATTTACATCAAATGTACATTACCGCTTTATCACTTGCGCAACATCAAGTATCTAATCATTTTCTTGACATCTATCGAGAGATTAATCTTCTTACACCTTGTTCGATCAATCTCTCGAGGGGGCATATCATTCTTATCATAATCCTTACCAGGATATCTTTGGGGCATGTATCAGTTGATCAATCTTTTTCTTTGACACAACGCGACAAGCTGCATTGTATCAAAGAGGGGCAAAATGTAAACGCATAAAAATGTCCTCATAATCATTTTTATCCATCATCTCCATATTTATAAAACTATTCAAATATTATAAGCATTTATAGGCATTAATCACTAAAATATCATTTACATTCACATTAATCATCTTCCATTTATATAGTTCATAAAATCATTTAAACATTTATCCATTTCATTTAGATGATCCATTTACATATTTCACTAATCCTTATCATTTCATTAATCATCTATCACTTAAATTCATTGCATAATCATATCTCCATAAATTCATTTAAATATTGCATATTTCATTTAAATATATTTGCATTAATCATTAAAATCCATTCACATATTTCATTAAATAATTTAAATTTCATAAATCATTTCCATGAAATTAGCTCAAAAATGCACTTTAGACTCATAAATCATTTCCATGAAATTAGCTCAAAATTGTACATTTTGAGCTTCCAAACAAGAATCATGGCATGAATCACTCCACTCATTTCTCATTTCTCATTTTTCACATTATGCATTCATCTATATAAACCCCCTCTTCTCACCAAAAAAGGGACTTTTCTCAATCATTCGAATCCATTCATCATAGCCTCTTGCAGCATTTGTGCTTGTGCAAAATCTAAGAGCATCAAAATGCTTGAAAACAAGATCTTGATGATAGGATGACAATGGAGTTTGATTTCTTTTGAATTCTCATGTTATTTTAGTTTGCATAGTTAGTTAAATTTTACATGTGTTTTCATTTAGAGATGCTTCATTGATGTTATGTTGAGAGGTTGATTTGGATTCATAATTCAAATTATAAAGGCTTCCATATTTCCATTACTGATTGGTTAGCCTGGAGAGTGCATCTCATCTTTTTTATTTCATCTAAGGCCTTATTATATTCCTTCATTAAGGAATCATTCTTCTTCTAATTTATTTTTGTTGTGTCTACACTGAGCATTGCAGCATGAATAGTTAATTTAGCAACCTAGACAAGCGTTATATCTGTGGCCCTTTTCACCACTAAGGAACCCATGACCTCATCAATAGGTTGAGTGACCTCATGCTTTCCAATATTGGGTGCCATAGACCAGATTGCAAGAGTATGCAACTTTGGACTATATCCAAACCCAAACACATTATCTTGAATTTGTTCCTCAGTTATTGAAGCATAAGGATCTCTTTTTATAGTATCAAGTACAATAGATGAGGTGATAGTGCATCCTAGAAGTAACATTTTTCCACTAACTATAACACTTTTCCTAGCTTTAGAAGGAGTGATAGATGCAATCTCATCCATGATCTTCTCTTCCTCTTCCTTCTCAGCCTCTTCTTGTTGAGAAGGTTCAACATTAGCCCTAGCTTGTTCAAGTCTCTCCTTTATCTCTTTTCTCCTTTGTTGAACCATGAATTCCTTGAATTCCTTAGATTGTATAAACTTATCATCTGCATGGAATTCATTACAATCCTTAATCCTAGGATCATCATCATTCTTCTCATCATACTGCCACTAGATCGTCCTATATTGGGAAACCTCAGAATCAAGAGTATTTTCAGTATTAGGGGGAGGGAATTTTTCTTCCACCTCCCCATCATCAGGCACATGTTAAGCCATTTGCTCTACCTAAATCACTTGGAAACCCTCCTTTTGCATATCCATAGGCTACTCTAGAATATCCATGGCCTAAGATTGTTGTTCTAAGAGATCTTATGCTTTCTCAACAACCTCTTTTACCTTTTCCTTGAAATCACCATTTTGGTAATAGCTCAAATTTGAAAAAGCTCTTCCAAAAGGATCTTCAATTTCATCGTAAGGACTTACATAGAAGGTATTCCTCTTGATAGTACTCTCTTCAATGTACATTATGGATTTCCATTCCCCTTTTCTAGATATAATAGCCTCATTACCTATCAAGTTCCTCAATACATCATCAGGACCTTACAAGAGTTGATGACATATCCTCGATAAAATTTTCTCTCTTCTCTCTATAAAAGTAAAGCCCTCTGGGTCAAAAACCATAACCTCATCAATAGGTAGCTTGAGGTTGTTAACCATGATTCCAAATTTTTCATACCCTTCATAAGTAGTAACTAGAAAGTAAGCAAAAGAGCATTGAGGGTTTACCACAATACCCTTCCTAGGCCTTATGAACATTTCAAAATCCATAAAATCAATTTTCACATCAAATCCATAAAAACCAATCGGCCAGAAACATATAGGGGGAAGTGGTGTGGCACTACCTTGGATCCATAAGCTTTGATCAGAGTATACTCTAAGTGCAAAAACCAATCTACCTAATTATGATGCTTATTTAACCCTATCACCTCCTTTGGATGCATAATATTTTTTATTTCTGGAGAAATCCTATCAATAAGTGCTACACCTAAACTTTCCAAAATACCAAACCTAATGACATTAGAAAACATTAAATAATTGGAACTGGGACAATCCTAGTCCCAAATATATGTCCACATTTGGATAGGAAAAATATTATTTCTATTGTCCCTCAATCTCAATTTCAACTTCCTTTTCCAATTATAATCACCTTCAAATATAAACATATGAATTAATAGAGCATAGTGTGAAAAATGTAGAGGAAGAACCTCCCTCTATAGCCTGATGAAATATTGATGCATTTGTTCTGCAACAAAAAGAAACATAATCAAAACTAGTGTTTCAATTTTGGTCCTATATATCTATAGCCATTACCAATAGGTCAGGTGCTATCCTTTCCTCAAATATTTGAGCTAAAACCTGATAAAGGCATTAATATGTGTTGTTAAAATAATCCACAAGATCCTCACATTCAAAGGGCTCAATATCTTTAGGGAGAAATTCCTACTTTCTTTTTCTATGTTGAACCAATAGTATATTTCCATATGCAAATATGTTACGGTCATATTTAGCATATAGACCTGCACACTTGATTTCTACAGTACAATTGGAGTTAAACCCCAACATCTCCACAATTATATCCCTTGTTACTTCAAGTTCTACATCTCTATTCTGATTCTTGATTTTTCTATATGCAAGATCATAATGCTTGGCCAATTCCATCATTACATCCACCTCAACAAACATATTAGGCACCACCAGCATCCCAAGGTTGAGCCCCCATAAGTAACATGTCGGCTTCCTATAATACCTCTTATTAAAGGCATATGTGAACAACTACCACCCACTTTGAGGCTAAGACAACTCTCCAATTTCACTAACATTATCAATTAGCTTGCTTGTCATAGCAACATGGCCTGTGGGTCTCTTAAAAATTCATGACCCACCCTATTTCACTTCTCCAGAGGCACTTTCCATGAATCTCTCTTGAGTTTTATTTGCACCTCTTGAAAATATGGAAACAAGAGGGGTACTTGGTGTAGGTTTTGACACTACAGGTGGCTCCAGCTTAGCCGTGGATGAAAAATCATGGGTTTTGAGCCTTTTAACACTCTTCTTCTTTGGTTTTCTCTCTAGCCTAATTCTAGATTCACTAGGGTTTGGTTCACTGATATTTCTAATATTGTGGGACTAGGGTTTACAAGTTTCTTAATTGAAAATACCCACCCAGTTTCCTTAAAACCCAAGGCACAAATTATTGAGAAAAATACTCCCAAACCTTATACAATATATATCACCCTAATTGAAAATTATCACCAAATTCCCCATGATAATTTAAAATGGCACAATTTAGCACTTTGGACATGAAGAGATACACAATTTTCTTACCCAAGTGAATAAGTGATACCAGTGCTGCTATAATTGCCCTACGAGAGTTCTCTGCACTATTTCCTTAGCTTCTAGTTTTCTTCTCCACTCCTAAGAAGTTCTGAATGTGTACAAAACAAGCCATCCACCTTATTTATGGATAGGAAATGGAATGTATTACCATAAATTTTTGATAGAAAGCACATGTGAGTGAACTGACATTTAGCCATTCATATTTAAAACCTAGCCATTGATCATTGTGTTTTAAAACCACATCAATATTTTTCCTTCACCTCATTGCTTTCTTTTCGACCTTAAATGATGTCATCAGGATGTTGCCACATTCTATTTCATCTAGAAGCCATTGCTCATCACTAATACATTTCATCTTTCACAAGTCCTATTAGTGATGTGAGCATCCACACGATGATATCTCAGCCATTGGATCTAAGACTCATCCTTGATCACATTCCCCATTCATCGTGCATCACTAATTCATGCTTCATTTTCTAGATCACAAAAACAATGGGAAATAAGGTGATATAACAAGATTAAGACATGTGCACCTGCATGAAAATCAAAGGAACAAGATATATTTCTCACAAGAGCAACTCAGATCAGTGAAAGAAAGCTTGAATGAATGACCTCATTGCTCATCGCCAATTTGAAACTCAAATCTTAAAATGGATCCATGATCAGCGATAGGAGAAAATACAAAGAGAACCAAAGGCCATCACATATCACTAATCCACATTACAAAGCACATGAGAAATTAGTGATACAAGAGTTACTAATGATAACATATAAAATAAGTCCATCATGCATTGCTAGTACAACACCAAACATTCAAAACCTATCCACGATGTGTGAAATAAATGAGACACTTCTCATCACTCATCACTCATTTAAACTCACAATTCTAATAGGTATCCATGATGAGTGATAAAGGAGGCGGAAAATGGGACTTAAGTGAAGATATTTAAGCGCATTCCCGTAAGTTGTTTTGAAAAGGGGAACTGCCTAGGATGACGAATAAAAGCCTCGATGGACATTAAGACACATTTTTTCAAAGGATGTAAAGGCGAAGTAAGGTCAATTGGTTAACCTTATAAAATAAAATAATTTCAGACTTAAGCACAAGGGGTCGGTAATTTCATGATCTCTAATGACATAAGATGTTTTAACATGACCAGGGACAGGCAATAGAGGGTCAGTGATGAATTTGAGCTATGGCAAGGATGCAAGCTTAATAGTTTCTTAGGAAGTATTTTAGGTAGCATAAAACCCTATAACAATGATAATAGATGAAACCATAAGCTCATAGGATAGATACATCAAAAATTTCACAAGATGATAAATGGAACCAAAACAAAATTTAGGGGTTTCATCAGTGGCTCTGATTGGGGATGCATGCCTCTCATAGGCATGGCGAGATCTTAGAATCTCGGGTTGAAGCAGATCAACCAAGACACAAAGAACCAAAAAAAATAGGGAACTACCCAAACTAGGTAGCAAGACCAAACCAGACATGACCAAAGTAAACACACCTATATAAAAATTGTATAAAACCTACAATGTACATGGAGTAGAAGATACTTAGAAGTATGGTTTCAAGAATTTTCCATGTACTAGTAGTTTAAGAAATTCACCTGCCTAACTTTGGAGGAAGTATGAATCCTCCCCATGTGTACTGGCTATCAGATAAGGGCCTAACCATAATGCTTCAAAAAAATATTCTTACTCTTATCCTACACCCTCACATTGCAGACTATTACCATACTATTCACTTCAAATTTTTTAGGAGAAGCTCTCTTGTCATGCAAGTGTTTAACCTACAACTGTATCTTTACATTTTTGGAATGAGATTATCTTCTAGTTTCATCTAATTTTACTAGATTATCAATTATTTGTTGCATATAATCACATACATCTTCATCATATTCTTGCAAAAATTTATACATCTTTAGAAAGTTGTTTTGTGGCAACCTATAATCCAAACCATACACCAAACCAAATGGTGAATAACCAATAACCTTCTTCACAGTAACCCTATCTACCTAGAGTGCTAGCTTCATCTTTGAATCCCAAGCTTTCTAGTTCTTCTCTATCACTCTTTTGATAATTTTCATTATGCTCTTATTACTAGACTCAACTTGACCATTTCCTTGAGGATGGTAAGGTGAAGAATAAGAAATTTGTATGCCATGCTTATCACAAAAATCATTGAACTCCTCTAATCTAAAAAACATAGCATTATCTAAAATGATCTTTTTTGGGACTCCAAACCTAATCAGAATATTATTCAACAAGAAATCCACTACCACTTTGCATGTTTCTTTCCTTGTGGGTATTTCTTTTACCTATTTACTGAAGTAGTTAGTGGAAAAACGGATCCATGAGTGCCCTCCAATAGACTTTTTTGGTATTTCACCAATGAATTCAATTCCCCATTGTTGGAATGGAGCTTGAACAAAAATAGGCCTAAGTGGAAAACTTCCTGAAAACTTTAGTTTTCCAGCAAATCTTTGGCAAGCATCAGAAGTCTTAACAAAGTTGTGAGAATCCTTAAAAATAGTAGGAAACTAGAATCCCACCCTCAAGATCTTATGAGCAGTGGTCTTTTCCATGTAATTACCACCACATAATCCATTGTGAATTTCCTGAAAGAGATCTAGTGCCTACTTTCCATCAGCACATTTAAGCAGCACACCATCCAAGATTCTCTACCATAGCTCATTTAAATAATTACATACTTATGGCATGCAATTTTAATGTCCTCTTGTCATTATCAGCCATATCTACAAGACATTTCTAAAGTCTATAAATATTGGACAATCCTTCTATACCATACACATGTTTGCATATCATAGATAAGTGCAACATCAATAGTCTATGTTTGGCTTATATGATTAGTTTCCAAATTAGCTTCTTCCATCACTTTAGTTAGGCCTTACCCTCTTACTAATTTTTTAATCTTGACGTCAATGTTAAATTCTTGGATCCTATTGATCCATCTACAACTTCTACTTGTAGTTTCTTGTTGAGTGAAATATCTTTTACAACAATCTTGGTATAGTGAAGTTTAGTGAATTTACTTGTTGGATATTTCTGATATGTGGTTTTCATTGATGTCAACACTATTTCCATTAATGTCTTTAAGGTTGTATATGTTGAGGATATTGAGAAAATTGTAATAAAATAAGCTGCAAGTTGTCGGTGATGCAGTGAAGTTCAGTATGTTGGCTAGATTAGTATATTGATGATAAGAAGTTGTGGATTAAAGGGTTTGTTGACAAGTATATCTAGTCTATCCATATGAAGTTTCAGATGTTCGCATGAATATTTGATTAAGTTATGAGTATCTATATTTTGATAGTCGTTTTGTTGCTTTAGTTGGTGTTCTTGAAAGATGATGATGTGATTCTAGTAATTTGAGTTGTTGTGGATGCTTTTGTGGTGATTCATGATGCTTGCGGATGTTTCTAGATCATGTTCTATCTGTGTTGCTGGTCCACATTGATAAAATAATTATTAATTTGGGCCGACAATTTGTACACATATTATATTTTGTTGGGCTGACATATAGTTGATGTTATCCTTAGTTGTGTATATATATGATTGATTTTTTATACCATTTGAGGGTATGACATGCGCATAATATTCTAATATTTTGAAGGCAGAAGTAAAGTGTGAAGAAGAGTGAGCAAAAGAAAGTGTTTATGTGCTTAACCAAAATTGTAACTAGGCATTAGAAGATGCTATTTTCTTAATTCAAAATCTTTTGGATGTAATCCGAATGTGACTATAAGACAGTGAGTCTTCCTTTGGGTAGTGAGCCTTTTGTATTAGAGAAGTGAGCTCTAAGAAGTGTGCCTAAATGCATGTGCATTCTCCATTTATAATAATTTTAATAGATTATAACATTTTGGACTAAACTCCACAGTGGTTTCTCCCCTAATAGGGTTTCCACGTAAAAATATTGGTGTTATGTGTGTTTTTTATGTGGTGATGGTTTATTCTTTCATGTTTATTTATCAAATCTGAGAATAATTTAAATAAGCATAATTTAAGTGACAACTGATTCATCCCCCCATTTAGTTGTCTACCCTTATGATGCCAACAATTCGTATCAGAGAAAGTTCCTCTAGAGAAGCTTGACCACTTGAGGTGATCCGAGATGGTGACACATAAGAAGGATAGTCTGAGATTTGATGGAACAATCTATTCTCTATGGAAGACTCAAATGGAGTGTCATCTGAGATGAATTGGTGAAACTTACTGGAAAATTAAAAAGAATAGATACATCATCCCATATAATGTTCCTTCTATTGCAAGTGAGATTAAGGAAGCTAAGTACAATATCATGGTTGAGGAAGCATTGTTGAGTGTTGTGACTGATTCTGAGATGACAAATGCAATGGAGTTGAAGACTACTAATGAGATCTAGAAAAATTTGGAAACTTTGTATGAAGGTGATACCAATGTGAATATTTGTAAGCTACAAAGTCTGAAAGGGAAATATGAAACATTGAGAATGGGTGAAGATGATAACATCACTTCTTTTATGTAGTGAGTGAATGAGCTTGTGTGTAGTATCAGATGTGCTTGTGGAACATTGGAAGAATCAGAGATTGTTGCTAAAGTGCTCAGATCCTTTTTTGTTGCATACAAACACAAAGTTTATGCTATCTAGGAGATCCAAATTGTGGCAAATGTAACCAAAGACATGCTGATTGTTAAGCTTTCTGCTTTTGAATTAAGTGAGTTTGGTGAATCTCTTCCTAAGACAGAATCTGCATTCAAAGCTACTATCTTTGAAAAACATAAACAAAGTTATGATCCAGGAGAAATTTCTTCTAGAAAAATGTCCAAGTATGAGGAGGAAATGAGAGAGATTGAGGAAGAAGAGAGAAAACTAGATGAGCTTGAAGCACTTCGTGTCAAGAGGGTAGCCAAAGGAGAAGGTAAGTATGAAGGGAAATTTCCTCTTAAATTTTTTAATTTCAATAAGATAGGTCATTTTTCCTCAAGGTGTTTGAAAAGAGTTCCTAAGCCAAGACCTTACAAGCCTATATTTCAAATAAAGTGTTATTATGATGTTGATGAAGGTATGATAGATGGTGAATGTGATAAAGGGGATTTAAGTGAGGATGAATGGGTATTTATTGCTATCAAGGAAAATGATCCAGTACCTACTGAATCTACTAGTTGCATGAATGTGGAGAAAGCTCTAGCTGCTAGAGTTGAAGCAAAAGATGAATGGGTGATTGATAGTGGATTCTCTCGTCACATGATAGGTGATAAAATTAAATTTTTGAGCTTGGAAAGGTATGTTGGTGGTGTTGTAAGATTTTGTGATGACAGATCTAGTGTAATCCATGATAGAGGATCCATTTCTCTTGATGGTAAGCATAATACTAATGATGTCCTATATGTGGAAGGATTGAAGTGTAATATCTTAAGTGTTGGATAGATGGTTGACAAGGGATACAATCCTCAATTCAAGGATGGAAAGTGTAGAATATTGGGGAGTTTCAAAAATGTGATCGCATCTAGTACAAAAACAAAAGGTAATATCTTTCACCTAAGTGTTACTAGTAAAATCTGTCTGATTGCTCAAGTTGATGAAAGTTGGTTGTAGCATAGGAGATTGTGTCATGTAAATTTTGACAATATTATCAAGATAATTTCTACTTAGGTAGTGAGAGATCTTCCTAAGTTGATAAAACCTACTAATACTATATGCAAGGAATGTCAGTTAGGGAAGAAAACTAGAGCTTCATTCTGAGGCAAACAACATTGTTCAAATGAAGTGTTGGATCTTGCACATACTGACATGTGTGGTCCTTCTAGATTCAAAAGTTTACAAGGAGACAAGTATTTCATGTTACTTATTGATGATTATTCTAGATTGATAAGGGTTACTTTCTTAAGGGAAAAATCTGAAGCTCTAGGGAAATTCAATATTTTAAAGGCTATGGTTGAGACAAAGATAGGTCTAAAGATTAAATTTTTGAGATCAGATAGAGGTGGTGAATTCACTTCCAGTGAGTTTAATTCTTTCTGTGAAGAGAATGAGATAAAGAGACAATTATCTCCCTCACGGACCCCTCAGCAAAATGGTGTTATGGAAAGGAAGAACAGGATAATTCAAGAAGTTGTTAAGACTATCATGTTGGAAGGAAATGTTCTGCATATCTACTGGAGAGAAGATGTGAGTACTGTCATTTCCACTCTCAATCGGGTACATGTCAAAGGTGATACCAATAAGACTCCTTATGCGATATGGTTTGGTCATAAGCCTACTATTAGATACTTCAAAATATTTGGGATTAAATGCTATATCAAAAGAGATGAAGATATAGGAAATTTTGATACTAGAAGTGATGAAGGAATATTTCTTGGTTATTCTACTAAAATTAAAGCCTATCGATGCTACAATAAGAGATTGAGGAAATTAATTGAAATTGCTAATGTCAAGGTTGATGAAGAAACAGTTAGACCATCTAGAACTTGTGGATATGATTCAGATGATTAGAATAACAATTCAGATAAAGGAAAGAAAGTTCAGACTCTAAATCAAGTTCAAATCATTTCGGTGAATCAAGAAAATCAAGAGGAAGAAACTAGTGAAAGTGCAGAAGTAAGATCACAAGAGCCTAAGAAACCAAGGTATGTAAAACAAAATCATTTAGAAGATCATATTGTAGGTGATAAGAATAGACGTGTTCAAACTAGGAGAAAAATTCCAGAAGAATATTCTTTGATCTCAAAGACTGAGCCTAATAGTGTCAATGAATCATGCAAAGATGAACATTAGGTGGAAGAAATGAAATAAGAACTATTGCAGATTGAGAAGAATGATACATGGATTCTTGCTCCTAGACCTAATGAAAAAAATATAATTGGAACTAAATGGATCTTTCAGAACAAACTGAATGAGAAAGGTGAAGTTTTTAGAAACAAAGCAAGTCTAGTGTGTGGTTGTCACCCACAAAAGGATATAAAAGTCATGGAAAATCCTAACATGGCAATTGAACATTCCAACAGGTTCCTAACATCTTCTTATGGTCGTTCATTTACATTATCAAACCAGGGAACGTATACTTAAAATGGAGCGGCACTGTATGTGCACTAACAACCGGTTTTAGTCACGGTTTACTAGAAATAAATACTTCAAAGGAATACTACTTCTAATACAGGAGCACAATGTAAAGGATTCTTAACTTAAGCATAACTTAATCAAAGCTGAAATCATGATGACTATTACTAAGGAACAAACTATGAACTAGTCTTATGCTGCAAGAACAAACACAGGGATGGATTCTTGATGTTGCAGGAACAATATAAGACTGAGTTTGCACTGAAACTTTTGAGAATGAAATTCTAACTTATAAACAATAGGAAATAAACAACTAACTATAGATACTCACTAAGTAGGCCTCCTTAGAAAGCATCAACCAGTTTATGCAAGAATTGAACTCAAAAATTCATCAACTTTTATTCATAAACTTGGAATCATATACATGGATCATTCTGCTTGTAAGAAAACTAACACAAAACTCTATTTCTCATTATAATACTAATTTGAACATACTTTGTTTTGCTCTCTTGTCTCTAGTCTAGTCTAATCTCATCCAATCTAAAAATTGTTCACTCACGCATGAGGAACACTTATTTATAGAAAAGCAACTAACTACCTAAATCTAATAGAGAAAGAAGTAGACATAAATGCTTCCTAGTATTGAGGAACAAACTTCTCATAAATGAAAGCATATCTGTTCAACTGATTTAGAGAGAATCTAGCATTCCACTCTTCCTAGATTGATGACCATTTAGATTTCCTCTCAATGACCCGGACAGAGAGATTTGACTCGAACAACTTCCTCGATGTCATGTTGGAAATGGACTTTACTGTAGGGCTTAGATTTGTTGCACTTGACTTGCTCATGCCTCTTTCAACAACCTACGAAACACATGGCCATAGAAGTGAAAGAAAGAATGCATATAATAACATGATACACATTCATTAATCACACACATTAAATCCATTTCTTTATCCAAAAACCACATGCATCATATCAGTCAATTGGGAGGTCAAACAGGGCAATAAGTATAGACACACAGAGATGTTAAGCTACACGAATATAGGAATATGTTGCCATAGGATACTACCCGATTTTAGATAAAAAAATTTAATCAAAGAGTTAAAACAACCATTAACAAAAGAGTAAGGGTATTTAAAAATACATCATGATATTCAAATTATGAGCATATTTCAGGCTCATTATTTTCCCTCTACTTATCCTAATGATGGTCCTCCAACATTAAGCTTTCTGGTTGTTTTTCTAAAATTGGTAGGAGTAGCATGGTCCTGCATTGAAGTTTCAAACTTGTAGTAGAAGCCTCTGTAATTTTTCCATCTCTCATACCTGCGAGCTTTTGTATCTTCATTAACATTTGTAGCCAAATAAGGGTACAGTGGCCACATAAAAATTCGAGGTCAAAATGTTAATGGCAACCATAATTCAAACCTTTCCTTGAGATCCAGTTGTATATACCTTTCTGACCTTCTGATGGCTGCTCTAAAGTTCAGAGGGCTATGAGGCTTAGATTTTCTCAGACCAACAGTCAATTTTTCCCATCTTGTTTTAATTCTAGAAGATGAAAGCTTTCAAAACAAGTATGCTTGGTCTTTGAATTCATCATACACCTACTTCCTGAGACCAAATATTTTTATTCTTGTTGCGAGATCATAGAATCCATATGCAACAGTAAGCCAAGTTCTCAGAACTGTTTGGGGATCTGAGCTTTTAGGTCGTAGGGGAATAGGCTCTTTTCTTTCAGCCTCTTCATAAGCCTTTAATTTCTTCCCATAGTTAGTTTCATTAGTCACCCAAGACATAAGTGACCTCAGATGAATGTCACCAATGTAGAGAAGCGGGTTCCATTCTATTTCAAAGGGAATTAACAAACCATGCAGATAAAATTCACATACAAAATTTCTCAGCCAATTGGGTGTTGTTTGATATGCATCATAAAATTCTTTAGCTGAGTGGATGTCAAGGTCCAAATTTTTGGAAATTCTCATTAATTGGAACCACAAAAATTTATCTTTAAGGAACATTGCATATACCCTAGGTGGTGGTCTACATTCCATAATTTTTTCAGCTACCTTCATCATTTTATTCATTTTCTCTTTCATTTCTTGGATTTCCTATTTTTGTCTTTCAATTTCTTTCTTCAATTTCTTCTTCTCTTCTTCCCAAAGACTTTCTTGAAGTTCAGTTCTAGCCAAATGGTGGAAACTCAAAGTCTGAAGTGTAACAAGCCTCCAGGTAATCTTAAGATATTCTAAATATTCAATCAGAAACGTTATTTTATACACAACCAATGCACGCCAATTTTCAAAGGGAAATCATGTTTCATTGAATACTTCAGTTTGTTCAAGTCGTTCTTCCTCTTGTTGTTTAGGGGGGGATTGTGCTTCTCCTGAAATTTTCTCAACTGCATCAGCCAAGTCATTAAGATTTGGCATCCTCCTTTAATTATCACAACCATGATGTGCTTCCTCTACTTCCTCTATTTCAGTTTGCAATTCCTCAAGAATAATAGAGGAACTATGTGGAACATTCTTAGATACACTCTGAGAATCATCATGACTGGGCTCCTTAGATTTCTCATAAATGACTTTAATTTTTGGTTGAATGGAAGTTGAGGTACCTTTACTTTGTTTCCTTGTTGAAGTTCTTTTTGGCAATGTAATAGTCGCATCAAGCTTTTTAGAAACTTTCCTCTTTCTAACTTTCCTAGGGGATTCAGACTCAGTAGCAAAGGATGATGATAAAACTGTGGTGGCAACAAGTGTTGCTGCAGGGGAAAGTAGGGTAGAATTTTTTCACTTTTATGTATGAGGGCTTGTTTCTGGGGTTTTTTCAGCCCTAGATGACTCTCCTACCTTCGTTTTTCCTTTTTCTTTTCTTGTAGCAGACCTAGTTTTTACTTGGGTAGAGGACTCTGGTGTGGAGGGTGCAAGACTAGGTGTTGTAGGAGAAGATGATTCTTGTTCTACTTTCATACTCGTAGATTCTACTCTCTTTCTCTTTTTCTTGGGTTGTGCAGGGAGTGCTCTAGGAGGTTTTGGAGGTTGCAGTTCCTTCTGGGCAACAAATTCTAGCCAAGAAAGTGGTGATACATCCCTCAGGGAATGCTCAATCAATAATTTAATGAGGGCACGATGGGTGATAGAGTTGTCCTTACCCTTCTGGGTTTCATGGGCACTATGCTCTAAAAGGTTTAACAAAACATTTGGAACATTGACAGCTAAACCATGCCTCATATGACTCAACATTTTAAAATTATAAGAATGCAAATAGGAAAAACATCCCTCACAAGTCAAATACCTGATTATGAAGGAGGCATATTCTGAGTATGGATAAGGTAGTGACACCCATTTGGATCCTTGTTTGGAAACCTCCAAGGGTCCATCTATTGGTATTGTGAATTCCTTCCTAGGAGAGACAACATCTCTCCCTGAAGGAAAGTTCTCTCCTATCGCTGGAAGCCTAGTTACTTCAGCAATCTGCTCTTTTGTAATGGCTACTGTCAAACCCCACACTGTAGCTTCTCCTTTAGAAAGAGTTCTCAAAAACTCACTTGCAACTTCCTCATTAAAGTAATCTATCCCCAGAAAATAATTCAGCCATCCACAATTGTTGAATGCCTAAACCACTTGAGGATTCTGCGTCAAGGCTTCATGAGCTATAGGCTCATGTCTCACTAATTGTCCACCCATTTTCACAAATTATCCCAACTGAGATTCCTGAAACTCAAACTTCTGAAAATTTAAGAAAAATTTTTGCTCTGCTTCTTCTTTCTACTATTATCTTCCTTTACTTTCCCAAGAATGATACAAAGGATTTGCATGCAATGATTATTAAAAACTACTAAAATCAAGCAGTCGACTTGTTGATCAGGATAAAAGCACGTAGTCATACTTGGTAAGTATAATAAAATAAAACTGTCTTGACAGACGTGGCAATGGTACAAGAAAAATTTCTGAAATAGATTACTCTCGCCCCCTACTTAAAATTTGGCATGTGTCCACACATGTGCAAAAGGATAGGTGATAAATAGATAGTAATGACTGATAGATACATAGAAATTAATGAATAAATGAAATAGATAAACAATGTGACAATAAAAGATATCACGTACCTTATAATAAATGCTCGCAGATGTTGAGAGAGATCATAGCTCAGCCTGAAATGGCCATTGGAATGGAAACTATAAATGAAGGTGGTACGACAGGATGGATGACATGGATGGGTGACGTAGAAAAGAAAGATGGAATGAATGATGGTGATGGATAAAAAAATAGAGAAATTGGCTTCCTTAAAAAGGAAACCTTTATTATGGACATGCAACATAGTACTTTAAAGATATGTTGCAAGAAAAAGACCGAAGCCTTTTGCTACATGAAGATCAGTGGCTGCATCTAAAACAAACTGCTTCATAAATTCTTCTTTGGATGTTGGCTTATGATACAACCTAAGACGGTGTCCATTAACTAGTAGCTTGAATCGAACAAGATCTATTGTAGCCAACTAAATTGAACCATTATCAAACACATTTTCTATTTCATAAGGACCAAGCCATCTTGTGGTGAGTTTACCTTGATTTTCCTTGTACCTAGAGTCATAGCGCAACGGCCAATCACCGATAGAGAAATGCTTAGTTCTGATATTGTGGTCATGCCATTTCTTCCTTTGTTGCTGGATAGCTTCAGTATGCTGCAGGGCAGCTTTCCTTATCTCATCCAATGCATTGAATCGCAAGAGGCATTCCTTTTGAGCTTCTAAAAGATCAATGTTAAGCTGAAGAGCAGTTCTTAAGGTCTTATGCTCAAACTCTATTGGCAACATGGCAGTTTTTCCATAGAGTAACTCAAAAGGGGTAAACCCTGTAGTTGTTTTCCATGTTGTCCTATAGGCCTAGACTACTCCAATCTTTCTTGTGTAACTGTACTATTTTAGTAAGGATTGCCTCTAATTCTCTGTTAGTAACCTCTTCATGACCATTGGCTTGAGGGTGATAGGAGCTTTACTTTTTGTGTCTGATCTTGTAATCATTCATCAATGCAGTGATTAGGTTTAATGTAAATTGAGCTCCTTGATCAGTAACTATAATGATGTATAATTTTTGCAATATCAAAACTGGGTTAGTAACACATGCATAAAAACCATCAAGCAATCGAATGCATAAGAGAAATAATGAAAAATGGAAGAAACTAGAAAGGTCTCACCCATTTAATACTCCATGGTTGACTTCCATTGCACCTCCTCAAGCTTGTTGTTGATGATGGATGCCCTCAAATTTGTGAGAAAATTCTATGTGCCTAGCCTTAACAAAGCCTTTGAAGGATTTATGAAATGACTCTATATGCAAACTAGAATTTTATTTCTATTATGCAAATATTAATGTAAGCCTAAGATGATATGAGAATGCAAAAATGAGATCAAGATTGTCATTTTATAGAAAATGCAATCTTGAATGGACGGATGAGACGAGACATTGAGAAATTCCCTAGAATCAATGGTCAAGATTCAAGTTGACAACTTTCAATTAGGGTTAGGGCAACAATCCCCAAATGTGTGGACAAGATTTAATTTAATAAATTAAATCAACGGTGGAGAATAAACATGACCTTGAGATGAAATTAATAAAAATCAGTAGATAAGGGAATGAGATTTTAGAAAATCAGTAATTTTAGCAATTACTTGATTTGTAGAAGAATATTTCCATTTTGAATTAAATTAATTCAAAATAGGGATTTTGTGAGATAAGAAGTAATTGATTTTTGAAATTAATTACTAAATGAAGAATCAGTTAACCATGTGAGACATTTTTAAATGATTTTTTTAATTTAAAAATATAGAAGTGTCACATGCAACAATCAAATAATTAAAAATAATTATTTAATTTAGAAGAAATAGTTAATTAATTAAATAAATTATCAAATCTATTTAATTAAGAGGATTTAGGAATTAGTGACACATTAAATAAATATATTTTAAATATATTTATTTAATAATCAGGAGGACATTAATGATAAGGATTAATTAAATAAATAAGACTTTATTTAATTGCAAGAAGACTTTGATAATTAGTGACATTATTAAATAAATAAATAAGATTTATTTACTTAATAATCATGAAGAATGAAAGATCATGAATTAATTAAATAATTATAAATTATTTAATTAATAGTTGAATGTGGGTTAGAAACATAATTATAATGTCATAATCATGTTAGAACGAAAGGTGTTAAAATAGTGATTGCAGGCCTAAGTCATTTTTAGGTGTCTACATTTGCCCCTCTTTGTCATAATGCAGCTTGTCGCATTGTGGCAAAGAAAACAAGTCCAAAATATGCCCCAGTGAAGGTATGGAGTGCCTATGCCCCCTCGGGAAAATTTTTGAATTTCGACTGGGGGTCGAAAAAATTTGGAAAATATCCCGACCAATTCAATTAATGATCAGAAAAGTGATGACGTGATCCGATTCAAAAATGGAGGACATTGAGCTAGCCAAAATGCCAATCAAAGGTGGTCAAATGAGCTTCCAGTAGAAGCTACTAGTTCAAAACCCTAATTTTCAGACTATAAATAGGTTGAAAAGGTCAATCCAAGTGTCATTTGCTCATTTGTTAAATAGAAAATTCAGAAATCAGAGCTCAGAGCTCAGAGAGACAATGGTGATTCCAGTGACTACCCATTGTGGATACTGCGTGTAGACATTCTGACGACCTGAGGGTGCAAAGGCACTGGTAAGTACCCTATCCAACTTGTCAATTTTTGAATTTAATGCATTTATTAGGGTTTTAGGGGAATCACATGCGGTGTGATGCAAATGATGTCGCGTAAACCGCAAACGCCTTCGCATTCGACGCATTTTCTTGCATCACAACGCAAGTGCGATGGGAAGGTTAGTTTTTTTTTGTGTGATTGCACATCCGCAAGGGGAAATGACACAATCGCAAGGTTGCGATGCAAGTGTGGCTTTTGCGATGCAATTGTGTAGGTAATGACACATTTGCCAAATCACAATGCAATTGTCATGCCAAACAACACATTTGTTGTTAGGTTGCACATTTTTTAGCTAGAGAGATGCATTCATTGTCAGGTTGCACATTTTCTAGCTAGAATGACACATTCGTTGTATTGCAACACAAGTGTCATGCACAGAGCTACAGTTGAATAATTGTGACGCATTTTAGGTCAACGCGACGCAATTGTAGTTTGACCAGAGTTGAATTTTGTTGACCTTGTTCCGAGATTAGTGTGCATGCACCCTTGACTTCAGTAGTAGTAACCTTTCAACAATGTTGCTCAATATGTGCTAATCCTTGGCCCTTTTTTTTGTGCAGAGTCGTCTTGTGCCGATTTATACTCGAGAGTTTCGACTGATGACATATGCCTTTAGAGATTGCTTAAGTGATAGATAGAGACAGTGGCTAATGGCCCTAGGTCTGTACCATGTTACCTATATGCCCATTATTCAAGAAAACAAAGGTTTGTTGATAGCTCTTTGTGAGAGGTGGCACTCAGAGACCTGTTCATTTCACTTGCCTACTAGAGAGGTGATAGTGACCTTCGAGAATTTCTACCGCATTCTCCGCATTCCAATTAACATAGAGAGAGTTACCTGTGATCCACACTAAGGGTGACATGCCCTATCAGAGATGTATGAGGGTACTGATGGTACCTAGTTGGGAATGGATGGTTACGAGATCGATTGGGATGTTGTAGCCGACCAGTTTGCCAGGTTTGATGCCATGTTGATGACCTTGATTTCCAGATTACTGATCCTAGATCGTTGTGGTCATAGATTTCCCATTGGACGGGGGGATGTTTTGGTCCATATACGAGGACAGAGGACCATTTTTTCTTGGGGGCCCTGCTTGTTGGCCATGCTTTATCAACAGTTGCATGAGGTTGTTTACCACCAGGGGCACAATATCAGTTGCGACACTACCCTCCTGATGATCTGGGTATGGGAGCACATTCTCATTTCTCAACCACTGATGTAGATTCAGTAGCTAGGTGATGGGATGTCGTATGTTTATTTGTATGCGAGATTAGTTAGCCAAAATCATGTGGGAGATATCGGGCACTAGTGTCATTGGATTGATAGGATGATCAGTTTTGTTTGGAGGCCTTATAGATATTGTGCTTAGTGCTCAGATGAGGATGGTCACTTATCCTTTTGTAGATAGTTTCAGTATTTGAGTGGCCACACGGTATAGACCTAGCAGATTATTGAGAGGTACCTACCCCAATGAGTACTATGATAGTTTGGAGAGCAGTAGATTGTGCCAGTAGGCATGATAGAGTATGCTCGGTCTTCTAGGGAGACCATGTGGGGGCTGCCCATATCAGTGATAGTGGCTGAGCAATAGGTTGATGGTTTGGTGGCAGTTCAGTGGGTGTGGAGAGGGGGTACAACAGATCCAAGGACATCTGCTGAGTTTGATGCCTGGTGGCAGATTCATAGGCCCATCTCATTGATAGATCCATATGGTCCATCACTGATAGATTGGAGGTTAGTCATTCCACGGATACCGAGGAGAGGTCAGGGTGGCAGAGATGGAGGGAGAGATGGTAGAGGTGTCGGGGGTAGATATGGAGGTAGGGGAGGAGGAGGCAGAGATGGGGGAGATGAAGGAGGTTGGGGAGGTGGAGGAGGTGGAGGAGACGATGGGGGTCGAGGAGATGGGAGGGGTGCGAGGAGGAGGAGGGATGGAGAAGGGTGGAGGCAGCCTAGGAGAGTTGGGAAGAGAGTGGGTGGTGTACCATTTTCACCCATTCGGGAGGAGGGTGAGGAGAGAGAGCAGAAGGGGAGGGTCGAGGAGGTCAGAGGTGGAGAGGAGGAGGTGGAGGTGAGGGTTGAGGAGGAGGTGAGGGGTGGAGAGGAGGAGGCTGAGGTGAGGCGGAGGAGAGAGTAGAGGAGGATCCACTTATTGGGGGACATCCTCTTGATATAGATGTGGAGGAGGTCCGAGCTAAGGAGGAGAGAGACGAGGAGGAGGAGGAGGAGGAGGATGAGGCAGAATAGAGACTATGGGAGCATATGATTTATGGGGATGATGAGAGTGACAGATCACCCATTTTTCCTGTTGATGCCACTATTGATTAGTGGATTGTAGATTTGTCGAGCAGACTTGATGCGGCCTTGTCTCAGAACAAGGCCTTGGCAACGAAGTTAGAGGTCACCCGGGTGGAGAGAGATCGGGCTGTTCTCCAATGATGAGTCAGATTAGTGGGTGATAGAGTTCACAGAGCTATGTTCAGGGCTGATAGGAGACATGGCTAGAGAGTTGGCCAAGATGGTAGAGAGTAGGATCGATACAAGGTTCTATATGAGTAGGTCATTCCACCAGATCGATGAGACCCAGGTTTTTCTCGATCCTATAGTAGGATAGGTAGTGGTAGCCAGATACGCAGTAACAATAGATCTCATAGGAGTAGTCACACCAGTGTTGGGGGGTCTACTGCATCAGGACAGTCATCAGGCCATAGGTCACATAGCTCGCATAGGCATTCATCAAGCCATAGTCACAGGTCAGAGCATGTGCACAAATCAATGTCATTAGGACACCAGACATATCAGAGCCAGCCTCATGTTATCGAGGCCTCAGTCTCTCAGAGTTAGACTCAGAACACCACTCCCATTCAGGTTACATTTCACATGGTTGATCAGGCACAACCACCTTGTAGTTCACCTCCATAGGATGAAGGAGGTCCATCCTAGGACTTGCTTTTTAGACACTTGTATATTTTGATATTTGAGCCTGTGAGCTCCATTTTTGGGATATCACATGACTCTATCCTGTGACATGACATTTTTTTGAGATTATATATATATACGATGCAGTTTTGATGTGGTCTATATGATGTTATGTGTTACAGTATTCTGATGCTTTATCATATGCTTATGTGATGCTTTTATGATGCTATGAGGTGTATGGACATTATGCTTATGTTTATGAATGCAATTATGGATGTGGTTATGTATGTAGTGTGTAATGTGATGATGATGTGATTCCTATATGCTAATGCAAATGTTTATTTATGATGCTTATATGTTGATGCAAATGATGGTTTTATGAATGAGTGTAAATGATAGCGTTTATGCAATGTGGATTATGGTATTTGATTTATGCAGATGTGAATATGAAATGTTCATGCCATTATGTATGCAACTTTTTTTTTTTTTTGTATATCACAGGATATTATCAAAGAATGAGAGAAGAGAAAAAGAAGATGGATGTTAGTGCGAAGAAACATATGCACGTTAGTGTGGAAAAAGATATCCTTCAAAGCTTTTCTATAGTGCTATTCTAGTTATTACTCTTTAATCATCATTGGGCGAAAATGTCATGATGGTTGACAAACACTATGATATGACATAGATCAATAGTGTGCAAGGTCGAACCATCACGTAGATCAACAGTCGTAGACAAAGGATGATCATGACTCGTGTCAGATACAACTTTGCCCCTAGTCATTTTGTCATGATCAACCACCAGAAAAACTAAGCCAATCATGAGATGTCGCTGCTTCTCTAAATCTTCATGATAGGACATCCTTAAGAAACTAGCCACATGATAGTAAAAAATAGACAGTAAAATCATCGTACTACGTCATTGCTTCTCTAAATCCTGAAGTCAGGACATCCTAGAGAAACTAATAGTAGAGTGATAAGCAGACAAGGATAACTATCATGGTATGTTGTGGTTCCTAGGAAATAAGGAACTAATATCATGATAATCATCAAAAGATAGAAAAAAGTTTTCCAAGTGTTTTAATGTCAGGTGTTGGTTGGAAAAAGTCAAGCGATATCAAATTCAGGAAGGACACATCCTGAATGACGTTGATATTTAGGAGATCAATTCTCAGAGTTAGGAGAATCCATAAAAATGCCAGATGATGATAATGATGCTTAGGAATGACACATCCAAAAGCATAAAGAAGTGATAAGAGTTGTTCTTCAAAAGGACATATCTTGAAGAAAAACCCAAAGTTTTGCCATGGTAAATTGTCTCGATACAATTTTGACTACATGTCATTGCTGGCATGCTGAATTGACTGAAAGTGTTTGACGAAACTGATTTTTGATAGACTGATAGCTCAAGATTGACATAAGATTCACTTGATTTGAATAAGAATTTGATGTGTGTGAATTTGTAGTGCCATGAACCCTAATGGATTGACCTAGTGCGGCCTCGGGGGTCCATCGATTGATGGCCTTGCCTATGTTCTGCACTCAGAGACCTCGTAGTTCGACACGACCAATGACGTTGTCCGAAGGATAGAAGCTTGAATCATGATTTATTTTGCGACAAACCTAGAAGGACTGACCTAATGTCTCAGGGATTCAAAGATGAGTCTTTCCTACGTAGCAAATGCTCAAAGACAGCGTAGTTCGAATAGGGAAAAAAAATTGATTGACGTGATCGATTGAGTTGATCAGATTGACTTTGATCTTGGATTTTAACATTGATTTGGATGTTTTTGTATTTTTTAAGGACGTTTTCAAGTTTTTAGTATTTTTTCATGAATTTTTCACATTTTTAGGATTTTTCAGGACTTTTTCACATTTTTAGGATTTTTTCAGGACTTTTTCACATTTTTAGGATTTTTTCTGGACTTTTTTAAAATGCAGGATCATGTACGACACCCACTACAGTTACATGATAAAGGTCTTGCCCCCAGACAGAGCGGGGATTATCCAAGTCCAATGTTATGGAAATAGGTAGATGCAAGGCAAAGGCAAGGATATGCAAGGGATGATGTCAACCAGATGTGAACCATGGCCAAAATCGATAGGACTTAGGATGGATGTCATGAATGTGTCAAGCCTTTGTGGTTATGACAAATGGATAAAGGTCAATTTGAGTGACAGTAGATGGTGAAGCAATGATCGACTATGCATGGCACCTTTTTGCTAGGTTTTCACCATGGTACTTATCCAAAGCGCCTGTTTGCCAGGTTTTCACTAGTGGATGCATTCATTTCTTTTTACTATTTTTGCCATTTTTTGATTTTTTTAGTGTCACCAAGATGCCTGTTTGCTAGGTTTTCATCAAGGGATGATTTTTTTCTTTATTTTCCATTTTTTTTGTATTTTTAGGTTTTTAGACCAACTCTTTGATGCTATGTGTAGAACTTTCTCAGATGTAAACTGTTGATGGGTTATGTCAGCTGTTCTCCATCAGGTGTGGCCAATTGAAGACATCTAGAACCAAATGTGGCAATAATGATATAAGGACCAAGCCAATTAGCCTCAAACTTACTTGGCTTTTCATGATTTACCTGATTTCTGGGGTTCTGCATGAGAACCAAGTCACCAATTTCAAACTTTCTCACCATGACTCTTTTTTTATAGCTCCGACAGAGATGATTTTGATATGCCTGTAAATGATTTAAGGCATTTTGTCATCTTTCTTGTAAAATTTCTAGCTCATTTAGGTGATTATGTCTGTACTCTTCGTCATCAATCATTCCTTTCAAAGAGACTCGAAGAGAAGGGATTTTGACCTCGATGGGTAATATGGCCTCAGATCCGTAAACTAAGGAAAATGGAGTGGCTCCACTGGGGGTACGAATGTTGGTATGATAGGCCTATAAAGCAGGATTAAGTTATAGGTGCCAATCTTGGCCAGCATCATTGACGGTCTTCTTGAGTATGTGAAGGATTGTTTTATTTGATGCCTTAGCTTGGTCATTACCTTGTGGGTAATATGGGGTGGAAAAATGGTGTTGGATGTGGAATCGCTCATAGAGTTCATGAACATCCTGATTTTTGAATGAAATTTCGTTATCTGTGATGATAGATTGTGGGACACCATATCGGAAAATGATGTAATTTAGGATAAACTTGGATATTTGTTTACCGTTGATGTAAGTGAGAGGGACGAATTCAATCCACTTAGTAAAATACTTAGTGGCAGTGATTATGAATTTATGACCGTTAGAAGAGGATGGATGGATATTACCCACGAGGTTGGGTCCCCATTGTGCAAAAGGCCATGGAGAAGTGATCGGTCTCAATTCCTATGCAAGTGCATGAATTAGGTCACTATGCACCTAGAATTTCTGACATATTCTAACAAACTAAAAAGCATCTTTTTCTAATGGTAGCCAGTAGTATCCCAGTCTGGTGAATTTCCTAGCTAAGGTTGGGCCACTCGAATGAGATCCACATATACCATCATGTACTTCCCATAAAGTCGTTTGGGCTTCATCAATGTTGAGACAATGAAGAAGGGTGTTATGAAAGCCACGGCAGTATAAGGTGTCACTGATGATGGTATGTCTATCCGCTTTTCAAATAAAGGATTTTCGTTGGTTGTTGGACAGGTTGGGTGGGAGGGTTTGGGATTTAAGATAGTCATATATGTCTTGATACCAAGGCGAACTGGGACCAACAATCTCACACACCATTTCTGACTCTGGAAAATCGTATGCAGGCATCAACAACTATTCTACTAAGAATTCAAATTGTGACACATTCTTAGGGATGTCTAGGAGAGATCCAATGGTAGCCATTGCATCGGCCACCTTATTTTGTATCCTTGGGATTTGTTCAAATGCAATCATTTTGAAATACATCAGGAAACTATCCACCATTCGTTTGTAGGGAAGCAACTTCTCATCTTTTGTATCATAGTCATCGTTCACTTGATTGATGACTATCTAAGAATCTCTGAATATGAGCAATGTTTGAATTTTCCATTTAATTGCTATTTTGAGACCTATGACCAATGCCTCATATTTTGCAATATTATTTGTACAAGGGAAGGCAATCCGAAATGATTTAGGAATTGAATCCCCTTGTGGTGTGATAAATAATATGCCAGCTCCTAAGCCATGACCAGTGTGGGACCCATCAAAGTATAGTTTCCATGGTAGAGCTAGTTCTGCATGAAAAAAACACTCATCCGGAAAATTAGTTATCAGCAGATGAGTGGCTTGGATTGGTGCATTTGCCAGTTGATCTGCTATTACTTGACCTTTTATTGTCTTGCGCTCCACATATTGTATGTCATACTCACTTAATATCATGACCCACTTCGCCAAGCGACCTGTCAATGCTGCTCAACTCTGGAGATACTTTAATGGGTCAATCTTTTCTACCAAATGTGTTTTATTTCTCAGCATATAGTGTCTTAGTTTCTACGCCACAAATACAACTGCAAGGCATGCCCGTTCAATGGTTGTGTAGTTGAGCTCATATCCAATTAGTGTATGACTGATGTAGTATATGGATCTTTCTTTTTCTTCATTGTCATTTTGCGCCAATAATGCCCCCAGTGCATTTGTCATTGCGAAGACATACAAGATTAATGGTTTTCCCTCAATAGGCGGCATCAACACTGGTGGTGTCAATACATATTCTTTGATTTGTTCAAAGGCCATCTGGCGTTTATCCATCCATACAAAATAATGCTTTTGTGTAACAGATATTGAAATGGTTGACACTTGTCATCCAACTATGCTATGAATCAGCGAATAGACTGCAATCTGCCCTGAAGTGTTCGCAACTCACTAATTCCTTTTAGAGGAGGCATGTCTAGAATTTCTTTTACTTTTGCTGGGTCAACCTCAATGCCTCATCATGAAACTATGTATCCCAACAACTTGCCTAAAGTTACTCCAAATACACATTTCTTTGGGTTCAATTGAACCTTGTAATCCTCAAGCCATCTAAATTTTTTTTCCAAGACTTTGAGAGGTTCTTTCCATGTCAAATATTTTTCTAATAGGTCATCCACATAATCTTCCATTAGGATATGCATCATGTCATGGAAGATTGTTGTCATAGCCCTCTAGTATGTGGTGCCTACATTTTTTAGGCCAAAAGGCATGACATTCCAATAGTATGCTCCCCATGGGCAGGTGAATGTCATTTTATGTTGATCCTCTATTGCAATTCAGATTTGGTTATATCCCGAGAAACCATCCATGAGAGAGAGCATCTCATACCCTATTGTGAGGTCAACAATCATGTCTATATTTGGTAAGGGGAAGTCATCCTTTGGGAAAGCCTTATTCAAATCTCTGAAATCCGTGTAGATACAAATTTTCCCATTTGGATTTGTAATAGGGACAATGTTGGATATCCAATCAGCATAGTCTATTGACCTTATGAACTCCGCGTCCAGTAACTTCTTTAGTTAAGCCTTGACAAGTAGTGCAATCTGTGGATGCATTTTGCGTAAATTTTTTTTGACTGGCTTGATTCCTCGGATTAAAGGCAAATGATGTAAAACCAATTCTGGATCAAGGCCTGGCATGTTAGCATATGACCATGCAAAGTTAACTTTCCTATCTATGAAGAATTGTTGAAATTCGAGTTTTTCTTCGTTTGACAATGATGCGGCCAAGAGGATCATTTTGGGATTCTCTGGTGTGGCTATGTTAACTTCCATTATGTCCTCAATGAGCATAGCTAATTTTTCCTATTATGGGGAGAAAGTCCAATCCTCCATCCTAAGGCACCTTAGAGAGGTTTTCACCTTCGGATGCATCCTTTGTTTTTACTATTTTACTGTCAGAAGGTGCCTTGCAATTTTCACCTAAAGACATTTCTTTTTATTTTTTATTCTTTGTATTTTTGCAACTGGAGGATTGCACAGTCTCCCTCAAGTAAGCTGCATAATCTAGATCAATGGAGAACCCTGTTTTGTGATCACCCCATGGAATACCTTCTATTAGCCCCATGAATTCTGCATTTGCCTCATCATTCTGAAATATGTCCATCACCAGTGAATCTTGTTGGTCCCAGTTGATCAGTTATGGGTAAACAAGGGGGATCCCATCATCAGTGTTGGTGAAGGATGGGGAAGATGTGGAAAGTGTGCAAATTGATGCCTCAAGTGTAAAGGAAAAGTTTTCAATTTCCACTTTCGTGTCAAATGCAATGGATAGCCCATACTTCGAGTCAGATGATTCGAATTCAAAGTCATAATATGCGATAAAATTATCAGCATCATGACTAGTGGTTGGCACTTCAGAAGTATGGATAGTGGGCTCAGATAAGTTAGGCTCATGGGTGGGATGATTCAGGTATTGCTAACAACACCTTGTGTTCTTCCAGATTCCAAGGAATGCTTACCCATGTCTTATTTTTGGAATGTCGGTCAATAGGGTCAATGTTATATTTCTGTCAAAATCTTTCTTCAAAGGACAGTTGGCCAGGTTCCAAGAATAGTTCGTCAATGTCATAGCCACTGATGGTTTTGTCAGATCCCCATTCCCATTCATTTGAGTCAATTTCGGTAAGGGATTCTTCGCATGTCTCAAAACTTTCTATAGCCTTTCCAACCTTACCTGAAAGTTCATGGGTACGTTGATCGTCAGTTCCAAATTGGTCAAACCCTAGCCCTATATTCCTTGGTCTTACAGTCATTTGTGCAATCAAAACCTAGGGCTTTGCATATATCATAGCCTTTGCAATAGAGATGTAACAATAGTGGAGATAACTCTATTGGGTCTTTGTAGATCCAGTTATCTATAACAATAATGACTTCATTACCCATATCACCCCACTGTGTAAAAACACTTTTTGGTGGAACCTTGAAAGTTTTTTTGGGCTCAACTGCAAAACATGGTTGACCATAAACTTTAGGTGGCTTCGGTATTGTGGTGATATAGTAAGCCATATTCAATTTGAACTCTCCACAACCAAGGTCCTGGATCTGAAGGTCTTTACTTGGGATGGAGGCCAATGAAGATGGTGTGGTAGAAGGTAATGGAATGGATGATTTTGTGAGTGTCGATGGGTCAATATATTTGGATGAGGTGGAAGATGAGGCTTCCTGATTGATGGGTACCTGGTGCTCAGCAGTGGCTCGTAGGTTCGTACAGTATTGAAATGGATCGAGATCTCCTGGGATAGTGATCTCAGTTCCATCAAAATAGAATTTCAGGCATTGGTGGTATGTGGATGGAATAGCCTTTAAAGCATGAATCCATGGGCAACAAAGTAGGATATTATAGTGTATGTCATGATCTAGGACCTAGCATGTTGTATCTATGATAACCGGTCCTACTCAGAGTGGAATTCTAATAATGCCTTTAGATGCACATTCTTCATCATCATATGCCTTGATGATGATGCTCTTGCTAGCATCTACACATGCATCAGAGAAACCAAGAGCTTTGACCAATTTTAGAGAGCAGATGTTCAATCCTGCTCTGCCATCTACTAGGACTCATCTAACCTTATGCTTGTGGACAAAAACTTCAATGTGAAGGGCATCATTATACGATGGTTTGGGCGAGGAATAGTCAATGTCCGAAAAGGTCATGTGATGAGGCGAATTCAGATATTCGACCATAGTCTCAAAGTGGTTGACATTGATGTTGGTTGGGATAGATGACTCTTGCAGTACTTTATCTAGGATGGCCTTATGTGTGGGTGAAATACGGAGCAATTCTAGAATGGATATTTGAGCAGGTGTTTTATTCAGCTACTCGATAATGTTGAACTTCGGTTTTGGGTTGGGCTGTCTAGTGGACGGACCATGTATGGTAATTTTCGGTTGATGTGCAGGACCTGGGATGGTGACCTTGCTTTTACACATGGTTACATTGCATTCTGGGGCCTTTTTAATGGTAATGGTATTAACACATTTATCTTCATCAACAACACAAAGATTGTTGATAATAGTACCATCGGGATAATTGTATGCAGAACAAATAATATTATAGGCCAGATGGATGTGGTTGGCTTGATTGTTGGTATTCTTTGTGCCAGATGAGGAAGCTTTACCATGATCTTGCAATGGGTTTTTGTGTATGGTATGATCCACATTAGATGTAAATGATTGACCACCCAATTCGATGGTGTGGTTCTCTATGAGGTCTTGCACCAGATTTCACAATTGGTGACAAGAGGAAGTTTTTTGCCCTTTGGCACAGTGGTAATCACAAAATGAACTGTCATCCCACCATGAGGGCTTGAACTGACCAGGGTCATATGGTTTTGGCTCTTCTAGCATTATGACATCGTTTTGAAGAAGTTTCTTCAAGACAATTTCAATAGGTTCACCCAAAGGGTGTGTGCATTTTGGAATTGTCAGGGTTGATGCAACTGCCATTGATTAGATTGTGCATGATTCCTTTGGATAGTGTTGGTAGTTTGTGTTGGTGTAGTTATAGGTGCATTTTGATTTTGTACTCCTTTGATTGTGAGTAAATTACCTATTGCATTAATAGTTTTTGCATCAACTACATTGTCGTTTGTGATGTGCTTATTCTTAACCTAGTATTTGGTTTTGTCATTTGAGCTACTTGGGTTATTATTTGTGGTGGTGTTGATGTATTTGCCACCATATTTTAATTCACCTTTGGCGATCAAGGCTTTCTCAAGTTCAACACCCTTTTCAAAAAGGTCAACAAAGGTGGTGCAACAATCGACTTGTAAGCCATACCTTAGCGGTCCTAGGAGATTTTGTACAAACATGGTGACTTTCTCCTTTTCAGGTATTTCTACCAGACATTTGCTTGCTAATGTTCTCCATCTTTGAAAGAATGGAATAAAAGTCTCTCCTGCATCCTCTTGGGTAAGTCTACATAAGGAGGCAATGTCGATATCCATGTCAATGTTATAGGCATAGCTTTCAATAAACTTGTTTTCCAATTCATCCCATGTTTTGATTCCCTTAGGCAAAAGCGAGAACCATTCTAGTGCATGACCTGTGAGACTTCTAGAAAAGAGTCTCATGAGATAATTTTTCTCATATGCAATGTCCATGCAACTAGTGGTGAATTCTCTTATGTGTTTAATGGGGTTTGTTTTACCTTTGTACTTGGGAAAATGAGGTACCACATATCCATGAGGAAAGGGTGGCATATACAAGGTTGTGTCAAATGGATATGGACACAAGTCATGTGACAAGTATGACTTTTTGTTGGATTGGTGCAAGGTCTCCACTGTTGTTTGAAGAGTAGCGAGTTGGAGTATGAGTGCTTCCACCATGGGATGGTTGGTAGCATCACCTATGTTGGTGATAGGGGTAGTTTGAGTCCCCAACTATTGTGATGAGATGTGTTGATTTGAAAATTGGTTGTTGGTGAGAAAAATGAGTGTTTTGATCAGGGATGTGCTGTTGTGTATGGACTTGAGAGGCATAAGTGGGGATGTGATATCCTGACATGTTGGATTGAATTTGAGGACCTTGTTGGTTTTGATTTTGTTGATGTCCAAATGGAGTGAAGAATTGAGGGCCTTATTGATTTTGAGCTTGTTGATGCCCAAATGGAGTGAAGAATTGAGCGCTTTGATTGCCTTGCCCAAATTAGAGATTATGGCCTTGAGGAATGTTGGTGCTTTGGGTCACAGGAATGCTAGTATTAACCTATAAGGAAGTGGGTTGGGTTCCTTGTATGGCAACTCTACATT
The DNA here is from genome assembly GCA_007115665.2 of Sequoiadendron giganteum. Taxonomy (NCBI): domain Eukaryota; kingdom Viridiplantae; phylum Streptophyta; class Pinopsida; order Cupressales; family Cupressaceae; genus Sequoiadendron; species Sequoiadendron giganteum. The sequence continues at coordinate 764,465,935 of CM021101.1, forward strand.
TATTTCTCCCAAAAGGGTTGGATGAGTTGGTTGCCATAGCATTTGAAGAACCTAATAATAGGTTTGTTGATGTACTCATGGAGCTAGATGTAGTTCCAAAGAGGTTTGATGTGGTTTCCCCCATTGTTTGTGAAGGGATGGTGGATGTTTGTTGGGGGATGGATTGTGATGTGGTGTTGGTTTGGGAAGATGATTGGGTCCAATGATAACCTATTATTGAATGCAATGTTTTGACAATGAATGGTAAGAGTCAACTCCTAAAATTTGCAAAAGTAAGTGTCTAAGGAGATGGTGAAGCTATCAATGCAATCTAATGGACTAGAAAGGAAACCCTATTGTGATCCTAAGATGGTACCTAAAATGCAATGTTTAATGAAAGTTGAGCGATTGAGAGTCTAGTTTGAACTATAATAGTGAAGGAAGACTTGATTGAATTAAACACAAGTTGTGGACTTTCAATTTTTTTTTACAGTGAGAAAGTGTTTTGAGGTTTTTCACAAATGTGGTACGACAAAGAAAATGCGGCTCACAGAGGCGAATGCAGTGCAAATAGTGTCGATTATGACACAGTTTGGCGAATGCATGTTGATATCTCTCAAATGTGACTCAAGATACTGAATGTGGTTTAATACTGGCAAATACGGCTCTGTATGTTTCAATTGCGGCTCATCAGAGTGAATGTGGCTCAGGATGATTCAAATGCATCCCATCAGAGAAAATGCGGCTTGAGATATGGTGATTGTGGTTTAACAAAGTGATTGTGTCACAATAGGCAATTTGTTTGGAAAATAGAACACTGTTTTGCAGATTTGACAAGTTTTTTGACCCATAATTTTTTTTGAAGTTTAGTTTGTTGAAGTTTGTTTGAAAATAGTTGGAAAACACATAGAAATTAAAACATTGAGTGTATGTTCAAGGGTCAAGCATGACCCTTTTCTGTTTGCACTGGTATTTGAACAAAAAAGATACTTCAAGCAAACTCACTCTTAATAGTCAAAAAGTCATCATGACAATTACAGCCCACAGTTTAAAATCGCGTCGACTCACACAGCCATGTCACCCCCTAGAGGGCGCCCATTTTTTTAGCTTTTCTAGGTGCATACTCAAGGTGATGTAAGTGGATACCGAATCCCCTGAGCAAACAGTTTGTGGTGACTATATGGTGAGTGCCTTGGGGGAGATTCTTCCCTCCCCTTGCACCGTGATTGAAACAATGTCTGGATACCGACATGGCTAGCTTCTACACTATGGTTCTTAGTAGGGGTTTCCATTCAGCGTGACAATAGATAAACTCCCTCAGGAGACCCCCCAATATTTAAAACAAAGACTTTGGGGATGGCTATCTTGCCTACTGTCATTGAATATAGGTTTCCCCAAAATTCACTTTTGATTATAGTGGGTTGGAAAACCTAGTTTTGGTTGTTCCCACTTAGTTCATTCCTGTAGGGTGAGTAATTTTTCCCACTATGGCAGGCCTTCTAAAGGATTTAAAAAACATGAAATGCATAAATATAAAAATGGATAAGTCTGGATTTTTTATCACCTAGCAAAGGGGAGAGCATATACCTATTATCCAATCAAACACAGTAGACAAATTGTTTAGTTTTAAACCCAAATGAAAATTTTCTATTCTAAGTGAAGATATTGCTTCTCAAAAGCATGGGGTTCATTTTAACCAAACAAAAGTAAAATTTGGTGACTATCCTAGGATTGATAAATTCCCAATTAAATTTTCTATCCTAGGATTGGTAAATTCTGAATTAAATGTCTATCCTAGGGTTGGTTTATTTTAATCCCATCAAAAAGAAAAAATTGGCCGTGGTCGTGTCGGACCCAGAAAACAAATTTAACACAAAATACAACCAGTCATTTGCGGCTTGAGCGAATGTGGTGCGAGGGCTATCAAATGTGTCGCATCTTGTCGAATGTGTTATTCTACCTCTTATATGCATTAGAACAGAGTGTATGCATCATTCGCGATCACAAATGCGGTGTGACAGAGCACTTGCATCACGTAAGCCTACGGTTGCGTCATTTCGTACTCTTGTACCTACAAAATAGAATCTAAGGCTTTACAAAAACCTATAAAAATTGTTAGATTGTCGGGTTCACCAATGTAATGATGTTTAATTTTTGCAATGTCAAAACTGGGTTAGTAACACATGCACAAAAAACATCAAGCAATCGAATGCATAAGAGAAATAATAAAAAATGGAAGAAACTAGAAAGTTCTCACCCATTTAATACTCCATGGTTGACTTCCATTGCACCTCCTCAAGCTTGTTGCTGATGATGGATGCCCTCAGATTTGTGAGAAAATTCTATGTGCCTAGCCTTAACAAAGCCTTTGAAGGATTTATGAAATGACTCTATATGCAAACTAGAATTTTACTTCTATTATGCAAATATTAATGTAATCCTAAGATGATATGAGAATGCCAAAATGAGATAATAGATTAAGCGATCCCAAAAATGAGATCAAGATTGTCATTTTATAGAAAATGCAATCTTGAATGGGAAGATGAGATGAGACATTGAGAAATGCCCTAGAATCAATGGTCAAGATTCAAGTTGACAACTCTCAATTAGGGTTAGGGCAACAATCCCCAAATGTGTGGACAAGATTTAATTTAATAAATTAAATCAACAGTGGAGAATAAACGTGACCTTGAGATGAAATTAGTAAAAATCAAAAGATAAGGGGATGAGATTTTAGAAAATCGGTAATTTTAGCAATTACTTGATTTGTAGAAGAATATTTCCATTTTGAATTAAATTAATTCAAAATAGGGATTTTGTGAGATAAGAAGTAATTGATTTTTGAAATTAATTACTAAATGAAGAATCAGTTAACCATGTGAGACATTTTTAAATGATTTGTTTTATTTAGAAATATAGAAGTGTCACATGCAACAATTAAATAATTAAAACTAATTATTTAATTTAGAAGAAATAGTTAATTAATTAAATAAATTATCAAATCTATTTAATTAAGAGGATTTAGGAATTAGTGACACATTAAATCAATATATTTTAAATATATTTATTTAATAATCAGGAGGACATTAATGATAAAGATTAATTAAATAAATAAGACTTTATTTAATTGCAAGAAGACTTTGATAATTAGTGACATTATTAAATAAATAAATAAGATTTATTTACTTAATAATCATGAAGAATGAAAGATCATGAATTAATTAAATAATTATAAATTATTTAATTAATAGTTGAATGTGGGTTAGAAACATAATTATAATGTCATAATCATGTTAGAATGAAAGGTGGTAAAATAGTGATCGCAGGCCTAAGTCATTTTTAGGTGTCTACAATAACAAGTTCCCTTGGAACTCCAAATCGAGTAAAAATCTGCTCATACAGGAACTCAACAATTTTATTGTCACAGGCATGTGTCATTGCTTTCACTTCCACCCACTTGGTTACATAATTAGTGGAAGCCAAAATCTATGATTTCCCATTGGATGGAGGATCAATAGGCCCAACAAAATCCATGCCCCACTTGTCAAAGGTATTAACTACCACCTGAGGATATAGGGGCATTTCATCATACCTTGTTGGTCTCCCCATGCGTTGACATCTGTCACATTTTCTAGTGTAGGCTACAACATCCTTGTGTAGTGTGGGCTAATAGTACCCTGTATTAAGCACTTTCATTGATGTTCTCTTAGATGCAAAGTGTCAGACACATGGCTCATCATGACAAGCATGCAAAATTTCATATGTCTCATCTTCCCTAACACACCTTCGCATGACTTGATCAGGTCCTATGTAAAATAAATAGTCTGCAATCCATGAAAAGTTAAAACTTTTCTCTATCAAAAATTTCTTGTCCTTTGGTGAGAAGTGAGCTGGGATCTTATTGGCTGCTAAATAATTTGCAATATCTACATACCATGGAGTTTGAGCAGCAATAGAAAACAAATGTTCATCAGGAAAGCTATCATCAATTACCTCAGGGGTGGCATGTGTAGTTGTTTGCAGTCTTGACAGGAAATCATCCACCACATTTGCTCAGCCTGGCTTATCAATAAATATGATATTAAATTCCTACAACAATAGGATCCATCTTGTTAATCTTCCAGATATGGTAGGCTTATTCATGAGGTACCTTATTGCGGCTTGATCTGTATGAACAAATATTTGGTAACTAGTAACATAATGTCAAAAATTGTTTAGGGCATACACAACTACTAGCAATTGTTTCTCTGTGACAATATAGTTTAATTCAGGGCCTTGAAGGTTTTTGGTAATGAAATATATGGCATGCTCTATGGAATTCTCTTCCTATCCTAAAACTACCCCCTTGGCATAATCAGAAGCATTTGTGTGTATATGAAAGGGAAAACTCCACTTTGGTCCTTGAAGAATAGGTGCTTGAGTAAGTAAGTTCTTAAGCTATAGGAAAGATTTGTCACAGGCCTTAGTCCTATTAAATTCACAATCCTTAGTCAGTAAGGCATACAAGGGACTGGCTATTTTGCTGAAATCTTTAATAAATCTTCTATAATATCCAGCATGTCCTAAGAAGCTTCTAACATCCTTTTGTTTCATAGGTGTTTGCAAAGTTAGAATGACTTCTATTTTTGCAGGATCAACTTGAATTCCTGCTAGAGAGATATGATGGCCTAAAACAATTCCTTCTTGCATTATCATAAAACACTTCTCACTATTTAAAGACAAATTGTGCTCCTTACATCTTTTCAACACTTTCTCCAAATTTGCTAATGCTTCTTCATAAGTAACTCCATAAGTGGTAAAGTCATCCATGTAGATCTCCATAGAATCATGAGAAATGTTAGCCAAAATACTAATTACTGCCCTTTGAAATGTTGCAGGTACATTACAAAGGCCAAAAGGTAAGACAGAGTAGGCAAAAGTTCCCCATGGACAGGTAAAAGTTGTTTTGTCTTGATCCCTAGGGGCAATTCTAATTTGATTATACCCACTATATCCATCCAAAAAAGAGAAATACTTTTTACCAGACAATGAGTCTAGCACTTGGTCAACAAATGGCAGTGGGAAGTGATCTTTTTTAGTTGCAGTATTCAGCTCTCTATAGTCTACACAAACTCTCCATTTCCCACCTTTTTTAGGAACGATCACGAATGGAGATACCAATTGACTACTTGAAATAGGGTAGATAAAACCAACATCAAGCAATTTTTGGAGCTCATTTTTAACTATTTCCCTGAGTGTTGGGTTTATCCTTCTTTGAGGTTGCCTAACAGGTGAACATTCTTCCTTGATGTAGATCCTATGAGTACAGAGTTGAGGATCTATTCCCTTCATATCCCCATAGTCCCATGCAAATTTTTGTGTTGATCTTGTAGTATTTTGACTAGGGCAGTTTGTTGAGATTGAGATAGCTTATTATTAATATGCAAACAATAGCCTGGAGACAATTCTATTTGCTTTTTAAGATCATTCATGGAGGCGACTGATAAAGGTGGTGTCTGTATTTCTTGTGGAAGAAAATGTTGAAAAACTATAGGCAGGTTCTCAGGATTCAGTTGTTGCATGAAGTATTGCTGAGGACAGTTATCTAGAATAGATGGACTACTCATATCAGAGGTGGACTGCAAAATGTGTAAAAGTAGGTCATCCTCACTCTGAAGTTGGGAAAATGGATTAGTTTGCAGAATCATTAACTGAGCCAATGAACTAACTTCTTCAGTTTCCCCACCTAAATCTAGCCAAATTGGTAGAGACAAGTCTGGCTGAGGCTGGGCAAGTGGGTATAAAGCCAATTTCTTTATTGACTGACCATCAAAAATTGTCGTGTCTCTTGAATGACATCCTATAAAAGCATCAGTTGTGGATAACCATGATCTACCTAGGATAATAAGATATCCTCCCAAAGTTGCCTTAGTGGACAATATGGTGAAATCTACTGGGTATTCCCAAGACTCAAAGTTGACAATTATATCTTCTACCATACCATCAGGTGTTACTATGGAACTATCAGCAAGTTGCAGGATGGTAGGTGTAGACCTAATGGTTAGGATATCAAATACTCCATAGTATGCCTGGTCATTACATTGATGGCTGCTCCAAGGTCAATCAAAATATTCTTTACTATCTGACCATTAATATTTATTTGTACCACAGGACTCCCAGGGTCAGCATATTTTGGCATGACTACCTTCCCTAACATAATATCTGCCAAATGTCCTAGAACATGGATAGTTTGGGGATCCTTTTTCTTTCTTCTATTTTTCTTCAAACATGCCTCCTTAATGGATTTCCCATAAATTGGAACATCTTTAATGGCTTGAAAGAGGGGAATTTGAATGTGTACATTCTTTAGCTGGTCCAAAATATCAAAGATAGGCTCTTCCATAGACTTGGGTGTAGTAACTTGCAATCTCTGAGGAAAAGGCGGTTTGGCTTGATGTTGCAGGACAAGCTCCTTAGAGACAGTATCTGATATAGGTATATGTTCTATAGGACTAGTAGATTGTTCACAGGTATAGTTTGGAATCTCAGTAATTACTGGTGGTTGTGGAGCAGGGAGAGTGGTTCCAGACCTGAGACGGATATCATTAATACTCAGGGAATAAGCTGGATTCTAATTGGCTTCTGCAAAATACATAGGTTGTTGTTGTTGTTGCTGCTTATTATTAGGATTTGGCAATGGTTGAGCAAGCATAGGCATTTGTTTTGGAGGGCCAGTATTTGTTGCATGTGTCGTAGGAGGTGGCATGAGGGCTGGAGGTTGTTGCTGCTGAAAATGCAAGAATCCAGGGGATTGGCTTGGCCATTGTTGAGAACCTCTTCATTGAGGATTATACTGCTAGTTACCTTGGGGTGGATTCCATTGTCCTTGTGGCTGCTGCCAACCTCCTTGAGGAGATTTTCATTGAGGACTCTAGTAGTTAGGCCAGTGTGGTTGAGAGATATTCCAAGGTGGTGATGGGCCATATGTAGGTTGCCATTGGTTATTGTAATTAGAGTAAGGATTACAAAAAGTCAAAGGGTCTTGAGGCATACCTTGTCTTTGAGCCCATGGGCACCTTTGTGCAAAAAAGAATACTTGGTCATCATCACCCTCTACTACCTTAAAATTAGTAGGTAAATTCTTATCCTCCAGGTTAGCCACCATCTTACATCTATAGTCACGTTTCTTCTGTCGGAAATGTGGACAGAACTCAACCAAGATTGCTTCAGCTTCCTCATGTTTCTTTTGAGCTTGCATAGTATCCAATTGTGTAGCCATGTTGTTTATGATATCCTACTTGAAATCAGATTGCAAATTTGAGATCTCCATCCATGAAACTCCATTATTAGAAGACTTTCCCACTATAGCCTGATGACCTCTACCCTTCTTGACATTTGCTCGAGATTAGTTATGACATATGGACTTAATATCATCCCAAGGCACTTGGGTTATATCTCCTCTTCCCATTAGATCCAGAGCATTGATACAGGAATCATTGATTCCCCTCAGAAAAAGTAGTTTCTGAGATTCTTCATTGAGAGTATGGTCTGAATTATTTTTCAAGGAAAACAAGAACCTTGAGTGATAGGGTAGGGTTGGATGGAACAATCACTATTCCATGCTCTGGATCCTTGTCTTCAAGATCTCCTAGGTGTCTCCACCACCTAAACCTTTAGGCCCTACCTCATCTATAGGTTACCCTGGTTCTACTAGCCAACCCCACTATCATCTCACTCTCAATCAACCAAGACAATCTTGGTGCAATGCCACTAACTCTTCCTTAGCCCTTAATCTTCCCTAAAGGCTAATTTCTCCTAACTCCCAATTTATTCTTTGTAGGGGTGTAGAGATGTTTCTACTAGCTTCACACCATCCTCCTAGGGTTCTTGTAAGTTCACCAAACTCCATTCTTCCATCACTTTCATAACCTCCTCTAGAAGATGTTTCACCTCCATGCTCTGTGAGATTAGATTCACCTTGGTTTCTTTGTTCATTTCCTCTACCTTGGTAGCCACCTCTCTATCCTCTTTGATCTCTTTGATCTCTACCTTTGCCTCTACTCTTAGAAGCCTGATCATGTTTCCTCTTGCTTCTTTCCTCAATCTTGATAGCTAACTGATAGCAATGGTGTACTTTCTTTGGACTTAGAAGAGTCATCTCCTCTTGGATGTTCCACTTCAAGCTATTAAGATACCTAGCCACTTTGTGACTTTCATCTTCTAAGACATTGGACCTCATACAAATTTTTTGAAACTCCTCAATGTAAGTGTTCACATCTTGGTCTCTTTGCCTCAAGCTCTGCCTCTTCTTGTGTAACTGAATCTCATAATCATTTGGTATGTATGCTTCTCTCACTTTTGCCACCATACCTTTCCAAGTTGAAATAGGCTTCTTGCCTTCCTTTTCCCTCTCTATTTGAATGAATTTCCACCATGTCAAGGTAGATCCTCTCAATCTAGACTTGGCCACCTTCACCTTCTTTGCTTCAACGACTCCATCACATTCAAAATGGTTCTCCATGCCTTCTATCCAATCTAGGACTAGGTCAGCTTCCAATTTCCCACTAAATAGTGGTATACCTTCAAGTGCTTTCAATTCCTTCAAGAAAGGCTCCTCTTGTAGAATAGGGTCAAGTTCAGGGGTCTTGTCTTCCTCAACAACCTCTTCACTCTTTGGTACCCTGCCCTCCAATCTATCATTCACCTCATCGGCCTTGATTTGCACATTGATCAACACTTCCTCAAGTTGTGCCAATATTTCTCTCAACCTCCTATTATCTTCCTCCTGATCTTCAACCTTCTTTTCCAACTCAATATTTTTCACCATGGTTGTGGAGCCACTGGATTCAAGGTTTGAAATACAAGTTCTAACCCAAATCTTTAACTTGCTCTGATACCAATCTGATAGGGTAGGGTTGGATCGAACAATCACTGTTCCATGCTCTGGATCCTTGTCTTCAAGATCTCCTAGGTGTCTCCACCACCTAAACCTTTAGGCCCTACCTCATGTATAGGTACCCTTGGTTCTATTGTCCAACCTCACTATCATCTCACTCTCAATCAACCAAGACAATCTTGGTGCAATGCCACTAACTCTTCCTTAGCCCTTAATCTTCCCTAAAGGCTAATTGCTCCTAACTCCCAATTTATTCTTTGCAAGGGTGTAGAGATGTTTCTACTAGCTTCACACCATTCTTCCATCGCTTCCAAACCCTCATCTAGGGTTTTGGTTCCCTAGCTCTAGGCTTCCCAATTAGGTCTTTTACTCTGAGGAAATGAGGTAACCCTCCTAAATTCTCCAAAGAACCCTAAATCTTTTCTATGGATTCTTAGTCCTGATTCCTACCACTTCAATATTTTAAAGGTCTTAACCCTTAACTGTCCGTACACAGTTCGAACCTTCAATTTTGCAAAATAGGCCTCTTCTTTAGGTTTTCCTAACCACACAACAAACTATTAATTAGTTCTCCACTCAAACAGACTAGTGAAGCCTCCTTCTTCATTCCAAGCCTTTGCAAGGCATCTGTCTACCTTTCCACCATGTGATTTGTCAGGGAAAGGTCACCCCTGCAAACCAAGTGCTTTGCACTTCTTGACTTTCCTAGCTGAGCACTATCAAGCTTGCTTAGGAGAAGTCTTCCACAGTGTTTTCCTATCTCCTAACCTCTCCTACTCCTAACCTATTTACAACCATGGAGTTTAGCCTCAATCCCCAAAAGCCCATACACTAGGTATAGTGGGAAAAAGAACTAAATCTCCATTCTTCCATGATCTAACAGTCAGAACAGTAACTTTAAAGAACCAAACTAGCTACAAAAGAAAGCTTGAAACACACACACTAGCTATCTACTATCCCACACAAAGCTTGGAAGACAATTTCACTACGTTCTATAGTATTCACAGTGCCATGATTACTCTTGCAATACACAAGTTCAAAGCAAAACAAAAAAAATTACTCAATCTTATCATTGTCCTCACTTACATTCATCAATTTGAATTGGTGTAAAAGCTCCCAATTCCTTCCAACATATCTACAGGTTGAGGCACACCTTATATAGATTTCCCAAAGTAGTTATTCCTTCCTTGGTTGGACATTTTTAGTTATCAAGTGGCAAAGGTGCAAAATGTACCATTTTGCCACTTTTTCCAATTTCCTAGAAAACTAATACAAGTGAATTTCTAAACTCATAAACCTTTTCACTCCTAATCACTCCTAATCACTCCTTATTGTTAAGCCTCTAACTCTAACTCAATGGTCAACATGACCTTCAGGGAAATACAATAAAACAAAATGCATCCTAGACTACTTCCTATTTCCTAGTGCTTCTTAGGTGTTTCCTAAGTGTTTCCTAGGTGCTCCTGCACCATTGAGATATAGTCTTCCAGGCTTTCTTCCTCCTTTTGCTGAATTCAGAATATATCATCACCTTTACTACCACTCTTACAATATTCCTTGTATTTCTCAAGAAATTTTGTTTGCATGACTACCCAACTATCGACAACATCCCTTCCCAAACTCATAAACCATCTAAGAGCTCCCTCCTTCAAAGTAGTAGGAAACAACTTCATCTTGTGAGCATCTGAAGTGTAATCATAGTTGCGGTAGAGGATGTCAAACTCAAACAAGAAAGTGTTTGGGTCCTCTATAACTAGTCCATAGAACTTGGGAAGTAATGAAGAAGGAATATTTTTGAGGTTATCATTATCTTGTTGGGCTATGATAGGGAATTCAAAAGCAGGAGGTTGATTTGGTGGATTTTGTGCCATATTTGCTTGATAGAGTATCAAAGCAAATAGATTTTCTTGAGGTTCTTCGTCAGCTAGGTCAAAGGGAAATTCAACAAGCAGGTCTTCAGCAAATGGATTGATATCTTGATCTCCGCCTTCCTTAAATAGATTTTAACCTGGTTCAAAATAATTATCAGTGAATGGAAGGTTTGGGAGGAATCTTCCTAGAGTGTCTCTTCTTCTATGCATGTAACGGACTTAACTGAAAATTGAAGGAATTTGAAAATTCTAGAATAATCACACTAAACTACTGCTAACAATGACAATGATAGGTTCTTAGCTTGACACCGTCCCCGACAATGGCACCAAAAATGGTTGTCACCCACAAAAGGATATAAAAGTCATGGCAAATCCTAACCTAGGAATTGAACATTCTAGCAGGTGACTAACATCTTCTTATGGTCGTTCATTTATATTGTCAAACCAGGGAACGTATACTTGAAATGGAGTGGCACTATATGTGCACTAAGAACCAATTTTAGTCATGGTTTACTAGAAATAAATGCTTGAAAGGAATACTACTTCTGATACAGGAGCGTAATGTAAAGGCTTCTTAACTTAAGCATAACTTAATCAAAGCATAAATCATGATGACTATTACTAAGGAACAAACTATGAGCTGGTCTTATGTTGTAGGAACAAACACAGGGATGGATTCCTGATGCTACAGGAACAATATAAGATAGAGTTTGCACTGAAACTTTTGAGAATGAAATTCTAACTTATAAACAACATGAAATAAACAACTAACCATAGATACTCACTAAGTGGTCCCCCTTAGCAAGCATCAACCATTTTATTCAAGAATTGAACTCAAAACTTCATCAGCTTTTATTTATAGACTTGGAATCATATACATGGATCATTCTGCTTGTAAGAAAACTAACACAAAACTCTATTTCTCATTATAATACTAATCTAAACATACTATGTTCTATTCTCTTGTCTCTAGTCTAGTCTAATCTCATCCAATCTAAAACTTGTTCACTCACATAGGAGGAACACTTATTTATAGAAAAGCAACTAACTACCTAACTCTAACAGAGAAAGAAGTGGACATAAATGCTTCCTAGTACTAAGGAACAAACTTCTCATAAATGAAAGCATATCTGTTCAACCGATTCAAAGAGAATCTAGCATTCCACTCTTCCTAGATTGATGACCATTTAGATTTCCTCCCAATGACCCAGACAAAGGGACTTCGCTGGAACAACTTCCTCGATGCCGTGCTGGAAATGGACTTTACTGCAAGGCTGAGATCTGTTGTGCTTGACTTGCTAATGCCTCTTTCAACAACCTGCAAAACACATGGCGACAAAAGTGAAAGAAAGCATGCATATAATAACATGATACACATTCATTAATCACACACATTAAGTCCATTTCATTATCCAAATACCACATGCATCATATCAATCAATTGGGAGGTCAAACAGGGCAATAAGTATAAACACACAGAGATGTTAAGCTGCAGGAATATAGGAATATGTTGCCACAGGATACTACCCAATTTTAGATAAAAATTTTTTAATCAAAGAGTTAAAACAACCATTAACAAAAGAGTAAGGGTATTTAAAAATACATCATGATATTCAAATTATGAGCATATTTTGGGCTCATCAATGTGTAAAGGATATTCTCAGATGGAAGGAATTGAATTTGAAGAGAGATTTTCTCATGTTGCTAGGATTGAAGCTGTGACACTATTTCTTTGTTATGTTTCTTACAAAAACTTCAAGGTTTATCAGGTGGATGTCAAGTCAGCATTTCTAAATGGTGAACTGGATGAAGAATTGTAAATTGAGCAACCTGATGGATTTCAATTAACTGATCAGGGAGATATGGTTTTTCAGTTGAAGAAAGTATTGTATGTACTTAAGCAAGCTCCAAGAGAATGGTATGCTATATTGGACAATTATTTGTTGAAGCTTGGATTTAATAAAGGTAATGCTGATAGTAATTTTTATCTCAAGATTGATAATGATAAATATTTCATTATTGAAGTCTTTGTTGATGATATCATTTTTGGAAGAGATGATAGTTTTTGCATGAAGTTTTTTGATGAGATGCAAAGTGAGTTTGAGATGTCTATGATTGGAGAAATGAAATTATTTTTGGGATTGCAAATTACTCAGCTAGATAGAGGGATCTTTATATCTCAATTCAAGTATGTGAAATAATTGCTAATGAAGTTTGGTATGGAAGATTCAAAGCCAATTGGTACACCTATGGTGATCATATGTAAGTTGACACAAGATGATGATTCTCCTAAAAAAATCAGACTAGATACAGATTCATGATTGGTGGATTGCTCTATTTGACTCAAACTAGACTGATATCATGAATGTCATATGCATTGTTGCAAGATTTCAAGCTGATCCTAAGGAATCTCATGTGACAGCTGTGAAGAGGATTTTTAGGTACTTGAAGGGGACAGTTGATTTTGGAATATGGTATCCCAAAGAAGATGACCTTAATTTGAGTGCTTTTACTAATATTGATTGGGCAAGAGATGTGAATGACATAAAGAGTACTAGTGGTGGTGCATTTTTCTTGGGAAAGAAGCTGATTTTATGGTTAGTAAGAAGTAGAATGCCTTTTCTTTATCTACTATAGAGGCAAAATACATTGTTGTTGCTAATAATTGTACTCAAGTATTTTGGATGAAGCAAATGTTGAAAGATATTAGATTTGTGTATGGTGAACCTATTTCTATATTTTGTGATAATTCAAGTGTAATTAACATTTCTAAGAATCCGGTGTTGCATTCAAAAACCAAGCATATATCTATCAAGTTCCACTTTTTGAGAGAGAAGGTGAGTGGAAAGGAAGTCGGATTAGAGTATGTACCCACTAAGGAACAAATTGTAGATATCTTTACCAAGCCCTTTCCTAAGGATAATTTTTAGTATCTTAGAGGGAAGCTAGGGGTGATTACCCCTCCTAATCATAATTAAGATGCAATTACTTACATCAAATCATGCATTTCATAGTCATATCTTATGATTTGGATTGATGTTGTGGTGGATGCTACTCAGGGGGAGTAGTCAAATGTTCAGAAATGTGGTTCAAATCTGGTGTGGAGAAATATAATGTGTACCTTTTTCAATGATTTCAAAGGGGGAGAAGAGTCTTGTGAAAAAATGTGAAAGAGTTAAGGAGAAAAGGGTCAAAATCTAAGGGGAAGAAAGTGCCAAGAGAAAATATCGTTGACGGTTTTTTTCATATCATGTATTGTCATCAATTCTAAATGGGGAGATTATTGGATATTGCTGATATGTGGTTTTCATTGATGTCAAAACTATTGTCGTTAATGTCTTTAAGCCTATATATGTCAAGGATATTGAGAAAATTGTAATAAAATAAGTTGTAGGTTGTCGGTGATGCAGTGAAGTTTAGTATGTTGGCTAGCTCAGTATATTAATGATAAGAAGTTTTGGATTAAAGAGTTTGTTGAAAAGTATATCTAGTCTATCCACATGAAGTTTGAGAGGTTCACATGAAGATTTGATTAAGTTATGAGTATCTATGTTCTGACAGTTGTTTGTCGCTTTAGTTGGTGTTCCTGAAAGAAGATGATGTGATTCTAGTAATTTGAGTTGTTGCAAATACTTCTATGGTGATTGATGATGCTTGTGGATGTTTCTAGATTTTTCTCTATCTATGTTATTGGTTTGAATTAATTGTTGTGCTTGTAATTCATGATTTTTTTTAGTGACTTCATGTTTTTCATGATCATGGCTGACAGGGTGATTGTAGCATGTTGCAAATCTTCAAGGCATAATTTCTTAAGGTGTGTCATGTTTGAGACATGTTGTTTTGGGTCCTTACTATGTCTTGGCTGACATTGTTTGGTCCGCATTGATAAATTGTTTATTGATTTGGGCCGACAATTTGTACACATTTTATATTTTGTTGGGCCAACATGTAGTTGATGTTATCCTTAGTTGTGAATATATATGATCGATTGTTTATACCATTTGAGGGTATGATGTGCACATAATGTTCAAATATTTTGAAGGCATAAGTAAAGTTTGAAGAAGAGTGAACAAAAGAAAGTGTTTATGTGCTTAATCGAAGCTGTAAGCAGGCATTAGAAGATGTTATTTTATCAGTTCAAAATCTTTCGGATGTAATCCAAATGTGACTATAAGATAGGGAGTCTTCCTTTGGGAAATTAGCCTTTTGTATTTGAGAAGTGAGCTCTAGGTAGTGTGCCTGAATTCATGTGCATTCCCCATTTATAATACTTTTAATAGAGTATAATCTTGTGGACTAACCATGTTTTTTCCCCTAACAGGGTTTCCAGGTAAAAATCTTGGTGTTATGTTTGTTTTTGATGTGGTGATGGTTTATGCTTTCATGTTTATTTATTAGATCTAAGAATAAGTTAAATAAGTATAATTTATGTGACAACTAATTCAACCCCCCACCCACTCAGTTGTCTACCCTTGTGTTGCCAACAAGCTAGGCCTTACCCACTTACTAACTTGTTAATCTAGATGTCAATGTTAAATTCTTGGATCATGTTGATCCATCTACAACTTCTCCTTGTAGTTTCTTGTTGGGTGAAGATATCTTTCACAACAACACTTGGTACAAAAGCTATGGTTGTGTTGGTATGTGGCAACTGAAAAAGGGAAAAATCACTGAAAAGGGGAAAACCCCAACTTTGTATAACCCTAATCTGGAAGCTTCTAAAAAGTTGGTTATAAGGGGTTTGTAATAGAGTTACAGTAGGATAAGAAAAGGCAATTATTCACGATATTGTAATAGGGTTTTTAAACTGGTTAATGAAATCATTGGATGGCTGCAGTTTGGTGGATGTATCCCATATTGGGTGAACCACGTTAAATTCTCTGTGTTAATTTTTCTTGTGTGTGTTTTATTTCCTCGTTTATTTGATAAAATCTGCATTTAGCTTTTAGATATCTACCTTCAAAACCTAATAGGTTGTAGCTCCCACCAAGTAAGTTCTAAAATTTTTCACAACCTTGACTAGAGCATAAGCTTGTTTCTCAATCATATCATATTTGAGATATGTGGCTTGTTAAGATTTGCTAAAGAATGTAATAGGTTGTTCAAAGCCTTCATTACTTTTCTATAGTAAGACAACAACAATAGTATGGAAAGAAGTGAAAGAAAAAATATACAATATCCTAGAATAATTAGGAGATTTCAAAATTCTAGCCTCCTTAATATCCTATTTAATTCTCTTGAAGTCTTGACTAGGCTCTTCACTCCAAACTACCTTTTCTCCTTTCTTCAACATCTTGGAGATAGGTATTGTAATTTCAAAAAAGTTGATAAATCTCCTTAAAAGGTTGTTCTATCCAAAAAATGATTGAATGCCCTTGACATTCTTTGGCTAAGGGATCTTATCTATGGCTACTACCCTTTCAGGGTCAATCCTCACCCCTTCTTTAGACATAATGTAACCCAACAATTTTCCTTTAGTAACCCCAAAGTAATTTTTTTTGGTTTCACTGAGATTCCATACTCCAAAGCCCTAATAAATACCTTCTCCAAGTGTCCAAAATGATCTTCCTCCTTCTTGGAGTAGGCTATCAAGTCATCCTGATAGATAGCCATGAATAAATCTATAAAATTAGAAAAGGATACATCCATAGCCCTCTGAAAAGTGGAACCTACATTTTTTAAGATAAACAACATCCTTACATATACATAAGTGCCCCAAGGAGTAATGAATTTAGTCTTGTATTGCTCAGACTCCTTTACTTTCACTTGGTTATAACCGAAAAATCCATCCATCATTGATAATAACTCACAACTAGTCACCTTTTACAACATGGATTCCATATTTGACAATGGATAATTTTCCTCTAATGATGATATGTTGAGATTTTGAATATCCACACATAACCTTATATCACCATTTTTGTTTTCTAACTGGCACCAGAAAAGACACCCATGAAGAATGCCTAATAGGTTTTATGATACAAACATCTCTTAGCCTCATCAGTTCTTCCTGCATCTTAGGAGTTAAGGTAGGATTAATTGGTCTTTTCTTCTACCTAAAAGGCTTAGCATCTTCCTTCAGAGGAATCTCATGCTGAAATAATTCCTCTCTTTATGACTTCAGGTCATTGTATGACTAGGCAAAGACATGTCTATATTTTCTCAATAAGGCAAACATTTCCTTGACCTTAGGTTTCATCTTCTTTCTGACATATACTTTTTTAGGGGCATTTTCCGTCCCCAAATTCACCTCTTTTAGATCTTGTGGATGAGCAGTAGTGGTTTTAACCTTGCTCTTATCTTGGTTCTCAAAGACCCTTTCTAGTGTTACAAGACCCTTGGGGATTTTTTTTGTCTTCAATTGGATTACCTCTTTGCTAAAAATAGTATCCTTACTATTTATATTCTCCACAAATGCCCCAAAATCAATTTCTTGACCTTCATATTTATCTACACATCTCAAAGATTTTAGAATATCTTCATCATCATTGAAGATCAACCAATTGTGCACATTGTCACAGATTGAAGGCCTTGATTGTTTCTCAACCTTTGAGATGCCTACAAAATTTATAACATTTGGTCTTAATGCAATGTTAGCAAGTAAGTCTTCCACTTTGGTTTTTCCTCTCTCCATCCAATTGATTCCAAAGGCATCAAACTGCTCTATGGAATCCCAAACAACATTTTTGTACTATTTCAATCTTTTATTTTTTGCAAGCATATTTGGCTCTTACTTGGGATATCACTAGCTCTGAATCACCAATTGCCATCAACTTTTTTATCCCATGTTTCTCAGCCAACCTTAATCAAAGTATTACCAAAGTGAAAGAGAATGTGTATGTATTACCATTAGGCCACACCAGTAGTATTCCTGCACTAGATCCTTCCTTGGAACTTACACCATCAAAATACATTTTCCATAATAAATTCTTGTCGGATAACCTTATTACTTCATTATCTATAAGTGCAAGGTGCCTATTAGTTTCTCTTGACACTTCTTCCACCTTAAAGTCACGGATATCAGTATCTATAAAAAGAATCATATCATCTCCAAGAGCATTCTCTAGCATATGTGATACCTTTGGTTCTCATACCACTTGCACATCCTTACCATCTATAGGAAAGGTGGCATAGGACATGTCACATTACATACTACCTCCCATGGAAGCACTCCATTTTATAGATAATATAATTCTATAATTAGGTGAGATATCTACTACCACCACACTCATCTTAAACTCCTTTTCTGGATATGTAGACAATCTGTAAGGGTGATCATTAATTACACCAGTAATAGGGACTTCTCTTGAATCCATAGCATATTAATTACCCTGAGTGTTTTCAACTTTCAATACCAATGCTTCCATGATCTTGGCTAGCATAATATTGTTGGATGCTCCAAAATTAATAATACTTTTTTTTAGAAAATTGCCCCTAACAATCAGTGAGAGGAAGAATGGGTCTATCTTCATAGGGCAAGTTGTTACTGAGTTTCCTAGAAAAATATGAGGTACTTTAGTAATTAATCCTTCTACTTTTTTATTTTTATTTTCCTTTTCACTCACTTTGGGTGGAATGGGGACCACTAATTCAGCATAGGTTGTAGTAGCACCATTGATAAGGGCTACTTCCTCTTTTTACTGTTCATCAATCCTCATCATATCGAGGAAAGGAACATAAAGTTTCACTTGGCTAAGTAATTGAAACATATCAATGGGAGTATACTTAGGCAATTAAAATGGAAGCATACCTTGTGTAGTTAGGGTAAAAATATTAGAGAAAAATAAATAAACAAATTATAATGAAAAACCCTAACAAGCACAATAGAGCACAAACTAGCATGAAAATAAAAATAGGAAAGCAAAGCAAACTGATCTCCAAGCTATATTTGATTTATCTCCATTGCTCTTCTCCACCTACATGAGAATTCAAGATTTTGAAGGATTGAATGATTTGATATGTTGATTGCTCATTTTTGCAGCATAACGATAAGATGAAGATAATAGAAGAAAAATATATAGATAGATAAGAAGATTGAGATAAATTTTGATAGAGCGGGGATACTAGAAGAAGATTCTTTAAAATGACCTGTGAAAGGCTTGATTTATAGGAGAAGGCTGATTTGATTTGATGGCCAAGATTAAAAGTCAAATTTGTGATATGTATGGCTAGGATTAAAAGTTTATTTTAGTGCCTATGATGCACATTAAGTGGATTATGACATGAGACTAAACTTAGGATGTGAGGGAGTAAGTGAGATTCTATTATTTATTTTGAAGGAAAATATGCCTATGACACACAATGAATGGGCGTAAAAATAGGATGTGAGTGGGAATCTCATAATTTAAATAGTAAAATTCTTTAAATTATTTGTGCATGTGAAGAGTTGTAGTCATGTGACACTATTTCAATGTGACAATAAGTGAAGGATTAATTCAAATATTTAATGTGAATTATTTTGAGACATGTGAAGTGATAATTAATTAAATAAATGAGATTTACTTAATTAATTGGGAAGGTGATTAAGTAGAATAAATGGGATAAGTGGGATAATGTAATGGCCTAGGGTAAAATATTACAAAATGTCTTACAAGGTCATGTATCGACTAGGTAATGTTATGAAATGGACAATTTTGGGTGTCGAAATTTTTCCCCTCTTTGAGATGATGTTTGAGATGATGATATTTATGTCGAGTAACATCATTTCAAAGAAGTTAAGGTATGGATAGAGGAAAAGAAGGTGATGCCCTAGCCACTTAAGGAAGTGAGGAATAAGATGAATGAAGGAAATGGATGATAGAAGAATATGATGATGCAAAATATATGAAGAAATGGGATGATGATATAGGATATGATAATGATAATGATGCCCCATTGAGAGGATAGGCAGGTTTGACAAACACAAGTATGCTCTCGAAATGAATGAATGAAATGATAAAGGATGGATAAGATGAATGATAAAATATAAGAAGTAGATGAAAAAAGAGAACGACACGCTATGCTGCAATAAAGTGAGCAATCATATGTTTGATAGAGCACTAGATGTTATGCACCAAGGTATAAAGGACCAAGGTGACGATGTGTCTTGTGCGCCAGTGTAATACAACCTTGTCTAGATACAAGATATGAATATTAGTTGGGAGTGATTCGGATTTGGTGCAAATGCAAATTGAAATTTGATAACACACAAAAGAAAGAAACCAAGCATGCACAAATGATACAAAAATAAACAAGGTATTGCCCCTATCAAGTTGTAAACTGATGATTAATTGATTGATTGATGATGATGATGGTGTTGTCATTGTGGGGAACAATATATCCCTAAATCAACACAAGGATGATTGATTGATTGATTTATTATGATGATAGTGTTGTCATTGTGGAGAATGATATATACCTAGATCAACACAAGGATGATTGATTGATTGACTGATTGATTGGGTTTACAACAAGATTATGATCAAGATCAAAATTTGATTGGATAATTTGACTTGACTGATTAGCTTGGTTGGTATGGATTAAGGATTGACTTGCATTTGGATTATTTCTTCGAATGATTGAAGATGATTGATTTGAAGATTTGGATGATGATTGATGAATTAAATTGAGGAATGATTTACTTGGAATGATTTGGATTGATTGGATTGATGAAGAAATGATTTGATTTGATGATAATGATTGGATTGATTATAAGAATGGGTTTGATTAGAAGAAGTGATGTGATTGACTAGAAGAATGGATTTTATTAGAAGAAGTGATGTGATTAGATAATTTGATGAAGAAATTGATTTGAAAGATTGATTTGAAGAAGTTTAATCAATGTGTTGAATTGATTGGAAGAAGTGATTTGGTTTGATTTTATTGCTTGGATTTTTGTTGGCTATTTGATTTTTTTGTTTTCTTTTTCAGGATCTTTTTCCATTTTTTTTGTATTTTTTGGAGATATTTTGAATTTTTTAGATTTTTTAAATATTTTGATTTTTGGATTTTGAAATGCTTTGATTTTTTGGATTTTCAAATGTTTTGAGATTTTTGGGATTTTATAAATGTTTTGATTTTTGGATTTTTTGAAATGTTTTGATTCTTTTGGTTTTTAAATGTTTTAATTGATTTGGATTTTTTAAATGTTTTGATTTTTTTTAGATTTTTGAAATGTTTTGATTTTTTTGGATTTTTTCATGACCTTTTACATTTTTTTAATTTCTTTTTTAGGACTTTTTTGAAATGTTTTGAGATTTCAATGGATGAAAATTTGGGTAGCCTTTATGCTAGATACCAATGACAAGGGAAAACCAAGTCTAGGTGCAAGGAGATAGAGGGGATTTATGGATGAAATGGTGGGTGATAAAATAAGGGATAAAAGGCTCATGATAGATGGATCGATAAAAAAGATAGGTCATAGTGATGGAATAGATGTATGCATAATAGGAGAGAAATTATGTGATCTCCAAAGACTATGTCACATAGGAATAACATGCCCCATTCTAGGTACAATACTTAGGATTTTTCATGACAAAGCTTATGACACTAGGATAATGATTGGCTTGTTTGGAAGGATGAGGTATATCAAAAGATATCCAAAGAATGTTTCAACATTTTGCCCCATATTTTTTTCAAGATCAAAAGGAGGAAGAGAGGATGAATGGACTCAATATGATAAGTATATGGGTATGATGGCTAAAGATGGTAGGTAGGATGGAAATAATATTATAAGAAGTGACATGATAGGATAGATAGTGCAAATGAGACAAAATATTAGAGAAAAATAAATAAACAAATTATAATGAAAACCCCTAACAAGTCATTTGGGAAAATCAAATTATAATAAAAAGTCAATGTAGTTAGGGTAAAAATATTAGAGAAAAATAAATAAACAAATTATAATGAAAAACCCTAACAAGCACAATAGAGCACAAACTAGGATGAAAATCAAAACAAGAAAGCAAAGAAAACCGATCTCCAAGCTAGATTTTATTTATCTCCATTTCTCTTCTCCACCTACATGAGAATGCAAGATTTTGAAGGATTGAATGATTTGATATGTTGATTGCTCATTTTGGCAGCATAACAATAAGATGAAGATAATAGAAGAAAAATAGATAGATAGATAAGAATATTGAGAGAAATTTTGACAGAGTGAGGATACTAGAAGAAGCTTCTCCCAAATGAACTATGAAAGTCTTGATTTATAGGAGAAGGCTGATTTGATTCGATGGCCAAGATTAAAAGTCAAATTTGTGATATGCATGGCTAGGATTAGAAGTTTATTTTAGTGCCTATGATGCACATTAAGTGGATTATTACATGAGACTAAAATTAGGATGTGAGGGAATAAGTGGGATTCTATTATTTATTTTGGAGGAAAAGATGCCTATGACGCACAATGAATGGGGGTAAAAATAGGATGTGAGTGGGAATCTCATAATTTAAATAATTAAATTATTTAAATTATTTGTGCATGTGAAGAGTTGTAGTCATGTGACACATGTTGCAATGTGACAATAAGTGAAGGATTAATTCAAATATTTAATTTGAATTATTTTGAGACATGTGATGTGAGAATTAATTAAATAAATGAAATTTACTTAATTAATTGGGAAGGTGATTAAGTAGAATAAATGGGATAAGTGGGGTAATGTAATGAACTAGGGTAAAATATTATAAGATGTCTTACAAGGTCACGTATCGACTAGGTAATGTTATGACATGGAAAATTTTGGGTGTCTACACCTTGTTTTGTGTGACTTTCCTTCTGTTGATTTTTGGTTGTCTCGGTTTTAGGCTAGACATCTTTTCTCACAACTTCATGATTCTTCCTTTTTGTCTTTGTCTTAATAACAAGGGTCTTGAGCTCTCCCTCTATATTTTTTTTATCAACCTTCTTATCCAAAATCTTATCTCTCTTGCCTTCCTTGGCTTTTACTACTACTACTTTACCATCAAAATTTTTCTCTTTACCTTTGATATTTTGTTCCTTCATGAAAAGACTCGTAGGATTACCTTGTTCACCATCAACTATTCTATTTATTAGGTGATATGATTTTTTGGCTTGAGCGACCAAAGCCACTGTATATCTTGCAATCTCTTCATCTGAAGGTCTTCTCAAGGACACATCATCTTCTATTGCTTCCAAATTATATACTTCATTATCATTGTCCATGTACTCATCCAAGACAATCTACTCATGATATGTACTAGAAAATTTACTTTGGTCATCTCTATCCATTTCATAAGACTCTATATCAAATGAGCACTCATTATCTACAAATTCATAATCATTCATAATCATAAGTACATCAATAGCCTCCTCACTAGTTGGTCATAATCCTCAGGAACATCTTCATCAACTTCAACAATTCATGCAATTGCACACTAATGAGGATAATGTGACATTTGATAAACCATACATGGGGGAGTTTCATTAGTAAAATTCCTTGAATTCTTTTGTAAAGGATCTAGAGGAACCTTATAAACTCATGTACCACTCCCTAGCATCGTCAGTGAGGGACTGCATGAATATTTTCATCATGAAATCCTCTGCTTCTACCTCAAAGGCATCCATGATGTTTTCAAAGGATTTGAGATGGTCTTCACCACTAACAACATTATTTCTAGAGAATTTGACTAAAGCAAGCCTGAAATCTTCAATAAATGGGTTAGGATAGCCAGGTATTCCAGTAAAAAACAACTATTGATACCTTTATACTTGGAGTGGTCTCCTATTATGTTGATATCTATGATTATTTCTTGACTCATCATCCCTTTTGTTATCAGACTGAGTTTTATCCTTACCTTTTCCATCTCCAATATTTTTACCACCTCCTTTCTTCTCTTCTTCTTCATCTTCAGAATAATAATCCTTACTATTTTCATTTCCTCCACCACCACTTCCACTAGCACTATGTCCCATAGAATTTTTCTTATGTGATTCACTATCAGTATGTCCAGAGGTTGAAGCCTTTGGAGTTGGAGTGGAGATCTTATGAATGGAAATCTTCCTAGCTATTTCTGCATTGGCAACTTCTATCTTAGCTTTCTTTAAATCTTCTTGCAATTTATCATTCTCCAACTACAATTTCAATATCTCAAGGTTTGGGGGTGCAACAAATAGGGTAGGATCAATCTTAACATTTCAGTTGGCAGTATTAATAGATCAAGTGTTGGTATTGAAAGTATTGAAGGTAGTCTTCTTTGTCTGATCAATGGTTTTCTTCCCATGATCTATAAATGATGATTTCTTAGCAGTAATAGAAGGATCTAAGGCTTTGGTAGTTGCAACAAATGTGGTATAGGTATTTGTAGTAGAGGTTCCCATTTCTATTATTACTTTAGGGATTTCAAGGGTAATGCTAGTAGTCAACTTGGAGACATTTTGATCAAATGCCTTTTGCCTAGTAGCATCTTCTCTCATCTTCTCTATTTTTCATTTTCGAGCATCTCTCTCAAGTTTCTTAGCTCTAATCCTATCTTCCTTCTCTTTTAGCCCCTTTTTTATTTTCTCTTCTTCTTCCTTAAGCCTAAGTTCTTCCTCTTCTAAGGCTTGCATGTCTTTCTCAATGACTTCTTCATTTTCCAAGACATCTCCAAGCTCACTTGGCGTAGGAGTACAGTAGGTCTAATCTACTGGGTCTTCCTCAAGGGATAGGTGCACTTCTATGTTAGGAACTTCATCTCTTGTCTTTAAATTTCTTCTATCAAAAATAGACCCAACTCTAGGGGTCAAAGGTTATGAGAACTTCTTATCCTTATCCCAAAATCCCCATCTATCCTCTTCTCTTGAATTCTTAAATTCATTATCAAAAACTTGCTCAACATGAAAACGTCCTTGATCTATCCTAGATACTTCAACTTCATGTGACATTTATTGGGTATTTGCACTATTTTCTTCATTGTAAAAATTTGGAGATGCTTCAACAAGGGATTCAATAGACTTACTTGATTAAATAGTTTTCTTCACCCATGTTGGTTGCTTATCCTTTGCAATGTTAGACTCCAATTTCTACTCTGGATGTTTTTTGTATAGCTCCTGGTCTTCTTCATGGTGTCAAACGATATGTTAGAATCCTTCTTCTCCCATTCTCTTTGATAATTTATCTTTTCACTAGTAAATGAGACCTCCACCCAAAATGTTGGGAAATAAAATTTGATTATATTTTGACATGGTACTTGTAGTAAGTCTCAAATAGGACTTTGAACATAACCCAACACAAAGTAAAAGAAAGGACCATCACCTGACACATAAGACTGGATGTGAATTTTGTACTAAAAATTTAAACCATGTATTCTTCAAATAGTGAAGAACATGAAAGTACTTGACTCTAATTGTACCAGATCTGAACAAGAGACTTTGGACATAGCGGTCCCCAGTAGATTTTCCAATCTGTTGATTATTTTTATGGCAACCAAGTTGATCTTTAGAATAACCTAAGGAATTTTCTATTTCCAATGATTAGTAATCTAAAGGGATTGGTCAAAAAATGAGTAAACTCTGCAAAACTTTCACTCCTGCACTTTGAACTTTGTGAAACCCAAAGAGGGTGATCCCACAATGTATACTCAAGAATTTATATGACCAATATTTAAATACATTATCAACAATAGATACTTCTCATATAACCACTCAATAGTGTAATATATTTAAAAGGTTGGAAACTCTCTTAACAATATATCACACTTGGAGCATGAGAACAATAAAACTTAACACAACTATAATGGTAACTCATTCGAAAGGTGTGTAAATAAAGCGTGATTTGCTAATGAATTAACCAAGAAATTGTATTATGAATATTTTACTTGAACTAGTGCCTTATCCTAAACACAGAATCGATATTAACCTATGCAACCTAATAAAAATTATTCACATAATGACATATAACCTTCAAAAAACATTGCATTACAACATTCCCATATTATTTTCTTGACCACCACTTTTTACAGATATCCTAGCACACAATTAATATGAATCAACAACCTCATTCAAGCATTTATACCAGTTCCTTGAACTAATTAGAAAGAATGAAATTATACAACCACCTGGAAACAATGGAGATTAACAAATCAATCCTTTATTATATTATTCATGATTCATAAAATGCATAAAGAGGAGAGAAAATGGTCATGAAATTAGCACTACTCTACTTCATATTTTGTATCTTGTTATCAAAAGCACATATGCAACTACAAACTCGGAACCTAAGACAAAAAAGCCTTAAAATATGCTCTATATTTCTTCTACAATTCACTATGTCAATTGCAATACAATGAACCCCACTTTATGGTCTTGAATTCCTTTTTTATAGAAGTAAAGGAGCAAAACAAGCTTCAGACAAAAAAGCATACATTCCACATTTCTATTAGACCATTGTAACATATATTCACTTTTTAATTACACTCGAGCCCTCAGGCGGTAGGAATAAACATGAAGAAAAAGTATTCTTCATTTGTTGCTAGAGTTCTGGTCCCACCATAAAAAGGCACCTTTTGTTTGTTACAATAGCTTCAAAATATCTCTAGCACACTCAAAAAGAATTTTCACAAGCAAACCTAGTCAGCAAAATTTAAAAGAATGAAAATCACGTAAACATATAACACTGATTTATCCACATCAGCATTTGTACCACCATATTTCTAGTTGAGGAGAAAATAATATTTTTGCAATACTTCATCAAAAGTCTAATCTGCACTCTTTTTAGGCTATGCATTATTACTCTCCTATCCATAATCCTCTTACCAGTTTACTTAGTATAATTTTCCAGCCATGTGATGTACTCATCCTTAGCCATTTTGCATCTTGAAGATTATCCACCTTCACACTATGCAGAGTGTACCTAGCATCAATTAAGGCCCTGACCTCTTTGACAAAAGTATCCATTCTTATTTCATTCTCCACCATTATATCAACATGTGGATTGAGCATGGTGTAATCACATATAGTTAGCTGATGTGAGCATCTCTCCTAGATCATCCCTCCATTCATTAAACTACTTTAAATCACCTTTGTGATTCAATATCACAAGCATATGATACTTGTCCATTTCTTTGAATGATTTTAGCTTGCTCTGGAGCTGCATCCCTAGCTTCCCATGAAAAATTGTTATCTCATTCACCAAGTCAATAACTTGCTATATTTTAGGGATATTTTTTGGTGCCTTAGTACTTTCTTCCATTTTAGGTATCATTTCTTTTAAAGCACCACTCTAGTGCTCCATTTCCTCCATTCATTATTGAAGGCTTCCTAAACCTATGAATACTTTCAAACACCTTATCTTCAATCTGTTCCTTATATATTGAAGCCTGAGGATCTATTTTTATAGCATCAAGAGAAACAGCTGAGGTGATAGTGCACCCTAGAAGTAACATTAGTCTACTATCTATAACCATTTTCCTAGCTTCAGTAGGAGTGATAGCTACAATCTAAACCATGACCTTCTCTTCCTTTTCCTTCTCAACCTCTTCCTATTGAGAAGGTTCAACATTAGCCCTAGCTTGTTCAAATCTCTCCTTTATCTCTTTGATCCTTTGTTGTACCATGAATTCTTGGAATTCATTAGATTGTAAAACCTTATCATTTGCAAGGAATTAATTACAATCCTTAATCCTAAGATCATTATCATTATTCTCATCATACTACCATTGGATCATCCTATATTGGCTAATCTCATAATCAAGAGTATTTTCAGTATTAGGGGGAGGGAATTTTTTCTCCACCTCCACATCATCAGGAACATGTTCGGCCATTTTCTCTACCTCAATCACTTGGGTACCCTCATTTTTCACATTTTCAAACTTCTCTGGAATATACATGGCTTGAGATTGTTGTTCTAAGAGAGCTTGCACTTTCTAAGTAGCATATTTTACCTTTTCCTTGAGATCACCATTTTGGTAATCCCTCGGCTTTACAAAAGCCCTTTCAAAAGGATCTTCAATTTCATCACAAGGACTTACATAGAAGGCATTCCTCTTGATAATACTCTCTTCAATTTCCATTATGGATGTCCATTCCATTTTTCTAGATATAATAGTGTCATTTCTTGTCAAGTTCCTCAATACATCATCTAGGTACAAGAACTAATGACAAATCCTTGATAATTTTTTCTCTATCCTGTTTGTAGAAGAAAAATCCTTCGGGTCAAAAACCATAATCTCATCAATAGGTAGCCTGAGGTTATTAACCATGATTCCAAATTTTCCATACCCTTCCTAGGTAATAACTACAAAGTAAGCAAAAGAGCATTGAGGGTTTACCACAGTACCCTTCCTAGGCCTCCTGAACATTTTAAAATCCATAAAATCAATTTTCCACATCAACTCCATTAAGCCAATTGGACATAAACATATAGTGGCAACTGGTGTGGTGCTACCTTGGATCCATCAGCTCTAATCAGAGTATACTTTGAGTGCAGAAACCAATCTTCCCAATTATGATTCTTATTTAACCCTATCACCTCCTTTGGATGCATAATATTTATGATTGCTAGAGAAATCCTATGAATAGGTGCCACACCTAAACTTTCCAAAATACCAAACTTGATGACATTAGAAAACATTAAATAATTGGAATTGGGACAATCCTAGTCCCAAATATATGTTCACATTTGGACAGGAAAATCATTATTTTCATTGACCCTTAATCTCAATTTCAACTTCCTTTTCCAATTATAATCACCTTCAAATAGCAGCATATGC
Organism: Sequoiadendron giganteum; assembly: GCA_007115665.2. Taxonomy (NCBI): domain Eukaryota; kingdom Viridiplantae; phylum Streptophyta; class Pinopsida; order Cupressales; family Cupressaceae; genus Sequoiadendron; species Sequoiadendron giganteum. The sequence goes on from CM021101.1 coordinate 764,494,345, forward strand.
ATTAACAAAGAATAGTGTGGAAAATGTAGAGGAAGAACCTCCCTCTATCATGTAATGAAATCCTGATACATTTGCTCTATAACAAAAGAAACATAATCAAAACAAATGTTTTGATTTTGACCCTGTATATCTGCAACCATTACCAACAGGCCAAGAGCTATCCTTGCCTCAAAACTTTGAGCTAGAACCTAATTCAATAAATAATATATGTTCTTAAAATAATCTAAAAACTCCTCACATTCAAAGGGCTCAATATCTTTAGGGAGAAATTTCTCCTTTCTTTTTCTATGTTGAACCAACAGTCTATTTCTATATGCAAATATGTTACACTCATATTCACCATTTACACCTGAACAGTTGATTTCTACAATACAATTGGGATTCAACACAAATATCTCCATAGTTTTATCCCTTGTTACTTCAAGGACTACATCTCCATTTTCATTCTTTATTTTGTGTCCACATGATCATAATGCTTGGCCAGTTTCATCATTACATCCAACTCAACAACCACATTAGGCACCACCAACATCCCAAGATTGAGCCCCCATAAGTAACATGCCAAATTCCAAGAATACCTCCTATTAAAGGCATATTTGAACAATTTCCACCCACTCTGAGGCTAAGCCAACTCTCCAATTTCACCAACATTGTCAATTAGTCTACTTGTCACAACAACATGGCCCATGGGTATCTTACCAATTCGTGGCCCATCCTCTATTACTTCTCTAGAGGAAATTTCCATGAATCTCTCTTGATTTTTCTTTGCACCTCTTGACACTATGGACACAACAGGGGTACTTGGTGTGACATGTCAGATCTGTAACAATATTGGGCATATAGATTTTTTTTGTAAAATTTATTTTCCAAAATAAAAAATTTAAAAGACAACGGATGTTGAGCAAGTCAAGGGGTGAGTGCATGATCATGGGGGTCCAAAAAGTGGAAATATGACAAAAATGATTCATAACCTTTTTTTATCCAAATTTGATAAAATGAAAAGAGTTCATTGAGAAAATTGTTGGCTTTCCACCAATATAAGATGTCTTATTTTGAATTAAATAGATAATTATTATTTATTCTCTACATAAATTATGACTTAAGTCTTGATTGATAGGTTGATTGAAAAAAAATGTAATTCTCAAATGATTTCACATTTTTTGAATCCAAAAGATGTGGCACATTCTATGCTCGACATACTATAGGATACAAAAAAATTGAATTTCATATATTTTTGACCATGTTATGGTGGTCAAACAAAAAACTTTTAATATTTTTAAAAAATTCTAATTAAAAATTCATAACTAATTGTTTACTTGCAAAAAATACAAAAAAAATATTGGCACATCCAGGCATGTGTCCTCTACTTTAATTGAAACTTTCAAAAAAATATTACATTTTTTCTTGTACTTAGGTTGGTCATACATACACCTGCTTTTTATTTTTTTCCTAAAAATTTAGTACTATTGTATTGAAATTTCAATTTTTCACCAAGTAGATTTACCTTTTTCTAAAAAATGACTAGTATCTTAGAAACTAAATTCATTTTTTTACAAATTATGTTCTCACATATTTTTTAAATTATGTTAATTGACTATTCAAATTTTAATGTCAAGTTGTCTAACTCTATTTTTTTGAACTTTCATTGTCACTTAAGGGCCTAGTTTGGACCCCCATGATCCTGCATTGACCCCAACGAAACAAGCAAGGATAACTCAATGGTTGTTAAAACAAAATTTCATGCTTAGGAACAATCAAATATCTTGATAATTGATAGTGGGTGTTCAAGTCATATGATTGGTGACATAAACAAGTTCATCAAGCTGGTTAAATTGAATGATGGGTCAGTCAAGTTTGGAGATAACTCATCAACAAAGATCTATGGAAAATGCATTGTAAGTATTGATGGAAAGTATAAGACTCGATATTTTTTCTATGTTGAAGGTCTCAAGCACAATATTCTCAGTGTAATTAAAATGTGCAATAAAGGATATAGTCTCTTATTTAATGAGCAAGGATGTGAAACTAGAAAAATAAATTCTAGATGATTGGTGTTAGAAGGTTCAAGGAGTGAAGAAACTTTATACAATCTTAAGAATGTGAATGGGAGAATTTTTCTTATGGGATAGAAAAATGAATTCCATCTATTGCATAAGATAATGTAGCACATCAAATTTGATAATCTTGTGAAGATTAGTTCCATGCATGCATTGAGAGACATGTCAAGGATTGTCAATCCTAGGATTACCATGTGTAGAGAATGTCACATTGGGAAGCAAACAAGGATAACATTCAAAAACTAAGAATTTTTCTACTACTAGACCTTTGGAGCTGAATCATACTGACCTATGCAGACCTACCAGAATTGAGAGTCTTCAAGGTGAAAGGTACTTCATGTTACTTATTCATGATTTCTCTAGAATAACATGGGTTACATTTTTAAAAGATAAAATAGAAGCTTTCAATAGATTTAAGATCTTTAAATCAATGGTTGAGAATGAAATGAATACTAGAATCAAGTTTTTGAGGTCTGATAGAGGTGGTGAGTTTACATCAAGTGAGATTGAATCTATGAAGAGCATGGGATAAAGATACATTATTCTCCTACTATAACTCCTCATCACAATGGAGTAGTAAAAAGGAAGAATAGAACTATTGAAGATATGGCTAGGAAAATATTGAATGAAGCCAAAATTTTTGATGTGTATTGGAAGGAAGCAATCCATACTATTTTTAATATTCTCAATAGAGGTTAGCTAAGAGTGGATAACACCAAAACTCCCTATGAGCTTTGGTATTGGAGGTCAGTTGTCAAATATCTAGAATATTTAGAAGTGCAAATAAGGGATTGAGAAAGGTGTTTGAAAGTAAAATTGTTAGAGTGAATACAAAATTTCATCAAAGTACACATGAGAAAGAATATTGATGGACTGATGAATCTACCTACATAGAGGAAGAAGAAGAAGTTGTTGAAAATTAGGAAGCTCGAGAGAAATTCCCCAAGACTCTTGCCAAGTATATTCAAAGGAATCATTTAGAATATCATATCATTAGAGATAAGAATGGAGTGCAGAAAAGAAGAAGGTTTGCAAAATTAAATGAATACCTATGAATTTTTCTCTATTATCAAGAATTAAGCCAAAGAATTTTGTTGATTCCAACAAAGATGAAGGATGGACAAGAATGTAATTGAAAAAAATGGGTGTTTAGGAAAAATATTAATGAAGATGGAGAGGTTGTAAAGAACAAAGATAGATTGGTTTGAAAAGGATATTCACAAGTGGAAGGAATTGAATTTGAAGAAACATTTTGTTTGGTGGAAAGAATGGAGGCCATCAAAATGTTTCGTGCATTTTTAGTGTATAATAATTTTATGGTTTACCAAATGGATGTGAAATCTACCTTCTTGAATGGTGAGTTGGAAGAAGTATACATAGAACAACCTAATGGATTATAGCTATCAAAAATCTAAGAATGGTATGAAGATTTAAGAATCCCTTGTGTGGTCACAAGCAAGTCTCTAGGGCTTGGTATGCAAGGTTGTACAAGTACTTATGCTAGAAAGGAATCAAGAAAGGTATTGCAGACTATAATTTGTACATCAAAGTAGAAGATGAAAGGATTCTAATTGTTGTGGTATATGTTGATGATATAATATATGGAGGAAATGATGAAATGTGTAAGAAGTTTGACGAAGAAATGTAGAAAGAATTTGAAATATCCATGCTAGGTGAGTTGTCATTTTTCCTTGGACTTCAAATTATACAATCAAATGATATTATTTTTATCTCTCAAGTAAAGTATGGTAAGAAAATGTTGAAGAAGTTTGGTATGGAAGATTCTAAACCAGGGAGTACTTCAATGGTAATTAGTTACCATTTGATTAAGGATGATGTGTCACCAAAATTTGATCAGACTCTATATAATTCTATGATTGGAGGCCTACTATACTTAATCACTTCAAGGCCTAATATCATGCAGATAGTTTTCTTGGTTGAAAGGTTTCAAGATAATCCAAAAGAAACTCATGTAAAGGCTATCAAAAGGATCTTGAGATATTTGACGAGCACTCTAGACTATGGATTATGGTATAAAAGGGCTAATGACTTTAGTTTTAATTCTTATACTGGTGCTAATTGGTCTAGTAGTTTTGATGATAGAAGAAGTACCAATAGTGGAACTTTATTTTTGGGAGATAGATTGATCACCTAGTTTAGCAAAAAATAGGACTCAATGTCCTTGTCAACAATAGAAGAAGAGTATATTGCTAATGTTGGAAAGAGACACTGCAAATATCATTTTGTTGTTTTCATTGATGACAACCCTAGTCCGTGATTTGATCCACATGATAACATTTTCTCACACTGAAATTCAGTTCAAAGTTTTGTAATTAACTGTCAAGCAAGAACAAAACATCTAACAAAATTGTGTTCATCGATTCATATGAAATTTCCTATTATCATTTTGAGTTGTGAATCTTAGGGAAGATATTTTGGTGTACGTACTATCTTATCCGAGAATCAATTAGGATATGCATTTGTTGTTGTGCAAGTTAGAAGATCTGATTGATTAATTTCTTGTTTATCAATACAAAAAGCCAACTTCATGAATATAATATGTTGCAGATAATTAAGGAGTAATTGTTCAAGTATTTTCATGTTCGATCATATTGATTTGGGACATTAATATTCTATGGATGAATTTGGTAGGTGCGCATTGAGAATTAAGTTTCGATTGACCCGACAGTTTGTAAATATTTTCATACTTTTGTTGGAGTTGACAAGTAGCAATTAAATCCTTAGTGGAAGATATTTATAAGTGATCAATTATATCATTTTGATATAGGCGTGTGATGTGTGTTGGTGTGTGGTGTGAATATCAGAAGGATTATGCATAGTTTCATTTGTACATAAAAGGATTTGTGATACGAATTGAAGCAGAGTAGAGCAGAAGAGCAGAATCAGATAGAAGGTCAAGAATTCAATTATTGAGTCTAATTGGAATTATGATCAAGAATTCAAAGATGCTATTTCTTTAGTTCAAATCTCTCAGATGGATTTAATCTGAATATTTTGTAAGATAGTGATTCTTCATTTCTGAGTAGTGAGCTCTAGGCAGTGTGTCTGAATGCAAGTGCATTCCCATTTTGTAAACACTTATTTCCAATTATACTCATATTGTGAATTGGCCTTCCACCATGGTTTTTCCCCTAATAGGGTTTCCACGTAAAAATATTTGTGCTATGGTGTTATCATTATTTTCCTTATGTTCATGCATATTTCTTTTGGTTGAATGTAATAAGTACTTTCATAATTAGGTTAATAAAGTTAAAAATTGTAGAACAATGATTCACCCCCCCTCTCAGTGTTCCTTGATTCCAAAAATTGGTATCAAATCCTAGTTTTTTGGAATAATTTTAACATCTTGGGGAAGATCCAAGAAATTATTTCAATGGACTCAGATAGTCTTCAACAACAACTCTTGGTGGCCCTAGATGATCTTGATCAGTCAAAATTTCAAGCTCGTAAATTGCAAGCAAACCTCATGGATGCTGAGAAATTCATTGAGTCTTTGAAAGATAAAATCAATAAGTCCAAGGAGAAGAGAAGGTAACTCTATGATTAGATTAAGCAGAATGATGGTTAAAGCATGGAAGATGAACAATTGAGTCAAGCATTGAAACAAAAGATAGAAGAATGTAAAAATCTTACTAGAGATAATACAGTCCTAAAGCATGAGATGGAATCTATTATGATGAGGATGACCAAGGAGATTGAAGACAAGAAGAAGAATGAAGACAACCTTGCTCAGTCCTTGAAAGAGAAATCTGAAGAATGCAATAGAATTAATGATGGATTCATAAATTTGGCACTTGAATTGCAGCAATCCAGAAACAATGAAGAAGAACTTGAAAGATAGGTTGTTACCCTTAGAGATGAACTTGCTACTGCAAATGAATTCAAGGAGAAGTTCAAAATCAGCTCAGTCAAGCTTGATGAACTGATTAAAATTCAGAGGATTGAAGGTGACAAATGAGGTCTTGGATATGAGGAAGGAGAAAGTTCCAGATCTGGACAAAGGAGATTTAGGCAAGGAAATCAGATGAAAAAATCTAGAAGGAATCTTGTAAGACAACCTAATGCTCAAAGGTTCAATGGTTATTGTTTTGTTTGTATTAAATTTGGTCATATGGCTTCTCAACATAGAAGTAGAATGAATTCAAATGGTCCATCATTCTTTGGTCAGTGCTTTAACTGCAACAAGTATCGTCATAATTCAAATGTAAGTAGAAATATGATGAACAACTTCTATAAAGATGTTAGATGCTACACATGCAGTAGATTTGGAAATATTTCTAACTAGTACAGATCAATATAAAATCAATGGAACAACTGTTCCAGACAAATAAATCTAGTGTGCTACAATTGCAATGAATCTGGTCACATTGCTAGGTTTTGTAGAAACAGAAAGGGTCTGATAAATCAAAGAAGAAACATCCAGAAGAATGAAAAAGGAAAAGGGAAAGTCACTATAGGTGAGAATAGGAAGGAAATGAAGAAGATATGGGTGAAGAAGATTTCTTTTATTGCAAAAAATGAGCTAGCACTAGACTCTGGTTCTAGTAATTCATCTAAGAATTAGTTAATGTTCTTTGGCCTAGGGGGAGTTCTCAAGAAAATCCTTCAAAACCCTTGTTGGTAGTTGGTACTAGGATATGGATGAGTGCAGTGATTAAATTTATGATCTATAGATGTTGCTGAAATAGTTGGGGAGACTACTTATGCTAAGTTGAAGGTTCACAAAAGAGTTATCTTTCACAATGTATGGAGACAGGGTATCCGAATGAGTTAAGGAAAAAACATTTATTGCGACAAAAAGTTAGGTATACAAATGATAAAAGATCATTTGTATTTTTCATTTTTCACTTTTCACTTTAAGAAGAAGAAGTTTGGAGAGCTTTGAAGTGCACTTTGGAAAAATTTGACAAAGATTCAAGTGTAAAGGTGATTCAGTGACAAAACCCCAAACTAGTGAAAAGGTATTTATCGGGAAAACTTATGAACTTGTGAATTTGCAAAAATGGCTACTCCATTGGTAGTTGATGTCAAGGGTAGACCCCATCCTAAATTCAAGTGCCATCCTTTCAAATCCATTGAGACAGAGCCCTTAGGTGCACTTTTGTTTGTTCCATACGACGTCTTGCATATTGAAGATATTAGGGAATACATTCATGCAAACATTCAAGAGTTAGGGAGCTCACAGTTATTGAATTTGTACAAAAAGCAAATAATAGGAGATGATTTCTATGTTAAACCTAAATTCAAAACCCTAGAGGAAAATAAATTCATGTAGATTGTAAGATTTCTCGTGTTTGAAGAAATCGAGTGGGTCCGGTATATTTTAAGCCAAGTTCATGTTGAATTTATGTGGTTGAATCAACCCTTTAATATTACAAAAGAATCCATAAGTGTTGTTATTGGTTTAAATTCCTTCGATGGATTGTCGATCTTGAAGTCCATGAAGAATGAGATAGTTACTAATGCAACCGGTTTAGTGTATGATAAAAGAGCTATGACAATTAATGATATTATTGAAGTGGATGTCAAATTTGCATCAATGGTCATTGGTTACAAAATCTATCATTGTAGGGGAGATAATTTTGTATTTGGCACAACTATCTATGCAGCATATCAGATGGTAAAGGAGAATGTAGGATTTGATCTATGTGAGCTACTCAGAAGCCAGTTGATGGAAAATCTTGGTAAAATCAAGAAAGATAAGAAGAATTCCTTCAAATATTGTAATCTGTTGTTGTGTTTTTTCTGCTATTTTATGAATGAAGTTTCAAGATTTAGAAAAGTATAATGGCAAGGTAATAACCCTCTAGCTGCTCAAATTAGAGATATCTTGCATAGACTTGGTGATAGAAAGACAATGAATACTAAAATTTGGGGTTATTTCAAGAACTTTCATAATGAGATCTGCAAGCAAGAGAAATAATTCTTGTCTATTGTGGATAAGTACAAAGATACTATCTTTTTTATGGTTGACATTGATCAATGCCTAATGGAAGTTGTAGATCCCATAACATTCTAGATTATGCCAACAGGCTATGAGGTTGAGGAGCATATTTTGGAAATGTATGTTGAACATTTGTTGAACAAAACTCAGGATCCATCAAAAGAAAGATTTGGTACTTTTTTTTAAAAGGATATACAAGTACACAATCAACTAAGGAAGCCTATAATAGTCAAGAGAGTAAGAAGAGAACTAGAAGCCTTTGCAAAAAGCATGGGTATATCTATAGAAGTTGTGAGAGAAGCTAGAAGAAAGAGAGAACAAGCTAAAGCAGGAGAGCCAGATGGAACTAAATCTGCTAGTCTGATAGTATCCTCTACCCGAACTAGATCTAAAAGAAGCTCTACTCTCCCTTTTAGTTCTACAAAAAGGTCAAGTCATGTGAAAGCACAAGCTAAGTCATCTAGTAAGGAAGAAAAAAGGAAGAAGGACAAAAGAAAAAGAGTTTATATTGTTGTTTTTGAAGATGAAGAGATTGAATCTGATGTAGAGATAAGAGAAATCAAGCACAAAGGTACAAAGGAAATGATAGTTTCAAAATAAAAGCCCTCTAGTGAAGAAGTTAAAGCAAAGAAGAAGATGAAAACTGACAAAATAGGTATGTCTGTAAAAGAAGTGGATAATGCAATGACTAAGAATGGAAATCTTAGGCCTCTTTGTGAATGGTATGACACTTTTGACTGTGCCAATCAAATAATTCTTGAGGAAGACTCAATAAAATACATGAATAATTTCAATAAGGCACTTATTGAAACAATTTCTACATTACCCAAAAGTCTTTATGAAATTTTAGAAATGAGAAGAGTGAATGCTATAACTAAGGATGAACATTTGAAAGAGCGAATTCTTGTAGATTTATGTCTCGTAATGTCTATTGAGTAAATGAGGAAAATTCTGAATGGTGCCAAGAAATAATTCAATAGAAAAACAAGAGTAAACAAGCTCATGATTGGTTAGACTAAAGAAGTTGAAAAATAAACTGAAAAAATTCTAAAGGAAGTTTTGTTAAGGAGCACAATCGATGTTGTTTTTGAGGAAGTGCATGGTAGAGATGTTTCACCTGGTCTGGCAGCAGAAGAAGAAAAAGAAGATGTAGTTGAGGATACTCAAATTCCTCTTGATGTGCATGATGCAAAAATTCCTATGGAGACTGAAGCTCCTAAGGTTGTGTCGATTGAAGAAGTTTAGATTCCTGAAGACAAGCAAGAATCTGTAGCTGAGGAAACAATGATTGAGGAAAAGAAGGTTGAAATAAAGGAAGTTCCAGCAAAAGTAAGAGACACTGCTAAGGTAGTGAAAGATTTTTTGGAAGAATAACATGAATAATTTGATTATGAAATACTAAAAGGTCCTATCAACTTGGACACTTTATCCCCTATTCAAAAAATGAAGGTAGCTTCATTCGCTCAGAACAAGGCAAGGGAAACAATTCTAAAATCACATATTGAAGATAGTGAGCTATTGAATATTGCATCTGGTATTCTAGAGAAAATCATGGCTACATATGTTAAGGATCTATCTATTTCTCCATCCGGTGAGCTAAAGAAGCTTATTAATGTTGTAAGTACTCATTTTGAGTCCCTTGAGAAATTAGCTGAGGATAAGGTACATAAGGAGTTTGATGATAAAAGATTCAGTAGATTGAAAGGGATGATAGTTAGGGATAAATCTTTGGTAGCTACTTATATAAAGAAAATTCAAAGTGATTTGATTGAAGGTGGTAATATTTATAAATCATATCTATCTTTATCTAAGTTCACTAAGGACTTTGAAAATAAAATATAAGAATCTGAAAAATAGTTAGTAAATATCACTCGAGCATTCGATCCTCTAACTGTCTTTGTTGGAAAGCAAGAAAGTCAAGTCATATCCCTGCTTGAAAAGATCAAAATATTGAAGCATGAAGAAAATAAAATGGTTGCAAGAGTTTGTGAGCTTAGAGGACTAACTGGTCCTAAGATGGAAACAATGTTAAGTGCTTTGAAGGAAGCACACGATGCTATGGTAGTCAATGATCAGGCAAACCTCGAATCTGCAGAGATGCAATATTACTTATTCGATGGTCACATGGTTATCTTGAAGAGTCTCAAGAAGGTTTAGGACACAATTTTGAACTTGTTGAAGAAGGAATTTTTCAGATTTATTCACGTACTATCTTATCCGAGAATCATTAGGATACACATTCATTGGTGTACAAGATAGAAGATCCGGTTGATTAATTTCTTGTTTATCAGTAAAGAAAGTCGACTTCATGAATATAATATGTTGTGGATAATTAAGGAGTAATTGTTTAAGTATTTTCATGTTCGATCTTATTGATTTGTGTCATTACTATGCTATGGATGACTTTGGTAGGTGCACATTGAGAATTAACTTTGGATTGAGCCAATGATTTGTAAATATTTTCATACTTTTGTTGGAGTCGACAAGTAGCAATTAAATCGTTGGTGGCAAATATTTATAAGCGATCAATTATATCATTTTGATATAGGTGTGCGATGTGTGTCGGTGTGTGTTGAAAATAGCAAAAGGATTATGCACAATTTCACTTGTGCATAAAAGGATTTGTGATACAAATTGAAGTAGAGCAAAGCAGATGACCAAAATCAGATAAAATGTCAAGAATTTGATTGTTGAGCCTAAATGGAACTATGATCAGGAATTCATAGATTCTACTCCTTCAGTTCAAATATCTTAGATGGATTTAATCTAAATATTCTATAAGACAACGAGTCTTCATTTTCGAGCAGTGAGCTCTAGGCAGTATGCCTGAATGCAAGTGCATTCCCATTTTGTATACACTTATTTCTGAGTATACTCATATTGTGGATTGGCCATCCACCATGGTTTTTCCCCTAATAGGGTTTCCACGTAAAAATATTTGTGTTATGGTGTTATGGTTGTTTTCCTTATGTTCATGCATATTTATTTTGGTTGAATGTTATAATTGCTTTCAAGATCAGATTAATAAAGTTAAAAAATGTAGAACACTGATTCACCCCCCTCTTAGTGTTCCTTGATTCCAACAACTAAAACATCTTTTTGTACTCAATTGTTGTTGATGAAGTAAAATTTAAAGGATAGAAAGGTTATGTATTATGAGCCCATTTCAATTATATGTGATAATACAAGTTCCATCAATATTTCAAAGAATTTAGTGATGCATTCTAGAACCAAGCACACATCTATTAGGTATCACTTCTTAAGGGAGAAATTTGTGGATCAGGAGGTAAGATTGGAGTATGTTCCTACAAAGGTAAAAATTGTATACATCTTCACAAAGCCACTTTCAAAGGATACTTTTGAGTATCTCAGACAAAATCTAGGAGTTGTTACCCCTCATTCTAAGTAGATGCATAGTTGGCACATCTATCCAAGGGGAGAAATTCAATACATAATTTTATCCCTAGATTGATGAAGGCTACCTCTTAGGGGGAGAAGGTAGAAGTATGTTGAAGCTTCTATAGATAAGGGGAGCTTGTAAATGTAGCAAGCTTGGTTGCAGACCATTAGCCATTTGTCTTTGATGTCAAAGGTGGAGAGAGATAAAGCAAGGAGATGGAGAAAGTGGAAGATAATGTATATCATTAATTTTTCTCTCATTGGTGTTACCATCAATTCCAAAGGGGGATATTGTTGCAAATATATTGTAGGTGTTTTCATGGATGTCAACAATATGGAGTTTCTTGGTTGTCATTGATGTCAATGAGTATGGAGGTTGTTGATGATGAATGCCTTTATTATCAGCAAGGTGGTTGCATGTAGTTGTTTACATATGCTACAATCATGAAGGATTTCATGAGTTTCTATACAAATTATTTACTATTACTCATGAATGGGTATATGATTCTATGAATGTTGAATTCACTATTTGTTGTTGTAATTTTCATAGATGAATCTCTTACAATTAGTGGCTTAGGAAGGTGCTCTGAAAAGGATCTAGAGAACACTCTGCATTCCTTTGCATGTGAATATATGTTCCTATGATTTGAAGGTTAGACAATGTCAAGTGTTCAATGTATGTGTTCCAATTTTCTAATCTTGGGTGTTAGTGCAAAATTTTCCTAAGTAAGTAGACTGGTGACTAAATTATTGGAGTCATGGAAGGTTCTGAGAACTGCTCCACATTTCTCTATAGTTGTTGTTATGGTCTCACGATTTGGAGGATGTGTCTTTGATGTCTATATATTTCCTTTACTCATGTTTTAGTTGTTAAAGTGTATCGCAAGTTGTGCTATCGAACTTATATCTCAAGACTATGTTGTATGGCTTGTGATAGATACTAGTTATGTATCTATTTTCTTGTGTCAACATATTGATGCATGAAGTTTCGAAAGAATGGCATGGGTTGGGTATGTGCAGGATCATGATGGGTCAAAAAGTGGGAATATGTAAGTGATATGACGACCCATGTGGCTGACGACTTTTTCTTTACCCAAAATTGATGAAACGAAAAGGGTTTTTAAAGGAGATTCTCAACTTTCCACCAATATAAATTATGCTTTAATTTAAATTTAATAAATAATTATTATCCATTTTCTATTTGAATTATGACTAAAGTCATGATTGATAGGCTGATTGAAAAACATCTATAGCTTTCAAATGGTATTATATTTTTTGAATCTAAAACATGTGTCACATTCAATGATTTCCATACTATAGGATTAAAAAAATAAAATTTGAATTTCAAGAAGTTTTGACCAAGTTAAGGTGGTTAGACATACGAGTTTTTTATATTTTTTAAAAGTTGTAATAAAAAATTCATAATTAATTATTTACTTCAAAAATATTTACAAAACAATATGTATCACATCGGGACATGAGTCCTCTACTTATGTCTAAAATATTATAAATAAATGTTATCATTTTAATGTGGTTAGGGTGGTCAGAAAAACACCTACTTCTTATTCTTTCCTTGAAATTTAAGTACTACTGCATTGAAATTTCAAAATTCCACCAAATATATTTTATTTATTTTTAAATAAACCTAGTAGTTTAGAAACTACATTCAATTTTCTACAAATTCTATCCTTACATATTTTTTAAATAATATAGATAATTTATTCAAATTTTTATGTCAAGTTGCCTAACTCTAATTCTCTAAATTTTCATTGCCACTTAAGGGCCTATTTTTTCCATGATGATCCTGCACATACCTAGAATATTCTTGAATATAATTTGTTTCTTATGATTTAATCTATGTGATGTTATCTTTCCTCTCTGGTACCACTTGTGTTCTAGAGATTAATATTTCAAGGGTTGATTATTTGCTGGGATGACTTAGTGTTCTTGCACCAAGTTTTATGGCATGCACTAGCATAGGAATGTGTGTTGATTTGATTTAGGTCCTACTAACCTCCTAGTTTGGACTGTATTTGATTTCCCTTTCCGTAGGTGTGTTGAAGCTGACTCAATATGGTCATTACATGTTTTATGTTCATACGCTTCAAGATTTCTAGCAAGGAGAACAATTTTGATGATTGTGAATGGTATAAATATAAGATCAAGTGTGTGATCATAGGGTACAAGTATTCAATGTGCGATTAGTATAATTTGTTGATAGCAATGCAAAGATGGTAGAGTAATGTGTGCAAAGTTGTAGAAAAGTGTTTGATTCTTGCTAAGGCAGTGAACCAAAATTAGAAGCATGCATGTGGTCTATGGAAGGTAGTGAGCCAACCAAATTGTGTGAGTGTTGGAGGCAGTGAGCCAAAGGAAGAAGTGTGAGTGTGAATACTAGAGGTAGTGACCCAAAGGTAAAGTGATGTAAAAGTGTTAAAAGCAGTGAGCCGAAGGCAACAAAAGTATTGTGGGTATATTTTTCCATCTCATTATTTAGGGATTTGTATTCTGAGGGTGCAACCTCATTCTATAAGTAAGTATGGAGTTGTAAACTTCTTTAGGTTAAAGACTTGAAATTATTTGTAATTGTTGATTATTTTGTGAGGCTGGATTTGGATAATAGCTCCAGGAAACTTTTCTCACTGTGGTTTTTCCATTGTTGGTTTTTTCACATAAATATAGTGTTATGTCTCAATGCTCTTTCTTTAAATGTGTTATTTGATTAAGGAAGTTCTAAGTTTTGATTGATAAGTTGTAACTGAATTGATTTAAGAGATATACTGATTTACCCCCCATCTTAGTATATTTGTGTGTTGTAACCAATTAGAGGACATAGGCACCCAGGGCACCACTTTCCTTGTAGGGATAATTTAGATCTTTTTTCATAGTCCCCTGGTGTCAAATTTGAGCTTTTGTTTCTCGCTTGTCGCATTGTTGGATCACAACCAGATATTTTTGTAACAAAGTTTGCATGAGTTGTCAAGGTGTAGGGTTTTGATTGTAATAATGAATAATTGATGTTCAAACTTTCTTCAATCCTCTTTAGACCTAAAACCTACACATTCAAAGAGAGAATAAAGGTTGTTCCATTTAGGGGCTTTCCTTGGTCAATCTCCATGTTAGTGTTTCCACTTCCACAATGAGAATGTTAACGATAAATTGATAAATGATAGGAAGGAATCATGAATCTGCAAATTGTTGCAACTCACTACCCTTTAATGGCTTCTTTGAAGGACTGAAGTCATACACATCTCCTCAAAGCTTGGATCTTGCTTGCTTGAATATCATGAATTGCTTGAAGACCTACAAGGGTTAGATTTCACAAACAATATAAAAAATAAACATGACCATATTCACATATATTTTGACATGATGTTTGGATCTTGAATTGTTGTAATAAATCCTCTAATGGCTACTCTTGACTTTTTGATAATATTTCTTACTCTTGATGCTTAATTCTTTCACTTCTTTCTTGTTAGATTACAAATGGTGCAATAACTAGGTATTTATACACAATTATTCTAATTTCCCAAAAGGTAAATCCCAATGGCCAACATTAGACATTTGAAATTCAAATAATAAAATGACACCTCCAAATTGTTCTAATTTGGAGCCAAAATATGGGGACATAGGCGACTAGATGCTAGTGTCCCACACCTATTTTCTAAAAATTAAGGAGTTGAGGGCAAAGTATTAAATGAGAGCATTTTTTATGCTTGAAAATTATTGTTCAAAAAATGTTTTAAAATGGGCTATGGAATGCATAATTTAAGAAATTAAGTGCTCAGTTATGTCCAATAACTTAAGGGGGAGAAAAACATTGTGTGAAATTGTCAAGGGTGACAATTTACGATGCTATACCATACACATTACAATGTATATATTTTTAATGTTTTTTGAAAATTAAGAGGGGTGCATTCTTTTATTTTTTCAAAATATGTCCACTTCAAAAATTAATAAAGAACTATATATTTATTAAAACATTAATATGAAAATATTTCATACATTACATGATGTTAGCTAACTTTTCACCTAAGATATTTGTATAATACTTTTTAAAGTTCAACATTTTAAGATGATCACACCTGATGCTATGTTTTATTTTTTAACAAAAACCACCACTTTTTATGCCCCCTATTTGACTCTTTTAATCTCCACTATTTTTTACCAAAATTAGTAGTTTAAAAATTAGATTTTGAATGCTACTAAGCTTACTTTTATCACATCTTAATCTTTTGGGTGTGGATATCTTGAATTAGCCAAGATTAGATTTTGTTTATTTCAAGAAAACAAGTGACCACTTTTATCCCATTTTAACCTCTCATTTATATTCATATACTGATATATATTGTAATCTCTTCTCTCCATAACTTCAAATTAGACTCATAATTATTTTAAAGATTAATAATAACACACTAGTTATAATATTTAATGTTTACCAATTAAAATAGTATACCAAAGACTTCTTTACTTATTTAATTTTGAAGAGAGATTAAATGAAAAGTTGAAATACTCCTTCCAATCCAAGAAATAGTATAAACTATGCTAAACCTATTTAAAAACCAAAAACTACTATTTAAGCTCAATTTATAATTTGACTTCTCCATTACTCACTGCTATTGATAATCTCCTTTGATTTATTCAACTAGGCCCATTGTATTGTTTCTTTTGTAGAAAAAGAGAATATGCCCAATCTCCTCCGATTTATTCAACTAGGCCCATTGTATTGTTTCTTTTGTAGAAAAAGAGAATATGCCCAATCTCCTCCGATTTATTCAACTATGCCCATTGTATTGTTTGTTTTCTAGACCCAACACTTGTTATGGTTGTAGTTGTGGTCCTAGATATTATGGCAATCCATTATCAAATCCATACCACCTACCTTCCATATACTTTTTTCTTGCAAATCCGCATTATTAGGGGTCAAGCCCTCCTAGAATGTCGACTTGTTTCTTCTCAAAGAGGCTTGAAAACATACACAAACGACAAAAGAAAGAAAAGACCGAATCCCGTCATAAAAAGTGGCCACTAAATGTGGAAAACTGATCCGAAACATTGAATGCTTGGATTCACCGACAGCCATGAGAAAGTGGATTTATTGACATTACGTTGAGTTCCAAGTAATTCGGAAACATTAAATGGTTGGATTGTTTGGTGTAAGTGTGTTGAGGTCCCCACTTATCCCTAACTTGTTCATCAATTTATGACTTTAAACTCTTACTTTCTAATAAGCCTTCAAAATTGCCTTTTGAAAAAAGCCTTGTGAGAAATGATTGAAATTCTTTGATCCACTTTTAGAGGAGAGGGACCACTAGTCCTAACTTAGTGAGCGTCTCATGTTTATATGAAATTTAGTAGGACCATGTAATACGGAGTTTGAACTTATTTATAATTGAAATTTGGAGGTGGGACTTATTCCATAATTTATTATAGAATTGATTAAAATTGAATCATGGAAAATCTAATAGTCAAATATAAAAAGTATGATATTCATCAAAGTTTTAATATTGTGGAAGTGTAATTGAGCAAGGTGTGACCCCTCGGTGATTTTGATACATTGATACTTCTACTTATGATAGTTTAACGAAAGGACAACTACTTATTTAGACATATGTTCTATTCTGATGACGTAATCTACCATATAAAAAAATATATGTTAATATCTATGTAAAAGTATAATTATTTCCATAGAAAGAATACAAAACATAGCACTTGTTGTTAGATCAATTTTATACTTTTATTTAAAACACAATTTAGATGGAACTTGAATGATTCCAATATTTTTTCATAATTATTTAAATTTTTAATTATTGAATTATTATATTTGACATAAGAGTCTCAATTGTTGAAAAAAATGCCATACTTTTTTTTTTTTAAATTAACATACATATAGCATAAATTATGATAAAACTCTTCTAATTCCCCTACATTTTAGTACAGTTAATCCTTATATATAGAATAAATGACTGTCAAACATTTATCTTACCCTCTAGAATGTTAAACCTAACCCTATAGTACAAGCCTTAAAATTGATTGGATGAATGTAATAGGATTTTATCTTCTACTAGTATGGTGTCAAAAGAAAAACACTAGAAGACTAAGGGTTTGTGGGAGGTGGATGTTGAATTTTGATGTACCCCTTGCTTTCTAAAAGGAATGGGAAGAAAATGATCACTATCAATCGATTAGCAATAACTACATGCTAATACTAGTGTTGGCCTAGCCTATTTTTCATAGAGATGACCTTTCTTCAATAAAATAAAGAAAGGAATAATTTTGAAATCGACATCTCATACTTTCATTTCAATAATCTTGTTAGCTTGCCTCTTTGATAGTTTTCCACAATAATTTGATAATTGAGTTATTTTCTTGATTAAAAGATTAAATAATCTACTCATCTTTAAGTTTTTGTTGTGACCCTTATCTTATAGTATGTATTGGGTTATGAGTATATGACTTGTCGCTATCTTAACTCTTAAATAAGTTACACAATCATTATTATAATCATATATAGGTATTTAGGTCATCGTAGGAGTTATATTTAAGTACCTAAGTTAGCTTAGGTGGTATCCAAAGCATAAACCGTATTATATAAATAGGAGGTATAGGTTAGTTATTATCACCATATTATGAATTGCATTCTCATTGGAGCTATTTAGAGGTTTTCCCCCTTGAAGTGGTTTGTTATTCTCATTTATTATCAAGTATTTGTAGCATATTTCCTATCATATTCTTTTATTGTGCAAGTTATTTCATAACAAGTGGTATCAAAGCATGATCTTGGCACTATTAAGATAAGGCATTTTTTCAATTTTGGAGGTCATTTTGTGAAACACATATCTCTCTGATTTTAGTGAATTTTCATCTAATTTTTAAAGGATTTTTGAAGAGAATATTCAACCAACTATAATCCAAAATTTAAAGGAATTCAAGTAGAATTGAGCGATTTATTAGATTTAGGGTTTTTTCTCAGTTTATTTGCAAAGTGCATATCTTTCAAATCATTTAGAGTTCCTTCCTTTTTCTTATTGTATTTTTTAATAAATAATAAAGGAGCCTACAATATAAATTTGAGAGGAATCAAAGCATAATTAAGTGACTTATTTCAATGAATTAGGGTTTCCAACAAATTCGCTAAGTTGCAAATTAGCTAGTTAATGGTAGCTTTTTCAATGAATGTGTGATCTATGCCTTGGTAAGTTGCATTAAATTGTTTAGAGGATTTGGAATTTATTTGTGTGATTTTTTGCAAACTTATTGTTTTAGATGTTCTTCACAATAAAGAGTAGCCATAGAAAAGAAGAGAAAGAAAAAAATGAAGTAGACGATAAAACAAGAGAAAGATCAAGAGAAAAAGAAAGAGCAAGAGAAGGAGAAAGAGCAAGAGCAAGAGCAAGAGAAAGAACAATAACAAGAACAAAAGAAAGAGAAAGAGAAAGCAAAATATTATGAAGAAGAAGAACAAAGAATAGTAGAAGATGAATTGAAAGAAAAAAATATGAAGAAGAAGAAAATAAAAAGTTAGCATTGAGGATGATACTTTTGTAAAGAGAGGGGAAATATTATGACCCTTACTTTATAGTGTGTGCTCATGAGTAGTCAACTTGTGGCTACTTTAACTCTTAAATAAGCTACATAATCATTATTATAATCATATATAGGTATTTAGGTCATCCTACGAAGTATATGGCTAAGTGCACTAAGTTGTGAAAGAAAAAGGGGGTCTTAAGTTGCCACCTTTTTAAAAAAAAATTGTAAAGTCTGATATTTGACAAGAAAATAAAGATAATTACACTTCAAATTTGAAGATGCGACAAGAAAAAGATTTCTAGTGCTCTAGATCTACTTTATAAACTATGATTATTTTTTTAAGTGGTGAAGAGTAGGGGCTTCAGAAGGGGGAGCACACAAATTGGTCCTATTTTTTTTGTTTTTAAAAACATAGCATCTAGTGTGCTCCCCATAAAATGTTAACCTTTTTATAGAATTTCAAAGATCACTTCGATGAGAAATTAGCTAACACCATGTAGTTTATGCCAAATTTTTTGGCTTATTTTTTAATGAACATATTATTTCTTACTAATTTTCAAAGTGGACACATCCTAGAAAAAAAAAATTGAGTGCTCCCCCTTAAGTTTTTTGAAAACTAATCGAAAATGAATTTAATTTTTCTAATATGTGTAGAATGAATTCTAGACTCTATAAATGTATTTGTTTCCAAAATTTGATGAATGAGTAAAAATCTATACCCAAAATACCACATGTTCATTTTTGACAAAAACCAAACACACTAATAAAAGAAATTAAAGATGAAAAACTTAACATAATAAAAATGTGAAAATAATTATATGGTTAGATATCTAAAAGAGCACTTAACATCATCATAGTATTTTTATACATTTTCATTGAAACACATTCAAACTTGATGGAGAGCACAACCAAAAAATATGTGAAAATGTTTACCTTTTCTTGAAAAACACGTCTTTTGCATGAAATGGTCATCCAAACCTTGAGGTTTGATGTCCAAGGAAAATATAACCCAAAGGGTTGGTATTTCATAATGTAAACCATTTGGTGAGCACCAAAATTTTCACTCACCAAATGTGAATGATGAATTTTTATAATGTATTTTCTCTATTTCTTTTTTTTCTGTCTTTCACTTTCTTTGTCAATGAAAATATATACATGAAATACATAGTTATATTTCATGTATATAGTTTCAAGATGTTTGAGAGTGGTTTCAGATCTCTTGGAGTTATAATACAAATTCTAGCTTTTGGAAGATATTATAATTTTTCAAACATAGTCAAATTTTAGTAAATAGCATGTCAAATTTCAGTAATCAAGAGGTGAAATTTATATAATCAACAAGTTGTATCATCTTTCCCTCCATCTCACTCATTTTTATCTCATATGATCTATACCTCTCTCTCTCAATATCTCCATCCCTTTATTTGAACCTCCCTTGAGATAAATAACCCCCACTCTCTCTCTCTTTCCTTCTCTTCCTCCCTCTCTACTTCTCTCTATGTTACCTATCTCGCTCTCACCTATCCGTCTTTACCTCTCCCTCTCTCCCCTCTGTCTCCCACTTTCCATCCTCTATTTCTCTCTATTCCACACCTCTCTCCCTCCCTCCCTACTTCACCCTCCCTATCTACTTCTCTTTATCTCCCCTCCCTCTCTATACCTACCTCTCTCTCAATTCTCCTCTCTCTAACATCTCTCTCCATCCCTACCTCTCCCTTAAGCTACCCTTCACTCTCTACTTCTCTCTACCAACCTACCCCTCTATACCTATTTGTCTCTCCCTTCATCCATCCCTCCCTCCCTCCTTCCCTCTCTCAATCACTCCACCTTCCTCCTTCCCTCCCTACTTTATCTATCACCTCTCTATCTATATCTCTCTCTCACTATTTCTCCTTCCCTATCTCTCTCTCTCTCACTCCCTCATATCTCTCTCTCTCTCTCTCTCTCTCTCTCTCTCTTTGTATCTCTCTCTCCCTCTCTCTCCCCTTCCCTCTCTACTTCTCTTTATCCCATCTCTCCCACTGTCCCCCATTCTCTAATTTTCTCTATCTACCAACTCCCTCTCTCTCTCTCTCTCTCTCTCTCTCTTCCTTCCACCCACCTTTACTCTCTACTTATCTCCATCTAACCAATCCCTCTATACCAATTTTTCTCTCTCCCTCCCTCCCTC
>CM021101.1:764515565-764667751 GCA_007115665.2 Sequoiadendron giganteum
CTCTCTCTCTCTCTCTCTCTCTCTCTTTGTATCTCTCTCTCCCTCTCTCTCCCCTTCCCTCTCTACTTCTCTTTATCCCATCTCTCCCACTGTCCCCCATTCTCTAATTTTCTCTATCTACCAACTCCCTCTCTCTCTCTCTCTCTCTCTCTCTCTTCCTTCCACCCACCTTTACTCTCTACTTATCTCCATCTAACCAATCCCTCTATACCAATTTTTCTCTCCCTCCCTCCCTCCTTACCTCTCTACTTATCTCTCTATCACCTATCTCTATCACCTCTCTTTCTCTCTAATTTATCTTTCTTTCTCACGTCTCTCTCCCTAGCTATCACTCCCTCCCTTCTCTCTCTATATTTTTATCTCTCTAATTCTTTATATATCACCTCACTCTCCTTCCCTACTTCTCCCTCCCTCCTTCCCCCCTCCCTCTCTACTTTTTTCTATCTCATCTCTTTCTCCATCTCTGCTCTCTCTCTCTCACCTCTCTCTCCCTACCTATCACTCCCTCCCTCCCTCCCTTTCTCTCTATCTATCTCACCCTAGTCTCCCTCCCTACTTCTCCATCCCTCCTTCTCCTACCTCCCTCTCCATTTTTATCTATCTCATCTCTCTTTAGTGCTATCTATCTTATATGTCTCCCTCCCTCCCTCTCTCTATATGTGTGTGTCTCTCTCTCTCTATGTCACCTATCCCTCTTTACCTCTCCCTCCCTCCCCTTTCTCTCCCACTTCCCCTCCTCTCTCTCTATCTCACCTCTCTCTCACATGTCTCTCCCTCCCTCCCTACCTCACCCTCCCTCTCTCATTCAATCTCTACTTCTCTCTATATCCCCTCCCTTTCTATACCTACCTCTCTCTCTATCATGACCTCTCCCTCCATATAACCTTCCCTCTCTACTATTGGAAAAAAAGATCTACTAAGAGGGGGGTGAATTAGTAGATACTCAAAACTTTGGCTCTCAAAACCTTTATACAAATTACTTTCTTAACCACCCAAATACCTTGTGCAGATTTCTTTCCCAAACTATTAATGTGTAGATTAAAAATTAAAAATGCAACCATGAACATGCAAATAGAAAATCAACAAAAATGCCCACAACACTAGATATACGTGAATAACCCAAGATAGGAAAAACCACGGTGATAAATGTTGCTTGAGTCTAGTGCTCAAATCCAGCCTCACAATCCAAATATTTGTTACAATGTTTAGGGTTACAACCCAAGGAAGCACCA
The DNA here is from genome assembly GCA_007115665.2 of Sequoiadendron giganteum. Lineage (NCBI taxonomy): Eukaryota > Viridiplantae > Streptophyta > Pinopsida > Cupressales > Cupressaceae > Sequoiadendron > Sequoiadendron giganteum. The sequence continues at coordinate 764,516,798 of CM021101.1, forward strand.
ACTCCTTGATTGAGAGGCTACAACTTCAAGGATGCTACAATACCTTGGTTTAGGAGCTACAACTCCAAGGAGACTACAATCCCCTAAACTGAGCTACAACTCAATATAATGAGGCTACAACCTCTATGATAAAAATTTCAAATATGCATAGAATTGGCTCTACAAAACCTATGATGCATCATTACATTCAATACTTATTTGTACTTGTTTAACTCACACTCTACTACTGAAGCGACACTCTCAACAACACACCCCTACTCTGCACTCTCCTCTGCACATAGAACAATCACTATTCTATCTTGCTACACTAAACCTCTTTCCCTTTCTACAATGTCTCACACATTTCAACTCTCCTGAATGAAAACCTAGATGATGCTCTATATTACAGTCTAGAAATTTTTAAATGCATTCACTATCTGCTGCACATCTCTCCCTTTTCTTGTAGAATTAATACATCACACCTCTCTACCTATCTCTATAGCATACTCAACAAGATGTAACTCTATTTAGTAGTCCATATAATTGCAAGTTGTCCTCTATATTTGTGCACACTTACTCTAAACATATAACTTTGACAATATCTAATTGTATTCTTTCTCCACCAACCTGTAATCTCTACCTCGAGATTATCTCCACCATCCAGATCATCTCCAGCTTATTGTTATAGTTTTCCTTTCATACTGACTTCACCAAAAAGCTTCCTTTACCTCGAGCCACACAAAAACCACTATCTAGCTCATCATAAAGACATCAGATAGTGTTTACCAGATATTGCCATATCTTGCATCGATCCCCCTATCATTTAATTTGGTTACAAAGAATTTTCCTAAATTATCTCTCTATCAACCCTATAATTTGATTAGGCATTCAATGCATTTTGCTGTCCATTTGATCTGATTTGATCTTGATCATATCTATGATCTATATCACAACCTTGAAGATCAAATCTTCATTTACTTTGGTCACTTGTGTAGCTAGACCAAAAAATTCCTTCCTCTATGTCGATTACCAATCATAACCCTGTTCATACGGACCAGACCATTGTAGATCTTCAAGTTCAAATATTGGATATTGATCTTCACTTTCGTGCCATGATCCTAGGATCCTCTATTCATCTTCATCCATTTAAAACACAACTATTTGATCAACTTCAATTAGATTGTCGCCATGCCTTTAAAATCTGACCATTAGATAAGAGGTCGTTCAAATCATTGTCATTGATCTTAGGGGTATTCATCATGTTGCTCATTGTGATCAGATCTTTTCCACTTGATCTCCACTGTTAATCACATATATAGTTGTTTAACCATCAATCATTGATTTTCAATAGAGATGCAAAATCAACCACTAAGCATTTTCCATGTGTCACGGTCTATTAAGTTTTTGAGTACCTTTGTTAGTATCAGGTCCCACATAGCTTATTGCTCCATCAAAGAGATAACTTGAAAGTCCTATTGATACACCAATGTCACATCGATGAGTGTTGGAAAATGTGCCTCAATTTACTAGCTTGGACCTCTGATAAGGGCTTGACGAATTTATGCCCTTATTGATTTACCACTGTGTTCTCATTTTCTTGGCTTGACCCTTTGGTTGCTGAGACTTAGTTTGATCGGTGAGACTCTAAGGGTTGCCACAGCGATGGGTCGATGAGCGTAGGGTTCATGGTCTATTTGTTGGCCTTGACTTTATCAGTAGTGTAGTCATCTATCAACAAAAGGACTATTCAGCCATGGACACTTGTCTACACGTCTGGAGTTCCCTAGGGAATCTAGCGGATACCAATAGAGATTCCTAAAGGAGCTCTAGCGGCTTCCACATAAGCCAAGCGGAGTGTGCGAATGGTGGATGTGTGGCAACCTGTGAAAGAGGTGAGCATAGTGAAGAGAAGGTGGGCCCCGAGCTACTTTATGTGAAGGGTTTTCTGGCCATGGAAACATGTCTATGCCTTAGGAGTTCCCTGGGGAATCTAGCAGATACCGTTAGAGATTCCTCGAAAGAGGTCCAGCAGCTTCCACGTAAGCCAAGCGGAGTGCGCGAGTGGTGGACACGTGGCAACCTCGGAAGCTCATTTTGGGAAGAGCTCATGGGAATCTTGGTGATTCCCTCCTAGATGCCTTGGAACCTCCTGAGCGGTGGACGCATGGCTTGTGGGCCCTGATAGAGCTGGCGGTCGGTGTTTTGGTAATAGCGGATTATTGTTGGCTCATAATGTGATGAAAGAGTTAGCGATGGTGAAGGGTTTTCGGAGCCTGACGATAGTTGACTGATCACTGCTCTGTCAAGCAGTGAAACAAATCGCAGTGCGACATGTGGTGATTTCTCATCGGTTCTTTTTGCACCGTTGTTGCAAAACAACATTATTTTCTAGAAGTTGGATTGGAGAAAAGAGATTTTATTATGTAGTCATATGAGATCAGTTTTTGGCAATTAAAAAAGCCCGAATTGAGTATTTTCATTGCAACGAATTTATTGTGGGGGTGGCTCAATGCAAGATTGTATGTGGATCCAATGTGAGATAGATTTGGCATGTCAATGAAGAACTGAAATGAATGCACCCTAATTGGTGGTTGTATGGAGACTTGTAATAGTCGATCTTGACTAGAAGTCGAAGAGATAAGAAAAATCAGGATACTAAAGATGAGCATTGTATTCACTATATGCAGAAATAGCATTGCAATAGTGAGTGCATGAAAAAATCAAGTGCTATTGTGAGCTAACTATCAGAGTGAGAGGACTGTGAATTTGTATGTAATCTTTTGCTTACTATAATACAAAGTTTCTTTCTCTTGGTGTGGTGGGTTTTTTTTCAAAAGGGTTTTCCCACGTAAATCTGGTGTTATCTCTGAAATCTTTTTTTTTTTGTTACTCTTGTTACCCTACATGTGTTCATCTTAAGTGTTTTAATGTTTTAAAACTGGTCTTTACACGTCTCTTATGTGGTTTTAGCATTAGGAAAGCATTTCCGCACCTTTTGTTTTCCTTACAAGTGGTATCAAAGCCTGGCCAATTGTGTTATCCTTGTTAGTAGTGCTGGTTTTTTGTGCTAATACTATTCCAGTGGGAGTCTTGCAAAGTTAGAACTTAGTCCTATCTAAGATGGCGAGTACATTAGGAAGAGCTGATATTGAGAAATTCAATGGTGGCAACTTCGAGTTGTGGAAACTCAAAGTGGAAGACCTATTAGTGGATAGAGACCTCTGGGTAGTAGTGTCTGGAACTATGCCACAAAGTATGAAATAAGAAGATTAGGACCTCGCAGATAGAAAATCGAGAGGTCTAATAAGACTTTGTCTAGCTGATTCTGTACTCCTGAATGTTTGTGAGGAGAAGTTTGTAGCTTCGTTATGGAAGAAGCTTGGTGATATTTATCAGGGAAAGTCTCTGGTAAATAAGTTATTCTTGAGTGTAATCCTTGAAGATGGAAGAAGGTGCATCTGTTGTAGACCATCTGAACTCATTTAATATGGGTGTTGCTCAGTTGGAATTTTTGGGTGTAAATATTGAGGAGGATTGTTGCATTCTCTTGTTATGTTCGTTACCTGACACTTGGGATCATCTGGTGATGGCTATTGGAAGTATGACTATTACTTTCAAGATGGAAGATGTGGTTGCTTCGCTATTGTCTGAAGAGATGCAGAGGAAGTCTTCTGAGATAGCCAAAGAGGCCCTTGTTGTTCAAGGTAGATCAAAGGAGAAATGCAAGAAGAAGGACAAGAAGTCAAAATCTAAATCTATAGGGAGATCAAAGTCTTCTAGTAAAAGGTCCAAGGTGAAATGCTGGAATTGTGGGCAGCCTGGTCATATCTGAAAGGATTGTAAGGAGAAGAAGAAGAAGAAGAGTAAATCTTCAGACTATGACTCTTCTTAGAGTGATGTAGATGCCTTCATTGTAGCCTTGGCAACTCAGGTATCAAATGATGTCTAGCTAGTTGAATTGGGTGCATCATTTCACATGACGTCTCATAGAGAATGGTTCACTAAGTACAAGAAGTATGATGGTGGAAAGGTGTACCTGAAAAATGATTCAACATTGGAGATTTTTGGTTGAGGTAGAGTCAAGATATAGTTCCCTGACGGTAGAATCAAAGGGATTGGTGGCATACTGCACATACCAGGTCTAGTTCGTAACTCACTTTCTGTCAGTAAGTTGAATGATGCTAGTGTAGAAGTTTCTTTCTCAAGAAAAGGATGTAAGATGGCTAGAGGTGCAATGGTGTTGGCTAAGGGTGTACGTACTGGCACTCTGCACAAGCTGGATGCATGTCCTATTCAATGTAACAACATCTCTGTAAAGTCATACAAAGCTACCCCTATAGAGAAGGATGAAGGTGCTTCTCTGGCTGGAAATGTGATGGAGATGAAACTCCCAGCAGAGAAGACCATGTTGTGGCATCATAGACTCGATCACATAGGTGAGAAAGGTTTAAAAACCTTGAAAAACAAAAATCTCGCTGAAGGGCTTGTAGATTGTAATCTTGAGTTCAATTTCTACGAACACTGCATTTATGGAAAGCAACCACATGTTTCTTTTTCCTTGAGTTCTCATAAATCTTCTAGTGTACTGGACTATGTTCATTCTGATGTGTTTGGTCCAGTTAATGTTCCTTCATTATCAAAGTTTAGATATTATGTTTCTTTTATTGATGACTACTCGAGAAGGGCATTTATATACTTTCTTAAAAGTAAATCATAAGTGTTCAGTCATTTTAAAGAGTTTAAAATTTTGGTAGAGAATCAGACTAGAAGTAAAATAAAATGTTTGAGGATGGATAATAGCAGTGAGTTTTGTTCTGCAGATTTTGATAGATACTGTAAATACCATGGGATTAAAAGACATAAAACTACACCTTATACTCCACAACAAAATCTATTTGCTGAAAGGTTGAATAGGATGTTGATGGAAAAGGCAAGGAGTATGTTGAGCAGTGCTGGTCTAGAGCAAATGTTCTAGGCTAAGGCTGTGGCTATAATATGTTACTTGGTAAACCATTCTCCTTGCTCTACTCTTGTTGATACGAAACCTTTGGAAGCGTGGTCTTGTAAGAAGCCCTCTCTGAGACATGTTTGTGTCTTTGGCTATGAGGCATATGCATATGTGCCAAATGAGAAAAGATCTAAGCTGGAGAATAAGGCTGTTAAATGTATCTTCATCGGCTATGGCATTGGTGTGAAGGGATGCAAGCTTTGGAACCCCATCACTAAGAAGGTTTTGTACAACATAAATGTAATATTTCATGAGCTAAAACCTTTAGCAACTGATCCACAACTAGAAATAGATCAAAGAGAAAAGAAGAATGATGTAGTTGAGATTCCCCAAACTCCAGAAAGGGGAGAACTGCATGGTGTACCTGAAACTGAGGAGAGATCTAGTAGCTCTGAGAGTTTCGAAGATGAATTACCACAACCTCAGCTAGTGAGAAGGTCTACACATAAAAAAAAACAACCTGATAGGTATGGTTTCTCCATTTTGGATTTGAACTATGCCTATGCTTTAATTACTAGCACTGAGGAGCCTAGTACTGTTAAAGAGGCAATTAATATGCACGATGCAAATTCCTTGTTGGAAGCCATGAATGAAGAAATGGAATTATTGGAAAAGAATGAAACTTGAGATTTGGTACCTTTTCCTGAAGGAAGAAAGTTTGTTGGTTGTAAATGGGTATTTAAGAAGAAGAGTCTTGAGGGTAGTGCTGAGAAGTATAAAGCAAGGTTTGTTGCAAAGGGGTATTCCCAATTAGAGGGAATTGATTATGGAGAAATTTTTTCCCTTGTAGCTAAGCTGACATCTATCAGATTTTTGTTGTCACTTGCAGCCGTGTATGACTTAGAGATCGAATAGATGGACGTGAAAACTAATTTTCTCCATGGAGAGATGGAAGAAGAAATCTACATGTCCCAGCTTGAGCACTTTGTTGAAAAAGGTAAAGAAAGCCTAGTCTGCAAATTAAAGAAATATTTGTATGGTTTGAAGCAGTCTCCTAGAATGTGGTACCAGAAGTTTGACACCTTTGTGTTGTCTATGGGATTTGTGAGATCAAAATATGATCATTGTGTGTACTATAAAATTGAAAATGATCATGCGCTTATTATTACCCTATACATGGATGATATGTTGTTCATAGGAAATAGTTAGTCTATGATTTATGATCTTAAATCTCAGTTGTTTGCAAAGTTTGAAATGAAAGATCTGGGTGCAACAAGGTATATTCTGGGGATGGAGATAACCAGGGACAGAAAGGGCCTAAAGCTTTGGATCAGCCAAAGTAAGTACATCAACATTGTTCTTAAGAGATTTGATATGAGTTATTGCAAGCAACTATTTTTTCCAGTCTTGCAGGGAATGAAGCTATCTGTTGAAGATTGTCCAAAATATAACATTGAGATAGAGGACATGAACAGAGTGCCTTATGCAAGTGCTGTTAGTAGTTTAATGTATGTGATGGTCTGTACAAGGCCAGACATTTCCCAAGCAGTGGGAGTACTCAACTGATTTATGGAAAATCCAAGAAGGATGCATTGGGATGTTGTAAAGAGAGTGTTTAGATATCATAGAGGTACCTCAGAATGCGCTCTATGTTACCATGGAAATTTTGTTGCATCACAGAGAACTCTTAGCATTCATGGATATGTGGACTTTGATTGGGTAGGGGACATTGATAGTAGAGGATCCACCAATGGATATAATTTCATGTTAAATGGAGGTGCAATCAGTTGGATGAGCAAGCAATAGGTTGTAGTCGCTTTGTCCACGACAGAGGCAGAATACATGGTAGCGACTCATGCCTGCAAAGAAGTTGTTTGGCTCAGCCGCTTATGTTCTGATATTGGTTTTAATGCAGGGCAAATCACTATTTTTTGTGATAGTTAGAGAACTATTTGTTTGGAAAAAAATACAACTTTCCATGCTAGGACGATGCATGTTGATGTGCAGTATCACTTCGTGAGAGATATGGTGGAGGATGGAAAGGTAAGGTGGATACTCTAAAAAATGTTGCTGATTCATTGACAAAGCCAGTAAACATGGACAAATTTTAGATGGTGTGCAAGTTCGATGGGCCTTGGGGTCTATGATCGCAAATGAATTCGAAGTCTGGAGGAAGCCAGTAAGTCTTCGTCAAGTGGGAGCTTGTTGGAAAATGTGTCTCAATTTATTGGCTTGGACCTCTGATAAGGGATTGACAAATTTATGCCCTTATCGCTTTACCACGGTGTTCTCATTTGCTCGGCTTGACCCTTTGGTCACTGAGACTTATTCTGATCGGTGAGACTTCGAGGGTTGCCACCATGATGGGACGACGAGCGTAGGGTTGGCGGTTTGTTTTTTGGCCTTGAATTTATGGGTAGTGCAGTCATCTATCGACGAAAGGATTGTCCGGTCATGGACACTTGTCTGTGTCTCAGGAGTTCCCTAGGGAATCTAACAGATGCTGCTAGAGATTCCCCGAAGGATCTCTAGCGGAGTGCGTGAAAGGTGGATGCATGGCAGCTTGTCAAAGAGGTGAGCGCAACAAAGAGAAGGTGGGCCCCGAGCTGCTTTATGTGAAGGGTTGTCTAGCCATGGACACTTTTTTGTACCTCGAGAGTTCCCTGGGAAATCTAGTGGATGCCACTAGAGATTCCCCGAAGGAGCTCTAGCAGCTTCCACGTAAGCCAAGCAGAGTGCACGAGTGATGGACATGTGGTAGCCTTGGAAGCTCGTTCTGGGAAGGGCTCATGGGAATCTTCATGATTCCCTCCTGGATACCCCAAAACCTCATGAGCGGTAGACGCGTGGCTTGTGGGACCTGATAGAGCTGGCGGTCAGTGTTTTGGTGATAGCGGATTATTGTTGGCTCGGAATGTGATGAAAGAGTTAGCAATGGTGAAGTGTTTTCAAAGCTCGATGACAATTGACCGATCACTGCTCCGTCAAGCAGTGAAACAAATTGTAGGGTGACACATGATGATTTCTCATCAGTTATTTTTGCACCATTGTTGCAAAACATCACTATTTGTTGGTAGCTGGATTGGTGAAAAGCGATTTTATTATGCAGTCATTGAAGATTGGTTTTTGGCGGTTGGAAGAATTTGAATTTTGTATTTTCTCTACAACGAATTTATTGCGGGGGTGGCTCGATGTAGGATTGCATGTGGATCCGATCCGAGATCGATTTGGTGTGTTAGTGAAGAACTGAAATGAATGCACCCTAATTGGTGGTTGTATAGAGACATGTAATAGTCGGTCTTGGCTAGAAGTCGAAGAGATAAGAAAAAGTACGATACTGAAGATGAGCATTGTATTCAATATATGTTGAAATAGCATTGTAACAGTGAATCCATGAAAAAATCAAGTGCTGTTGTGAGCTAAATATCAAAGTGAGAGGACTGTAACTTTGTATGTAATCTTTTGCTTACTATAATACAAAGTGTCTTTCTCTTGGTGTGGTGGGGTTTTTCCTGAAAGGGTTTTCCCATGTAAATCTGGTGTTATCTCTATTTTTCTTTTGTTTATGTTACTCTTGTTACCCTGCATGTGTTCATCTTAAGCGTTTTAATGTTTTAAAACTAGTTTTTGCACGTCTCCTCTACGGTTTTAGCATTAGGAAAGAATTTCCACACCTTTTTTTTCCTTACAATGAGAACCCTTGATGATGTCACCATTCAATATCACTTTCTGCCATGTTCTATCCTTGCATTCCTGTTATGATGGTCAATGTACGTCATCCTTCATCATCTTCACCTTTCACTTAGTTTGATCCAACCAAACTCTGTAGCAAGCTGTGTCTGATCTCCAATGATCAGTCTTAACCGTTCCCTACTAGCCCCACTAAATTCTTATCAAGGTATGTGGGAAATTGCTGCATATGCATCTTTGATGTCACCTGTCAATGTGACATCACCTTTCACAAACTTCGTATTTTTCCTTCATAAGTCCTACCAGACATCAATGGTCATCATTTATCCATCATGGATTGATCTCCATTCTTCTCTGTTGACCCCATGGGTATTGATCAAGCCCAACTAAAATATTAGTGGGGTATGTGGGCACCATCCAATCTCCTTGGCTTGACCTCCATGATTGATCAGGCGAAGACAAATATTTTCATGAGTGACTTAGGAAATATTATAGCTCTACTGAATATTTGTTGGGCCAATAATAATAAGGTGAAGGGGCCGGTCATACCTATGACTTCAAAGACATAAGTTGAAACTTATGTGACCTACAATCATTGATACATAGTCACCATTCAAAATCTCTTGTCATGTCAAAAAGGCCCTCTTACACCTTACCGCTCCATTCGCTAAGTTGCTAAGTTGGGAGGTTTTGAAACTCTAGAACCCTACAACATAAGTTAGAAAAACTTGGAACCCAATGACTCTTATACGTTATCACTCCATTCACTAAGTCGCTAAGTTAGAAGGTTGTGAAACTCTAGAACCCCATGACATAAGTTAGAAAAAATTGAAACCCAACAACTCTTACACCTTATCGCTCCATTCACTAAGTCACTAAGTTAGGAGGTTATGAAGCTCTAGAACCTCACGACATAAGTTAGAAAAACTTGGAACCCGATGACTTAAGTAATAAACTATTTTTCACCAAACACCAATCATCAAAAAAATATAAACCGGTTTGATCAGTGTGACTGCAACAATCATAGGGTTTAATTGATAAACCCTAAAATAGCTAAAGGCAAATATAATTCATTTCAGGGTGTATCCTTCACTTTCTGGACCTATAAAGTACATCACTAGAATCCTCTCAAAAAACCCATTTTGAATATGTAGCTTGTTTCTTCTTCTGTTGTATGAAGGACTCTCTGAATCTTCATGACAACATTTACAAGATATGCACTTTGGCATCATCAACCAGTCACACACACTTCCAGACCAAACTCAATTCTCTCACATTCATCCTCTGAGCTTCATATTATTTAGGCACACCATTGATCTATCACCATGCCAACATCTCCCTTGTATGATCAATTCCACACTCTTTTGACATCAACGATAACATCATACCATATGCATTCACCAACAACCTATACCCATGCTTCCATATTCATTGCAAACCTTATCTCTCCTTGACATCAATGAAAATTTCCATTAATACAATCATCCTCACTTGTATGAGAAAATCCATTTCATGTCTGATCCTCTTTCATCATGCAAACAATTTTACTTGCATGATTTACCCTTTTGACATCAATGACAACTATATGCCAACAATCTCCCCCTTTGACATTGATATAAAAACTTAAATTCTCAACCTGCCAAAGGTCTAATACTAATGATGGATGACATCTAAGATCTTAATTCTCCTCCTTTGACATTCCTTCTCCTTTGCTCATCTTATGAGAATATACACAACTTTCTCTCTTATGATCTACTTTGAGCATTTGCTCACTTTTTCTCCCCCATGCTTAATTGTTTTGAGAATTTGCACAAATTTCTCCCCCTTTCATGTCAATGGAAAAGGGTCACAACTTTCTCCTCTTGTTTTTCTTAGGTCACCATACTATTGCAACATTCACATATTCTTAGCAATGGCAAAGGGACTTAGCTCCTCCTTTGACTGATACTAACTAAAGACAAAAAAATTCTCTCATGCCAATTGTTGCTCTCCATTTTAATAAAATGGAAAAGCCATATAGTTCAACTACTCTATACCAATTACTAATATTTGATGTTGGTTGAAGTGCCATTACATGCTTAGCACCAATCAGGTTTGATATCAATTATAGATGTTCCACTTCATGCTCTGTACCAGTTGATAACATATACTTGACACCAATTGATGATACCATGCCCTGATACTACTTAACATTCTAAACTGCAATGTATCAAGTATAACACTAATTTGATACCAAAAGCAGCTTCTCCATAGATACCAATTTTATTTTTTCATATACTTTTTTCATCTTCTTCTATTGGCCTACTCACATATTTGCTTCATTCCAAGTTCTGCACTTCATATGTACCAGCTAATGTGATCATGAAATTGATTTGATATCTATAGAAACTTGGCCTGAGATCATGCAACATTTTATTCTTATCATACTCGAGAATTTTCTTCACTTTGGGCTCTTATACTAGCTAGACTATTTTGAACCAATTTACAATGGTCTGATACCACTTTAGAGCTACTGTACACAAAAAAAATTCCTTTTAGCCATATTTCTTCTTCTTGCAACAAAGAAGCATTTCTCTTAACAGAGCATCTACACCACTTTTTCTTCAATAACTGATACAAATGGTTGATATCAATTTTTGTATCAATTATTCATTCTCTACTGACTTTCTAACCCTCTGATGAGCATTTAAAAGGTAAATAATGTGACCATACATCAACAACCATCAAGTAATTAGAAATTTATAGAGAATATTTTACTTGACTTGACTTACCTTTCACAACCAGGGATGAATGAAAACACCAGTTTGGCTCCCCCTAGACTCATGGCCTTTCACTAAAAATTAGTGATGTGAGGAAGAAGCAGCCTCATTTGGTGCCTCTTACTGACATTTCAATCTCCACACCTTCTTATTCTTCTTTTCTATCTTGTTAGCCTTCTTATCAAGAATATATGAACCATTGTTCACTCTTGGGAACACATTCTTCTTCTTATCATAATGTGATATTGGTCTTACATGATTTAATCTAAAATCCTTAGCTATGTGACCAAATTCATCACATTTTTAGCACACTATATTCATATATGTAACAAGAGAAAAGGAATTTCTATTTACATATTTATTGCCCCTTCTAGGTGCAACTCTACATTCTCTAGACCTATGATGAAACTAATTATATGTATAACAGTAACCATAAAAACATGGGGAGTACCTAGTCATATCATTTATTTGAGAAGGATGAGGTGGTCTTCTTTTCCTTTGCATTTTCATGCATCTCATCCTTGTGAATCTTTCTGCATTAGCTCCCTTTGTGTACTATTTTTTCTTCACATTTCTAGGAACTAGTTTCTCCACTATCTTCTCTACCATGGGATTCTTTTCTCTAGTATCTTTCTTCTTATTAGTAGCAGGACTCATTTCTTCTTTTGTTGTCTTCACCTTAGCAGTTCCTTTATCTAATTTTCCATTTCTAGAGGTACTTTCTCTGGAGAAACTTGTGTAGGCTTCCTCTTTCTTTGTGTGGCTACTTTATTCTGCTCTAAATCTATCATATAAGTTTGCACATGTGCTGGTAGAGGAAATCATCCCTTCCTCAAATCTAAGGCCAACCTTCTCTTTAGGTTTTGATGGATTTTGTGATCTAACTAGTTCATCAAGTATCTCAAATCCACCCTTCAACTTCAAGCCTTTGTCAATATGCTCCTTAGAATTTTCTAATTCTTTTCTCAAGAACATTATTTCTACTTATAACTGTATGCACTCATATGAATTATATTGTAGTTCAATTTGAACTACATATTTTTCTCTTCTTTCTTCTTCCATCTTAGTCTCCAAGGTGATCACCATCTGATTAGATTCTTTGAGACTCTTGGTCAGCTTATCAATCTCTTCTTGTGCATGCAAATTTTGTTCTTCATTCTCCTTCTTCAAACCTTTAATCTCATTCAGATCACAAATGCAACTTCTTTCTAGGTCTTGACCTCTACTTCTTCACTAGACCAAACAAGTATTGTACCAAAATCCATGTACAAGGATTCATTCCCGTCAATCTCGCAAGAACTTACATTTTCAATGTTTGATCTACGAAAAAAATTGATAACTTATTTTCTCCTTTTGTGTGCAGATCCTTCTTAACACTCTTTTTACTTCTACATTTTCTGGAGCCTTTCTTATTAGCCATTTTTTTGTTCACTCTACAAGAATCTACCCGAGTTGATTAAGCTTCTCCTAGGGAACCTAGGGCTCTGATACCAATTATTAGAACACAATGATATACCAAGTGGGGGGGTGAATCAGTAGATAATCAAAATTTTGGCTCTCAAAACCTTTATGTGGATTAATTCCTTAACTACCCAAATACCTTGTGCATATTTCTTTCTCAAACTCTTAATGTGTAGATTGAAAATTATAGATGCAACCATGAACATGTAAATAGACAATCAACACAAATACCCACAACATAATATATACGTGGAAAACCCAAGATGGGAAAAACCATGGTGAGAAATGTTGCTTGAGTCTACTACTCAAATCTAGCCTCACAAGCCAAATCTCTATTACAATGTTTAGGGCTATAACCTAGGGAAGTACCAACTCCCTGATTTAGAAGCTACAAATTCAAGGATGCTGCAAAACCTTGGTTTAGGAGCTACAACTCCAAGGAGACTATAATACCCTAAACTGAGCTACAACTTAACAGAATGAGTCTACAACATCTATGATAAAAATTTCAAATATGCATAGACTTGGTTATGAAAAACCTACGATGCATCATTACATTTATTACTTTGTTGCACTTATTGCAACTCACACTCTAATGTTGAAGTTGCACTCTCAGCAACACACCCCTGCTCTACACTCTCCTCTGCATATAGAACAATCACTGTTCTATCTTGTTGTACTACACCTCTTTCCCTTTCTGTAGTTTCTCACACATCTGCACTCTTGAATGTAAACCTAGATGATGCTCTGTATTACAATCCAAGACTTTTCAAATGCATTCATTATCTACTGGACATCTCTCCCTTTTCTTGTAGACTTACTACATCATGTCTCTCTACCTATCTCTACAACATACTCGACAATTTGTAACTCTATTCATTACTCCATATAACTATAGGATGTCCTCTCTATTCTTGCACACTTACTCTAGACATCTAACTTTGACAATATCTAATTGTCCTTTCTCCACCAACCTACATTCTCTCCATCATCTAGATAATCTCTAGGTTATTGTTAGGGTTTTCTTTTCATACTAACTTCACCATCAAGCTTCCTTTACCACGAACCACACACACATCATTGTCCAACTAATCATAAAGATATTTGATAGTGTTTAATAGATATTTCCATATCTTGCATCGAGCCCCCTGCATTTAATTTAGTCACAGAGAATTTTCCCAAATTAGCTCTCTATCAACCCTATAATTTGATTATGCATTCGATATGATTTTATCTTGATCATATCTACAATCTACATCACCACCTTGAATATCAAATTTTCATTTACTTTGGTCGCTTGTCTAGCTAGACTAATAAATTACTTCTTCTATGTCAGTTACCATTCGTAACCTTATTCATATGGACTAGACCATTGTAGATCTTCAAGTTTGAATAATAGTCATTGATCTTCTCTTTCATTCCATGATCCTACAATCCTCTATTCATCTTCATCCCTTTAAAACACAGTCATTTGATTAGCTTGAATTAGATAGTTGACATGCCTTTAAACTCTTATTGTTAGATATAAGCGATCGTTCAAATCACCATAATCAATTTTAGGGGTATTCATCATGTCACTCATCATCATTAGATCTTTTCCACTTGATCTCCATTGTTAATCACATATATAATCATTTAACCATCAATTGTTGATTTTAATAGGATGAAAAATAAACCACTAAATGTTTTCCATGTGTCACAATCTATTTGCTTTTTGAATACCTTCATTAGTATCGGGTCCCACATAGCTTATCACTCCATCGAAGAGACAACTTGAAAGTCCTACCGATACACCAATGTTACTGTGATGAGAACCCTTAATGATGTCACAATCCAATATGAATTTTTGCCATGTGCCATCCTATCATTTGCCTTATGATGGTCAATGTATATCATCCTTCATCATCTTCACCTTTCACTTAGTCTTGTCCCACTAGACTCTCCAACAAGCATTGTTTGATCTCAAAGGATCAATCTTCACTTTTCCTCGCTAGCCTTGTAGGTCTTGATTGGGTCCCATTGAATTCTCAGCAAGGTATGCGGACAACTTCCGCGTATACACCTCTGACATCACCTGTTAACATGACATCAATTTTCACTAACTTCATATGCTACCTTAATAGGTCCCACTAGACATCAATGATCATCATTTATCCATTGTGGATTAATCTCCACCATTCCCTGCTAGCCCCATGGGTCTTGATCATGCTCCACTGAAATCGTAGTAGGGTATGCGAGCATTGTCTAATCTCCAAGGCTTGACCTCCACCATTGATCAAGCAAAGGAAAATATTTTCTTTAGCGACTTAGGAAATATTATAGTTGTTGAATATTTGTCGATTTGGTAAACGTAAGGTGAAGGGGCTGATCATACCTCTGACTTCAAAGACATAATTTGTATCTTATGTGACCTACAACCACCGATATGCAGTCACCATCAAAAATCTCTTGTCATGTTGATAAATACCTTCTTACACCTTATCACTCCATTCACTAAGTCACTAAGTCGGTAGGTTATGAAACTCTAGAACCCTACAACATAAGTTAGAAAAACTTGGAACCCAGAGACTCCTACACTTTATCGCTCAATTCACTAAGTCGCTAAGTTGAGAGATTATGAAACTATAGAACCCCATGACATAAGTTAGAAAAAATTGAAACCCAATGACTCTTGCACCTTATCGCTCCATTCACTAAGTCGCTAATTTGGGATGTTATGAAATTCTAGAACCTCGTGACATAAGTTAGAAAAACTTGGAACCGAGTGACTTAAGTAGCAAACCATTTTCTGCCAAACACTAGTCACTGATAAAATAGAAACTTGTCTAATCATCATGACTACAAACACCATAGGGTTTAAACGATAAACCCTAAAACACTTGAAGGTGAAAATAATTCATTTCTTGGTGTATCCTTCACTTTTTGGACTTGTAAAGCACATCACTGGAATTCTCTCAAAAAACCCATTTCAAATCTATATCTTGTTTCTTCTTATGTTGTATGAAGGAGACACTTTGCATCTTCATGATAAAATTTACAAGATATGCACTTTAGCATCATCAACCAACCACACACACTTCCAGACCAGGTTCACTACTCTCACATTCATCCTCTGAGCTTCATAGAATTTAGGCACACCATTGATCTATCATCATTGCAACATCTCCCTTGCATGATCAATTCCACACTATTTTGAATTAAAAGACACTTTTGATATCAAGACAACATCGTAGAATATGCATTCACCAACAACCTGTACCCATTCTTCCATATTCACTAAAAACCTTATCTCTCCTTGACATCAATGACACTTTCCATCAATTCCATTATCCTCACTTGCATTAGCAACTCCATTTAATCTCTAATCCTCTTTCATCATTCCAAAAATATTCCTTGCATGATTTTACCTTTTGACATCAATGAAAACTATATGCCAATATCTACTTCTCTCTACCTACCTATCCCTCTATCCCTCTATACCTATTATATCTCTCACCCCTCTCTATCTCACCTATCTCTCCCTCCCTACCTCTCTCTCCCTCTCTACTCTCTATATCCCCTCTCCATCTCTCTACATACCTCTCCCTCCATCACTACCTACCACTCTCTCTCTATATCTCTCTATTTCTATGCATCTCTCTCTCTCTTTCTCATTATCTCCTTCCCTCTCTAATTATATATCTCACCACTCTCTCTATCTATCTATATCACCACTCTCTATATCTATATATCTCACCTATACGTCTTTACCTCTCCCAACCTCCCTCTTCTCCCTCTCTCTCTATTTTATGTGCACCAAGATGTGATACGAAAAGGGGAGGGAAGTGGGGAGATTGAGAGAGAGAGGGAAGGAGGGAGGGATAGGTAGAGATGGAGATAGAGATAGAGAGAAGTATATATGGAAGGAGGGAGAGGGGGGATGAGGGAGGGAGAGAGTTTTGAGATAGAAAAAAGTAGAGAGGGGGTGGAATTAGAGAGGGATAACAAGGGATGGAGAGTAAGGTGAGATTTAGATATAAGTGGAGAGAGAGAAAGAGGTAGAGAGGTAGTTCTTGAGCTCAAGGGAGGGAGATAGAGAGTAGAGAGAGAGAGAGATGGATAGGTAGAGAGGTAGTTCTTGAGCTCAAGGGAGTGTTGGATGTTGCGGTTGAGTTGCTGGTATGTGGTTGTCATTGATTCCAACACTATTAGCATAAATGCCTTTAAGGCTATATATGTCGAGGATATTGAGAAAATTGAAATAAATATGTTACAGGTTGTCTGTGAAGCAGTGAAGATCAGTATGGACGAAAATTTAGTATGTTATAAACTAGATGTTGTGGATTAAAGGGTTTGTTTTCACGCCTATCTAGTTTCTACTTCGTAATTTTCAGAGGTGCACATGAAGTCTAAGGAAGTTATAAGTTTTTGTGTATTGACAGTTATTCTATTACTGCAAATGGTGTTCATGGAAGAAGAAAATGTGATTCTAGTAATATGAGTTGTTGTGTATGTTCCTTTGATGTTCGTGGGTGTTTCTAGATCAAGTTCTATTTGTGTTGCATGTTTGCATTGATCATTCTACTCACGATCTGAGATTTTCTCTTGCGTGTTCATATTTTTCATGTTCATGGCTGACAAGGTGTTTGAAGCGTGTTGTGGATCTTTGAGAAATAATATTTGAAGGTTTTTTGTGTTTGAGGATATTTTTTTAGCTCCCTACTATGTTGTGGCTGACTTTGGTTGATTCACATTGATAATCTTTATGTTTTGGGCTGACAATTTTCATTCATTCTATTATTTTTTTGAAGCTGACATAAAGCAATGTAATTTCTTGTTGCAGATATATATAAGTGATTGTTTATCTCATTTTATATATGTGTGTGTGGTATGAAAAATTTCCTCTAATGTTAGTATAACCAAATCAAACACAACTTCATGCAATGTATTATATAAAAGGAAATCTAAATAACAAAATTAAAAGCTACATCTATCCTCTTAACTCATTCCATGGTTCTCTAATCTCAATGACCCCTAAAAATCATGCTCTTAGATATTATTAATGCTACACAAGAACCTACAAAGATTGAAAACTTAAGATATGAGATGTTATGATGAAGTCTACATACCTATATTTTTGGATTTTTGATATTTGATGATTGAAGACTAAATGATCCTATGATGAGATGATACTAAAATCTAGATGCTACTAAGATTGACGATGATGGTCTAATGGAAATGCTATATGAAATATGAAATGAACTAAGCTATCCAAAACCAAATTTCCATTATAACACTATATGAACTAAAATGCAAAAAATAAGCTAGAAAGTTCTCAAATTTTTTGTTAGAATAAGGTTTTTACTTAATTATGTTAATCAAGTTACCTTTATTCCTCTCTTAAGATTTCACTTTAGTTTGCATATTGTGACATTTAATAATTATATTAATTATTAAATGTCTACCTATTAGGGTTAATTTTAGGGTTGCACAATCTCCTTTGATAAGGATTGATCATTATATTTTATACTCTCTCACATTAATACATTTTTCAGCTTTGAGAGCACCCTTGCTTTTTTGTCTCCATCTCTTCTTTCTATGATAGGTTATTTGCATGTAGGTGATCTTTGGGGTCTATGAAGTTGGATTTCACAACTTCTACATGGTATCAGAGCTCCATACCTATGGATGCTTGTTCTTTTTTTTGAAAATTTCAGCTTATAGAATTTTCTTCTGTGTAAGGGTTTTAGAAAGACAAATTTTCTTGTGGATCTGGGGGTCGCCTAATTTTATGAGCATTTTTGGACAAAACAAACCTCACCATTGAGTCCATAGCATCCAAAAACACCTATTTTGATATAAAATTTGTCCAATTTGGCCTTTGTCAACCGAAAAGGCAAAAAAAAATTGCCCCAAGGCCATACGGCCTCAGGGCATGATTTATGAGGTCAAAAATTTCAAAAAAATCAAAAAAATATTAAAAGAATCAAAATTTATGTGTAGGGTTTTGCACAACCAGTTCAAATGAAGACCATTGCTCACCTACCATGCAATGGCCTCCCACCAATCACGTATTTTCCACCACCACTATTGGCTCCCCTCCGTAGCGTCACTCAGAGGAATAAGCCCCCGTAGGCTTTTCTCATCTAGGCCAAGGTCATGTGGGGACCAGGAGCCAGTCCCATCCCTGCCAGTAGCCTAAGCCCTCCACCTAGTCATATTGGGGACCGGGAGCCCCACCGTCAGCCCCATGTCATAGCCTCCTGGTCGCGCATGTGACCAGGGGCTATTTTTTTCAGCCCCGGGTGCTGTATGAAAGGCCTATTGGGCAATTTTGAGCAACTTGCACGAAATCGGGTGTAAAATGGGTGTTTTAGCTCAAATTTTTGAAAGAAAATAGGCATTGGAAAGTTGGATCAGATCCCGTCATGATGGAGCAGAAATTTTCTCCAAAATATTCTAGTTTGGTTTTCTTTTTTTGGAGTCAAAGATAGATGTTGAGTTTTGCACTCTAGGGGCCATAACTTTCTCATTTTTGCTCCATTTTTTTAAAATGAATAGGTGTCAGAAAGCTCTTCTCGTGCTCTACTCAGATCTTCTGTTATTTTTCATAGGAAAATTATTAAGTACACAAGATTCAATCTGAAGCCTTTTTAGTTTTTTCCTTCTTTTTCGCTGAAAAATCACTACTAGGGTTTGGTTTCTTGCATTGTGGGGGGAGTTTTTTTTCTTGCTTTCTATCATTTAATTCAAAAAACCAGAAACTCTTCACATTAAAAATTCATTAAACCTCTCCAAACATGGCTGAAAAATCTTCTTCTGTTGAACTTCTCACACCTCATAACTACCATACATGGAAGGAATTCATGACATGTCTTCTCAGATCAAAGGGGTTGTGGTCCTGTTTAGATATGGTTCAACTAGTTTTGACATGTCCATTTGAGGTTATGCAACATAGAAATAAGATGGATGAGGCTATGGGTTTGATTTCCTTATATGTTTCAGACAACTTGTTGTTTCATCTTGATGCGTGTAATAGTTCCTCTTGAAATGTGGACCAAGTTCAATGATTTATTTGGTACCATCAATAAATTATGTGCACTACAGATTGAGGAAGAGTTGAATTCACTTGTACCTAATTCTTTTCCCTCCATTGAGGACTTTCTGACGAAATTCAAACAACAAAGATCTCTTCTACAGGGTTGTGGTAAGGTTAAGACTGATACAGAGTGTATTTACCTGATTTTGTCAAAGCTTCATGGGAAATTTCAGATATTCTTATCTACCTTCCATTCCACTATGGATGCCTTGGGTACACATTTTACCATGCCTAATTTTGAGGTGTTATGTGATTGGTTGACATGAGAGTAGACCGAGGTATCATAGTTGAATGCTTTCATAGGATCACCTTACCAAGCATTGGTAGCACAATCATCTCAGGGGAAGCAGAAGCAGAAGTAGAAACAAAAACCAAAGACCACAAAGCATTGGAAGGATTCTAGTTCACATAACACTTTTGATTCACCTTCTCCTAAGGGGGAATCATCAAAGAAAGACACACCTAAGTGTTATTATTGTACTAAGCTAGGACATGATGAGTCCAAATGGTATGAGAACAAGATAGATGGATTTGCAAAATAGGTTTCAGATTTGACAACTCTTCTTGAGAGGAACAATATTCATCATTCTTCTTCATCTACATCAGGTGAGTCTTCTTCTTCACCATCATTATAGAAAGATGGATAGGCCCCACATAAGGGTCATGCATTATGTGTAACCACCAGTTCACATTCATTTAGATGGCTACTGGATTCAGGTGCTTCACACCATATGGAATCTTCTTAGGACATGTTCTCATCTTTTGAGGTTGTGTCCTCACCACACATATTGATTGGTAATAACACTTATATGAGTGTATGTGGGAAAGGTTCTATCAACATTGATGATAGTACATTCAATGATGTAGTATGTGTACCATATTTTTCCAGTAACCTTCGCTCTATCTATCAGATTTCTCATAGTGGGATAGGGAAGACAGTTGAGTTCACACGTGATTCAGTGCACATCAGATAAATTTAGACTAGCAACATTGTTGCAATAGGGACAGTTGATCATTCTTCCCGATTGTATGCATTCACACACTTTGGTCCACCATCTACATTGTCTGGTTATTCCTCTCTTTCTACAAGAGAGCATGCAGTATCTGAGGAGAAGTTTGGTCACTTGAACTTATGTGTTCTTCCATCTGTTCACGAGAATAGTGTTGAGACTTCTACACCTCTACCTCCTATTGACATCGCATTTGTTTAGAAGGATTCCTCTTCAGTTGTGACTGACACTGTTGTTCCATTCATCGGGCCATCAAGTGCAGTTGTTGAGGCCATATCAAAGGATATTACTTTCCTCACAGATGACAGATTCCACACACTTGTTATGCCTTCTTCATTGGAGATTCCATTTCAGGATCATATTGAGTTGTGTGTTTCACCATTTTTTTATTCAAACACTCATGTTGTAGTTTTGTTCTTCAGTGAGCATCATCCACGAATTCCATTTTCACCTCACATCCAGGGATTTCCTCTTCCTCAACTGTTGGATTTGTTTCTTCCTCCGAGGAGACACATTGGTTTGATCATTGGCATAGGGGTTCTTTCATTCTACGAGGGCTTTGGAGTCTCCACTCTCTCTCATGGGGGGTATCTATTGTATATATGCATATGTTCTCGAGAGAGTCTCTTGAGACATTCCATTTGTACTTTCTTTTTTTGCATCTCTTTTTGGAGAGGAGTTTTTCCCACGGGGTTTCATCCTTTACTTTGCTTTACAAAGATTTGGTTGTATTCGAGTACCTAATCAGGCCTAGTTGTAGGGACCCTTGTTTGCTTTCATGCATTGTAGTTACCTTTTCTTTCTTGCACATGTTTGTAACTGCATTCTTTCTCATCTTAAGGGGGGGTGTTAGAGTAAATATTTTAACTTAATTATGTTAATTAAGTTACCTTTATTCCTCTCTTAAGATTTCACTTTAGTTTGCATATTGTGACATTTAATAATTATATTAATTATTAAATGACTATCTATTAGGGTTAATTTTAGGGTTGCAAAATCTCCTTTTATAAGGATTGATCATTGTATTGTATGCTCTCTCTGATTAATACATTTTTTAGCTTTTAGAGCACCCTTTCTTTTTTGTCTCCATCTCTTCTCTCTGTGACATGTTATTTGCATGCAGGTGATCTTGGGGGTCTGTGAAGTTGGATTTCACAACTTCTACAATTTCTCTCAAAATGCAGTAAAATTTTGTAGAATAAGATTATCAAATTGTACCTTGTTGAAAATTTGTAGCAAAGAGTCCTATTGATAGATTTTCTAAGGCTCAAGGTGATGTGGAAACAATGGACGGTTGGGATTGCAATCCTGCGGCATCAAGGATAGAGCATCAGGAGGTTAGAGGGAATCAAGGAGATGGTTCCCTTTAGCAAAAAAAACTGCCAAGTGTTAAAAGGAATCATAGAGAAGGAGTAGCCATGTGTCTTAGTTAGTTCCAAATTGGTTGCAAAGTTTTTGAAGATAATTCATATTTTCCAATTTAGAAAATTCATTTTTGTGAGACACATGATGAGGTGGCAAGTTAGTTGGAAGTGGTTAGAAGAAATATGTAGAAATGTGCTCAAATTGAATTAAAAATTCAATTTAAAAAGAGATGGTAAATTAGCAAGATGCCAAATTAATTTATTTGTGTATTTTAACCAATTTACAAAGAATATGCCAATTTGAATTTAAAAATTAAAATTTAAGTGGAAGAGAGAAAACCAATTAAATAACAAATTGATTTAATTTTTCCATTTAATTAATTTAGAAAGAAAGTGAATTTTGGAAAGGAAGAATTAGAATATGAACCATATAAATAAATTTAACAATTTATTTATGATAGTAGAGGAATTAAGAATATTAATCAAATAGTAGGTATTTAATTAATATATGCTCCATACCATTTTTGCATGTATACATTTTTCCCCTCTTTGAAGTGATGTGTGTGGTTGCGTTGCTTCAAATAATAATATTTCCAATCATGATGATAATTTTTTTTAACATGCCCTAGGCTCTGATTTTGCAGCGATGATGAAAGGATGCCCCCTCGGGAGATAAATCAAGGATTTTTGAATTTTTGATGATTTTTGAAATTTGTTGATGATTTAATGATTTTTTGATGATATGTTGATGATCAATATATTTGATAAGGATGACCTAACTTATCTCTCAAGATTTAGAAGAGTTGCACCACGCTGCTGATTAATTGATGAAAAGACCCCTTTGAAAAAAAAAATAAGTAAAATTCCATCATAATTACCCCTTAATTAACCTTTAAAAGGGTAAAAGATAGGTTCATTTGTAACTTAAGAATTTTGAAAATTGAGAGCCTGTAGAGAAAATATTGACATAATTCCATGCCACACACATAGATTTGAATGAGTTCACCGCCACCTGCATCCATCCACATATGCACCTTCGGTACATACCCCAAAAACCTCTTTTTGAATTTTGAAATTTGAATTTTTTCCGCTTAATTTCCTTTTGAAATTTTGAATTAATTTCATGTTTTAGTGCACAGGGATAGCATTTTAGCACATAGTGTACCCCATTTAGCACATAGGAGGCCTATAATAGCACATCCCATTAGGTTAGAACCCCAAAACTAGACTAGTGCATCTGGAACCTGCTTCAACATATTAGGTCAGTAGATTAGCGCATCCATAGGATAGAGTCGCGCATAATATTGATCAAGTAGCACATCCAAGAAACGACACATTAGGACTTTGTTCCGATGCATAAAATTCATTTTCCAATGTATCGATGAAATGGCACATTAGGACTGTTTTGACGCATCCAACAGTTTCTCTAGCTCATTTGGTAAATCAATGCATTGAAACCCTGTTTTAGCGCATCTAGCCAAAATTGATGTTTTTGATGATTTCCTTCTATATTTTGATGATTGATGATCACATCAGTTGATGATAGGATGATTTTGATTGATAGGTTGATGATTGTCCTCAGGATAGGCAAGGAACGATTAATAGGATAGGTTGATTGATCGATTGATTGATGATCATCCTCATGATAGGCGAGGAATGATGAATATGATAGGTTGATTGATTGATTTGCTGACTTGATGTTTTAATTTTATTCTAGAAGGGTGGCTTAGGGAACCTTTAGGTTCACGAGCACTTTCCAGGGATATGGGACATGATCCCATAGCTGACTCTGATAGATCTTTCCATTATAGACCAGTGTGGTTTGACTCCATTGATTGACATGCCCTAGTACTGGATTAACTGGGGGCTACTGAAAACACTTGCAGAGAGGTGGCATAGACACCACAAAACTTTTCATTTTCCAATGGGAGAGATGACAGTGATCCTAGAGGATGTGTATCGGATACTGTGGATACTAGTTGCTAGGGAGTTGGTTGTTTATGATCATGAGGAGTAGGGAGGCAATATTCCATATGCCAGATTTTTCATGATGACCAATTTCTTGGTTATGAGGTTCTATGGTGGGAGTTGATAGCTTATAGGTGGGCTTCACCCTGCATTCTTGTTGGATTCATTGGTGGTTTTCTCTGCCTCGACCATAGGTCGAAGGGATTCTCAGTGGGTTGGGGGCAGATTCTGGATAACATGATTTCTCATGGAAGAAGGTATGGTTGGGGGTCATGCATGCTAGCACATTTGTACCACAACTTGCACTAGGTGGTCTATCTTTGGGCGTGCAGTCTCCTAGTAGGTTGCACATTGTTATAGCTCTGGCCCTGGGAGCATATAGAGATCACATGACTAGTGGGAGGTAGGGCTCGACCAGTAGAGTGACCATATGTTTTTGGATACATAGAGCCACTTGTCTAGAATAAGATGGGAAAGTTGGAGTATTGGAGGTGGGTCCTAAATGACCTAGACACAGTGATCTGGTGGTTTTATTTGGATTGTGAGACCTGGGCAGAGGATGGTATCGAGTTGCCATTTTCTTTTGTAGTAGATATCTGATTGGGCGGATACCATACATTTTAGAGCGGTTCCTTTTTGGTAGAGTGTACAGACAGTATGACCACATTCAGGGGATGTCATAGGGGGTAACACATTATGCACGACATAGGCATGATATACTAGAGTGGGGGTTAACCCTCAATTATGATGCAACATGTACAGAGTACTATGGAATGCAGTCGATATATTGGCAGTATCATTCAAAGGTTGTGGATGCCCAGATGACAATGAATTATGTTGAGTATTTTCATACACACCCCTTTCCTCATATTTCTAGTCCTGACGAGCCTAGACCAATTCTAGAGGTAGGTAGGAGAGTAGGGTTGGTCGTGCAGCCTAGAGGAGGAGATGGAGGTGGTGAGGAGGCAGAGGGGGAGGTTGGAGGAGATGGAGGTAATGATGAAGGGGATGGAGGAGGAGGGGGAGGTGAAGATGGGGGTGGTGGTGGTGGTGGTGATGGTGGAGCTAGAGGTGGTGATGCACTAGACTTTGGGGTCATCCCCAAGAGGTAGAGATCAGGACCAGGCAAGCAAAAACAACTGATATTTTGGATGCCCTCCTAGAGACAACAAACATAAATTGTTGGGCTACAAGGTTAGGTACATATATTGTAGGCATAGATTCAAACACTTCAGGGACAACTTTCCCAGGCCTAGGCTTAGATTTAGGCATAGGATCCTGCACAGGTGTAGATTCAGGGGAAAATGGTGCAGCTACAAGCCCAGGTAGCTACTCTTACGACAGAGAGAGATGCTACGAGAAGGAAAGAGGCATAGGCTCTGGTAGTAGCAAATTGAATTCAAACAACTGCTCAGAGTACTGGTATCGCCGACTTGGTCAGAGAGCTTAGAGAGTCTACCAAGGAGGAAAAATATTACAGGGGCAGGTACCACAAGTCATACTAGTAGATTAGCGGGTTAGCTATTCTAGATACAGATACGAACACTCACATTCTCACACTACTAGCAGAGGGGTCACACAACCACTTCCACCAGGCGGACCAACGCTAGGGACATGGCCATCAAGGCTAGGAACATCAGGGGTGGGTAGTTTTGGATAGAGGCCTGTTGCATCAAGTGGTATTACTATAGGAACCCATGAAAATACTTGATTTGTTACTTTTATTCAGAGACTCGACCTTGTGCCACATTTTTGATGTATCACTTTCTTAGTTGATATCATTGTATACTTGACATGTTCTTATGAGGTTATATGATATGCAACGACGTTCAATGATCTGTGTTGATGTCTTATTATGAATGGATGCATTTATGTTCTATGTGATTATGTTATGGATGCATTATGGATGATGATGCTTTGCTTTGATATGTTTATGAATGATGTGTTTATGAGATGGATGGTATGGATGCGAATGATATGAAATGTGATTTTTGTAATTTTTCATATGAGTATATTGATGTATGGATGTAAATGGTTTTACTATGGGTTGTAGTTGTATGGTTATATGTATGGATATGGATGGTTTATGGATACAAATGTGGTACATGCAAATGTATAAAGGTATGATTTTATGTTATGCCACTATGAATTAAATGTAATGTAATTTTCTATGTTTTTGGTATTTTCTATGCAATTATGTGAAATGGATTATGAATGCAAAATGGATTATGATGTTGAATGAACTTATGATGTTATTATAGATGATGAATGGATATGCAGATGAATAATTTATTATGAGTTTGATGTGATGATATGAATTATGAATGATGATGATCTTTTTTATTTTTGGAATTTTTCAGATGCAAATATTATAATGAATGCATGAATGATTTGTGATAGTGAATGTATGATAATGATTTCTAATGAAATGGAAATGCCAATGCAAATGAATGATTTTTTTGTTATGTCAAGTATACTCAATCCTGTAGAAAGAAATAACATCAACCTTGAGAATGACCAGCTTAGAAAATCTATAATGCAAATGCTGACTAAAATGAATGCAATTCTATCTATGCAATGTTGTCAATCTTATTTGTTGTGCATATTGTCATCATTGAGAATTTTATTATGTTGAAAGTTAGTACAAACATTGATGGTATAATTTAGACCATGATGAATTGAGTACAACTTCCATATAACTTCCGTTGAGATTCGATAATGCAAGATAACACAAGCATCTAAGTATAATTAGACCAAGATGAATCGAGTATCACTTGTGTAAACAAAAAAGAGTTAATCATGTTCCTATGCAAATTCAAAATGTCATGAATGATACCTTGTAGAGAATGTCCCACAAAAAATTGCATAGTAGTAATGATTGACTCACTAGCAGGAAGAAAATAAAAATATCATTCTTGATCATAGCACCTCTAGTTTGTGACATCATTGAGGTACTCTCGAGAAATGATAACAAAAATCAAGATACGTCAATTGAGAATTTGTGTTAAAGTAATCCAACCATGATTCAGAAGATGATTTGCTAGTGGTGAGATGATTTGATTTGATTTGGACAAGTGATTGGATTTATTGATGTTCGATGCTCAAATTTTGATGGTTAATATGATTATTGTTTTTGATGTTGAGGTTTGTTGATTACCTGCTTGTTGATTTACACTCAACGGTGATTTTCCCCTGTGAGATCAATATTTTTCCTCCCAAGTGAGAACAAACCAACTTTATTATGGATATGTACAATGAAAACCAAGCCAGGGTGGGACAACTGCGTTAGCCAAATATGGACATGAAGCTTGTTGTAAGATAGGCATGAATGCGTAGTGGTGGCAAAAGTGGACGGTCAAGACATGCTTGAATAGACGGAGAAGATGACCTATCACAAATAGCGCCTGTTTACCAGGTTTTCACAATTTTTTTTTATTACACTTTTCAAAATTTATGATGATTTTTTTTTTGTTGTTACCAAGATGCCTATTTTCCAAGTTTTCATCAAGGCAACCATTTTTTGATTTTTCACTTTTTTGTATTTTTTCTCTTTTTCCAATTTTTTTTTTTAATATTTATGCTATCACCAAGACACCTGTTTTCTAGGTTTTCATCAAGGCGACCATTTTCATGACTTTTTCTCCTTTTTAGGATTTTTTCAGGACTTTTTCTGCTTTTTAAGATTTTTTCAGGACTTTTAACATGCACTGGATGCATTAGGTGTAGAAATTTTTCAAATGAAGGTTGTTCATTGATTCCTCAAATAGATCCTCCTTGGGTGTAGATAACTGATATGCCCCTGATCCAAAGACTAATACCACTACAAAAGGACCTAACCAATTAGGTTCAAATTTTCCTTTCTTTTCCCGGTCTTGCTGATTACAGGGATTTTCTTTCAATACTAGATCACCTACTTGGAATGTCCTAGGTTTGACTTTGTGATTGTAGCTTTTGAAAATTCTCTGCTGATAGAATTTTAGGTGATCTACTGCCAGTTGACGACATTCATCCAAAAATTCTAGCTCCTACAATCTAGATAGATGGTAATCTTTATCTGAAATGTGACCTTTCAAGGATACCTAGAGTGATGGTATCTCAACCTCAATTGGAAATACCATTTCAGATCCATAGAAAAGTGCATATGGTGTGGCTACCGTGGGTGTTCAGATGCTTGTAGGATAGGCTGACAAACCAAGGTTCAACTGAATATGCCAATCACGTCCAACATTGTTGATGATTTTCTTTAAGATTTTCAGGATTATTTTATTTGAAGCCTCGACTTGTCTGTTCCCTCGAGGGTAATAGGCTATAGAAAACTGATGCTAGATATGAAACTTTTCATAGAGTTCTTATACGTCTTGATTCTTGAAAGGTCTTCCATTATAAGTGACAATATATTGAGGGATACCATATCTATAGATGATATAGTTCAGGATGAATGATGAGATCTGCTTCCCTATGATGGGGATTAAAGGCACGACTTCAACCCACTTTGTGAAGTACTTTGTGGCTGTTATGATGAACTTGTGTCCATTGGATGAAGGTGGGTGAATTTTACCTACAAAATCCAATCCCCATTGAAAAATGACCATGTTGATGCAAAGGGCTGCAATTCTTGTGGTGGTGCTTGGATGAGATTATCGTGGATCTGGCATTTTTGACATGCCTTGACAAATTGAAAGGATTATCTCTCCATAGTCAGCTAGTAATATCCCAGATGGAGGAGATTCTTGGTGAGGGTTAAACCACTTGAATGAGCTCCACAAATACCCTCATGGAATGTAGAAGTTGAGAAACCCAACCTCATAGACCTCAAAGATCACCTGCATGCAAATAACTTGTCGCAAAAGAAGATATTCGAGACAAAAAAATAGGGGTTCTCTGAAAGCTAAAAAATGTATTAATCAGAGAGTGAGAAATAATACAATGATCAATCCTTATGAAAGGAGATTGTACAAACCTAAAATTAACCCTAATAGGTAGACATTTAATAATTAATATAATTATTAAATGTCACAATATGAAAACTAAAGTGAAATCTTAAGAGTGGAATAAAGGGAACTTAATTAATATAATTAAGTTAAAACCTTTACCCTAACACCGCCACCTAAGATGAGAAAGAGTGCAAATAAAAACATGTGCAAGAAAGAAAAAGTAACTACAATGCATGAAAATAAACATGGGTCCTGACAACTAGGCTTGATCAGGTACCCATTTACAAATGCAATGCAAACTAAAGGAAACAAGGTAAAGGAGAAAACCTAAGTGGGAAAGAAACTCCTCCCCAAATTAGAATGCAAAGAAAGGAATGAAATTCACTAATGAAAGAAGGATAGGAGGTGGATAACATGATACCCCCCATAGAAATCCTCTATCATAAAAGTACATATACATTGGTCTCCATAGGAGAGATATAAAGAGACAAGAAGGCCCACCCACAATGAAGGAACTCTTGTCGCAATGGTAGATGCCTGATGTAGAATCCAAAAGGAGATCCTAAAGCGGAAAATGATATTCCTCCACTTGGTAAGAAATAGATCGAAAGGATGATGTTGAAGAAACCCTATTAAGAGTGACCAACCAATATGTCTCAAGATGTGTGCCATGATCGGGTGCTGAAGAATCTCTCTGCCTGAACTTAAAAAAATGATGTCAAATCCAAAATAATGTGGAGAATCCTAAAATGCAACCTCTGAATGCTCTAATAATGGTGGGCATATAGTGATAACCTGATTGTCAAAGTAGAGGATATGAATGTCCTCAAAATAATCCTCCAAATTTGCAATATAGGACTCGATAAACAAGAAAGATATGTCTACAACATAAGAGTCCAAAGTAGCTATTTTTGGAAGATGTATGAGGCCCTGCTACACTGAATCAGGAACAATAAGAGATGTTGATGAAGTCTCGGTCTAAAGAGTAGGAACTGTGAGACAAGCCTCTGATCCATCAGAACATGTAAGGGTGTCTAAATACTCAAGCTCCCCTAAAGTATCATGATCAAAGGGTGTATTCTCTCTCCAGAAAATGGGTAAGAGACAATTTGAAGTAGGATCCTCTAGGAATGGAGAGAGATTGGGGTCTCCATAGATCTCCCAAATACATGTCCAAAGTGGGTGAGTACAATCAATTTCTAATATAGTCCACACAGTTTCATGATCAACACTAGACAATATAAGTCCTACTATGTGATTTCTAATGATATCCCAAGCTAATTTTCCCTCTAAAGTGACTGGTTCAGGTATGAGATCATACAAATAAGGAAAAATATTAAGCCACCTACAATGTGAAGTATGCCCTTTTCCCATGACTCATAATTTCCCAGTTCCAAAATTACAACTGAAGGGTGAGTAGAAAAACCCATGATAACTATTTAAATGAAAAAATCAGAGACTAATGATCTTAGCCATGATAAATTATATTAATATAACCCATCCAACTCAAACAGAACCCATGTAGGTGCCAAAACATCCAAGTAATTGAACAAAGTATAAAAAAACACAAAGCTCAATAAAATTTACTTGGTAAATTATTTGATGAAATAGACTGTAGATCTAGAAAGCACGTTGCAACACCTTTCCAATGCCTATTCTTTTACACAAAACGGATTTCAGACGCAAAAGATATGTCTCTTGGAGTGAAAAACACAAGTTTTGATTTTGATTGGGAAAAAGACTACAAAATGGAAAAATCCAAAGACCACACCTACACCACTAGATAGAGCATCGAACCAGATTTCTGACGATACCTTGTTTACAAAAAATAGAGATTGTATGCAAAAAACATGCCCGATTCTATGAAAGACCTCAAAAAAACCCAAATAAGTCCTCTAGAGCCCTTAGGGGCTAAAAAAAATTAGCCCTTGGTCACATGCACGACCAAGGGGCTGGCGGTCAAGTGTAGGGCCAAAGCCCCTAGTCATTGATGTGACCATCGTATGGGGCTAGGCGTCCGGTGGGGCTAGGTGTTGGGACTCCTGATCAACAATAAGAGCACAGGCTAAAGCCTGCGGTGGCTAAGATAGGAAGTGACACTGAGCGGCGGGTGACTGGTGCCACCAACAGCGGTGGGCAGTGGGTGACTACTTGGTGGCCATCGGGTGCCGGACCCCTCTTAACTAGAAGCAGTTTTTTCAAATCATTTTTTGCACTTTTTTATAAAAAAAATTTAAAAAAAATCACCAATTTTTGCCTCAAAAGCCGTGCCCTAGGGCTGTACGGCCTTGGGGTTATTTGTTTTTGCCTTTTTGGTCAACTATGGCCAAATTTGACAAATTTTATATGAAAATAGGGGTTTTTGGATGCTACAAACTCAACGGAAAGGTCCATTTTGTCCAAAAATGCCCGAAAAATTAGGTGACCCCGAGATCCACAAAAAAAAATTACCTTTCTAAAACCCTTGCACAGAAGAAAACTCTGTAAGCTAATATCTTCAAAAGAAAAATAGGAAACCGTAGGTCTGGAGCTCTGATACCATGTAGAAGTTGGAAAACCCAACCTTATAGACCTTGAAGATCACATGCATGCAAGTAACCTGTCACAGAAGAAGATATTCAAGACAAAAAAGAAAATGTGCTCTAAAAGCTGAAAAATGTATTAATCAGAGAGTGAGAAATAATATAATGATCAATCCTTATGAAAGGAGATTGTGCAAACCTAAAATTAACCCTAATAGGTAGACATTTAATAATTAATATAATTATTAAATGTCACAATATGCAAACTAAATTGAAATCTTAAGAGAGGAATAAAGGTAACTTAATTAACATAATTAAGTTAAAACCTTTACTTTAACATGGACTTCACGTAAAGTTGTTTCAGACTTGTGTCTTTCTAGACATTGTAAAAGAGTTCCATCAAGACCTCAATGGTAAAGTACATCCACTGTAAGGGTATGATGGGCAGACTGGCGGATGAAATTTTGTTTCTGGTTGTAGGAAAGATCAGGAGGAAGTATATTATCTTTTAGGTAAGCGTAGATATTTCCATAGATGGAGGTATTGGCATCATCTAGGTGGAAAATAAGTTGGGACTTAGAGTCATTGTAGGTGGGGGTAAACAATTGCTCCACCATGAACTCATAGCAACCACGTTTTTCTAGAATCTGCAACAAAGAAGCAATAGTAGCCATAGCATCGACAACTTTGTTGTCACTCCTTGGGATCTGACCAAACTTGATGTCAACAAAATACTTCTTGAGTTCATCAATCATTCTCTTGTAAGGTATTACCTTGTCATCTTTGGTTTGATAATCATTGTCGACTTGATTGATGACTAGTTAAGAATCCCCATAAACTTGGAGTTCTGTAATTTTCCATTCCACAACTATCTTGATTCTGATAATGAGTGCTTCATATTCGACTATATTTTTGGTGCAAGGAAACATCAAGCGATAGGATTTTGGAATGGTGTTCCCTAGGGGAGTGATGAATAGTATCCCTGCTCTTGATCCATGCTGAGTGAAGAAACCATAAAAGTATAACACCCATTGTTTTGTTGTTATTATTAGGACATCTGCATCTTGAAATTCAATATGGAGGGGGTGATCATCATGAATTGGTGCCTCAACTGGTTGATCGACGATGACTTGCCCTTTAATAGCTTTCTTGTCAACATATTGGATTTTGAATTCACTGAGTACCATTACCCACTTAGCCAGTCTTCCTGCCAAATTTTCTTTGCTTAGGAGATACTTTAGTGGATCGATCTTGGCTATGAGATTAATTGTATGAGTCAACATATAGTGTCGCAATTGTTGGGTAGAAAACACTAGAACTAGACAAGCTTTCTCAATTGATGTATAATTTATCTCATATCCGTTCAAGGTTCTACTGATGTAATAAATTTCTCTCTGCTTCCCCGTTGAATCTTCCTGTGCCAACAAGGCTCCTAATGATTGGTCAGTAGTGAAAATGTACAATAAAAGAGGCTTCCCTTCTGCTGGAGGTGCTAGAACTGGTAGACTCATCAAGTATTGTTTTAGTTGGTTGAAAGCTACTTCACAGTTCTCGTCCCATAAAAAAGAAACATTTTTTTGCAAGAGATGAGTGAAAGGATGAGTCTTGCCAACTATTTGTGAGATGAATCTTCTGATTGATTGGAATCTACCTTGGAGGGATCTTAGCTAATTGATTTTTTTGGAGGGAGGCATCTCCATTATAGATTTAACCTTTGCGAGCTCTACTTCAATACCTTTATTTGTCACTATATATCCAAGTAGCTTTGCTGACGTTACCCCAAATACACATTTCTTTGGATTGAGACAAACATTAAACTTCTCCAGACGAGTGAACAATTTGTCTAATATTTCTAGATGTCCTTCTCTAGTGTAGGTTTTTTCCAACAAGTCATCCACATAGTCTTCCATGAAAGTATGCATCATGTCATGGAAGATGGTTGTCATAGCTCTTTGGTATATGGCCCCTACATTTTTCAACCTGAAGGGCATGACGTTCCAATAGAAGGTTCCCCATGGGAAAGTGAAGGTTGTCTTATCTTGATCTTTAGGAGGTATCTTGATTTGGTTATATCCATAAAAACTATCCATTAATGATAACATGCCATGTCTTGTTGTTAAGTCTACAATGATGTCTATGTTAGGAAAGGGGAAATCATCTTTTGGGAAAGCCTTGTGGAGATCTCTAAAGTCGCTACAAATCCTTATGTTGCCATCACGTTTCAAAATAGGCACAATGTTTGATATCCATTATACATAGTCAATAGGCCTAATGAATCCGACATCCAATAACTTCTTTAGTTCAACCTTCACCAATAGGGCAATGTGTGGATGCATTTTTCTCAACTTTTTTTTGACTAGTTTGATTCCTAAAGGAAGGGATAAATGGTGTGTGATGAGGTCTAGATCCATCCCTGGCATGTATGCATATGACCTGGAAAAGTTGACTTGTCGCTCTTCAAAGAACCTGATAAAGCTGGGCTTTTCTGTTTCTGTCAATGATTATACTAGATAAAGAGTTCTTATTATTTATGCATTGCCAACATTGATGGAATGTGTTGGTATGATCAAAACTTTTGAGCTCTCCTAAAATTTCTCTGGGAGAGTGTCAAATTTCCCATCCTTCGGTGCCTCAGAGAGGTTTTCACCATCGGATGCACTCTTTATTTTTTACTATTTCTTGATCTGATACTGCCATTGAATGGTTTTCACCATCAGATCTTTCTTTTGTTTCAATTATTTTGCAGCTGGGAAACTTGGCACTCTCCTGTTGTGAAGTTACGCTATGATGTTCAATGGTGGGCACTGTTTCGAGATTAACAACATAGAGGAAGTTTACAATGGCCTCATCATTTGAAAAAGTGGGGACATTGATAGGTTTGATTTGGTCCCAATCTATTAGTTCAGGATACAATAATGGTAGGGTGTCATCATTTGGGTTCAAGTTAGATGTTGTAAGTGTCCTAATAGTAACGTTTTTTTCAAAAAATCTATGGCCAAGTCAAGGTCTATGATGTTTCTCTCTTCTGAATGATTTGTATCGCTATGAGTTTTATCTTCACTTGAAACATCGATATTGTGTGATCCTAATTCAAGTGGTCTAAGTCCTAAGCCTTGTCCCTCCTCGAGCATGGGAGTATACTTATGTATAACATCAACATCCTTTTCATGACATGATTCTTCTAACAATGAATCCTATTCATATTTATTGAAATCTAGCTCATAGACATCACTTGCTTGTAGTTGTAGAATCTATTTAGTAAATTTTTGTTTTATGTCTTTTGTTCCTTCCTTCTATTGATGTTCTCTGTACCCCAACCCAGTTTTGTCCTTGGGATTAGTTATGATGGGTTGGATAGGTTCTATGATACCTTCTTTTATTTTTCCAATAGGTCCATGTTCATCATATCCCATCTTCTCCAGGATCGAGAATCCCTTCCCATATTGAGTGGTTTGTACATTTGTTGTTGTGGCTTGAGAATTAGTTTCATCCTTATAGAGACAATTCAAAACATCATTGTCATCAGATTCCTCTACTTGGGTGCCTTCTTTTATGAATCTACCATCAAAAAGTGTGACCAGTTGTGAGGATGTTTGGGACGAGGTTGATGGTTGACCATAGGATTTTGGTGACATTAACTGTGAGAGGCAGAGGGATTGTTTAAAGGAATACTCAACGACACCTTTATCTTTGATTTGGACTTTCTCTTCAAATTGTTTGGCCATGGTATTAAGCTAGGCTTCAGAATTGGTAGATGCAAAAAGGCTAGGTTCTTCCTTTTTCTCTGGTTGTTTGAATGATGAACTTGATTGATTTACTTCATGGGAGGATATGGCTAGCAATTTTGACAAAGGATTATTCTGATTGGAATTATTTAGGGTATTAGAGGTGGAATCAGGAGCTTCATGGTTGTGAGGCACAAATACATCTTGGACAACCTTAAGGGCATTACATTGTTGAGGACTATTTGAATCAATAGGAATAGTGATTTATTGGCCATTGCAGGGAAACTTCAAGCACTAATGATATGTTGAGGGTACAACTTGCATTTCATGGATCCAAGGATGACCCAAGAGTATATTATATGTTAAATCCTTGTCCAAAACTTGACAAGCCATATTTTTATGAATTGGACTCACCTGAATGGGCAATATAATCAAGCCTTTTGAAGCTATCTCTTCATCATCATATTCTTTGATAGTGATCTTCTTTCTTGGATCTATTGCCTTTTTAGAGAACCCTAGTGCACAAACAAGTTTTAAAGTAAAGATATTAAGTCCAGCTCCTCCGTCTATAAGGATGTGTTTGACATGACTTTTATGGATCAAGACTTCGATGTGAAGGGTAGTGCTATGAGGATGAGTGAGGGATACATCATCATTCCCCAAAAAGGATAAGTAGTAAGGAGCGAATAGGTGTCCCACCATGGCCTAGAAAGCATAGACTTCTAGATCATTTGGCACTATTTTGTCGACTAGGGCCTTTTCCAGAATCTCCTTGTGAGCAGACAAGATTTTTAGGAGCTCCAATATTGAAATTTGTGCAGGGATTTCTTGAAGCTAATCAAAAATGTTGTATTGATGAGATGTAGCAATAGGTGTTTTGGAAGCACTTCCCTTTAAAAAAAATTTGGTTTGAGCTCTTGTGGTCACATTTATGGGAACATTGTCTTGTTTTCCATTGATTTTGGTGACATTTACTTGATTATCTGTTACAACCATGTCTTGTGGGATATTGAGGATTTGATTAAAAAGGATATTGATGTTGTTAATTAGATGAATGCATTGTAACAAGACCTAGTGGGTTATTGATTTCAATGTCATTTGCATGATCTTCAACAATTGAAATATTAAGGATGACGGTATCCTGAACATAGTTCACATTCTTCCCTTTGCCATTATTATTTGAAGATTCTCCTTTGTCATAATTTGGAAAAGGGTTTTTGAATACCCCATGGTCAGTGTTAGTTTAAGGCTCCTCGATCCTTATGATTTTATTGTCAATCAAATCTTGTATTTTATGCTTCAATTGCATGCAACTGTTGGTGAGGTGACCTTTGCATCGATGAAATGCACAATAATGGGCTTGATTCCACCAGGATGATTTTACTTTGGGTTCAAAACCTCGAGTGTTAGGTAAAGTGGTGATTTTCCACAATAAGTTCCCTCAAGGTGGATTCATGTGATTGACCCAAAGGCGTAAACTTTCTGCAGTTGTTTGATGTTTGATATAGTAGAGTCTTGGATGATGATGTTTGATTATTTTTATTGTTGGTTTGGTTGGAAGTTTGGGTGGTCTTTTGATTGGTATCCGAGGAACCTCCTGACAAATTGAAGACTGGTTTATCATTGTGCATTTCAGTAGAGGTATCATTGTCATTATTTTTATACTTTTTTAAAAACTTTGGTTTATCATTCTTGGAGGAATTTGATGAATTGTTTTCATTATAGATTTTCAGAATTCCTTGTTTGACCAAAGCCTCCTCAATCTTGATTCCATTTTCGATCAATTTGTCAAAAGTTGGAGGGAATTGTAATTCAAGCCTATAGATCATGTCATCATTCAAGTTGTCAATGAATACCTCTATCTTCTCTTTTTCTGATATGGGTTAGGGATACCTTGCAAATAACCTTCTCCATTTTTGTAAGAATATGAGGAATGATTCTACTTTCTTTTGTTTCACATTACAAAGATCTTTCATCGTGATCTCATGATGGATATTATATGAATATTGGGTAAAGAACTTGTTTACCAATTCCTCAAAAGATCTGATCCTCAAGGGTAATTGTGAGAACCAGTGCATGCATTTCCCTCCCAAACTACGTGGAAATAATCTCATCAAATATGTATCCTCATGGGAAAATTCAAGACTCATTGTTCAAAATTCCCTTACATGATCTTTGGATTAGTTTTCCCATTGTATTTGTCATATTTGGGAAATTCACAATGTGTAGGGAATGGTAGCATGTTGACACTTTGATCGAATGGATAGGGACATATATCTTGTATGGAATATCTCTTATTAGTCCTGGTTTTCATGTTCTACATTTTTTGTTGAAGAGTTTGGATTTGCTGTTTCAAAATGTCCATGGGATCATTGGTTTTCACTTCACTGTTTGATTCAGTTTGTGTCTCGGTTTCCTTTTTCTTAGGATTCATTTTCAATTTTGTAATATCAAAATCATCGGGTAACTTGACTCCTTTGTTTGTCAACATCAAGAGGTATCTTTCTCCATCCTTTTCGAAAACCTTTTCTAAGAATTTATCAAAGTTTGGGTCTTGTTGGGCTTGTTGGACATATTCTTCATTTACCTCATTAGTTTCAGTTGAACATATATTATGAAATGAATTCTCTTCTTGTTTAGCCATTGGATCTGGGGTTTCAATTCATTTTTCTTGAAGTTCTATCTTTTGAGATCTTGTTTGGACGGGCATACAAGTGATGATGATGCTCTAAATATTTCACCAAAGTTTGAGAGTGCCAAAAGAGATTGGTTAAAAATATGGTTGAGCAAGCTTTATTTCGGGATGAAGGATGACAAATCCTGATAAAGATGATAAATCTTGATGGTGAAACACAATTGCTAAATCAGAAATTGATGTGATAAAGAAGGCACTTTAAGATGTTTGATCAAAGATTAGATGAGGGATTTTCACTTTGGAATTCTAGTTTCAACAAGATTGAGCTCTATTGTAGAAATTGATTGGGATGATTGGAATATTAAATTGTTGGTTGAGGAATGAAGGAATGACGAATTGGCTAACTATGATTATGCATTTGTGAAAGAGCTCTTCATTGATAATAAGCTTGTGAAGATAAAGGATCTAAATAAAAATCATCAATATATCCTCTATCAAAGTCATGATACCTATGGATGAAGGTTTGATAATCAAGAAAGAATTTCTTACTTTGATACAAGAAGCGTCTTTTTCAAAAGTTTCTTATAGCCAAGGTGCTTCTTTGGTTTCTTGATTCTTCTAGTAAGGGATTTCTCAAAAAATTTGGTTGATTTCCAATCCCTCAACATAAAATTTTAGGACAATGAAAAGATGTTGTTTGAGAGGAAAATTCTAAACTGGATGTTGATCGGGAGAAAGGGGTCAAATTCGACTTTCTATTTGAAAAGTTACCAGATGCACTAAAAAAGGGCCCAAATGTGCTGAATTGTAGATGAACTATGGAATGGCTGAGGTGCACTGTAGGAAGGTCTGGATGCACTAGAGAATGTTCTGAATGCACTAGAATAGGGTATGGATGCGCTGAAAGAGAATATGCTAGGAATATAAGCGAGATGTACTGAAACAATGAATTGATATGCTAAAGAATGGTTTGAATGTGCTGAAATAGGCACTAGATGTGCCAAATTGGAAAGTGTTTTCTGGTTTTTGGCAGTTTGACAGATTTTCCTGATTTTTGACAGTGAATTTGAACTTTTTGGTTGAATTGTCTTCTGAATCACTAGTTGGATATTTCAGAGTGTTGTGTTTAATTTATTTTTGATTTAGAATGCATAGGTGAAGACACATCAAACACGCACAATCCTAGGTTGTGTAAGGAAATATTCTTTTGGGTTCCACACGGATTTTACTCCAACCACACTTATCTTTAGCAAGTGACTTAGAAGCTTGGTTGCACGGGCTCCCCCTTATAGTGCACTCTCTTCTTAGGCCAACCAAGATTCAAACTCCCATGAATTTCCCATGGCAAGTTTTTCACCTCTACTAAAGACTGCGAGAAAGTGGATGTCTTGGCAATGAACATTGCTTCACCAAAGAATAGAATGGTAATTGGGCTTACTACAACAAAGGGGTTTTTAGTAAGGGCATTCTATTATAGATGGGCTATACATACTAAAAGATTAGATCAATTAAGGAGGACCCCCAACCTATAGAGGTTAAGCTCTACAAGTTTTTACGTACCTCACATGTACTAAGGGAATCACTTGTCGGCATAACCATTCATGGTCCTTGAACTGTCCTCAAGTCCTCATTTTATATACCAGTTGGAAGGGCTTGGCCTTAGCTTGTTACCAGTTTGGGTCATTCCCTTGGGGTGATTACCTCTTGTCCCACCAAGGCAGGACCTCTAAGGGTAAAAATGAAAAGAAATGAATGGGTCTAGCTTTCTGATCACCCAGTTAAGGGGAGAACGTACTCGCCTACCATTCTAAACATAGTAGACATGGTGTAAATTATTCCTTCTAATTAAGATATATTCCTATCTTAACGAAAGGAAATAAACAATTAAAATCCCTGCAAGCCAATATTAATAGTTTTTCAGCTTTTAATCTTTGACAATGTTCTTTTTAATTATTTCTACAAAGTCTCTAACCACGTATTGAGTTCCTACAACACAAAAAAATATAAATCAGTTTCGAGAATCTAAAAAATCAACAGTAAAAACCACATGCACCATTACAGGGACCGAGTGTGCTAAAACTCAGACCAAAGGTGCTAAACTACTAAATGCGCTAAAAGAACAACTAAATGTGCTAAAAGATAAATTGAATGCACTAAAACTGAAAAAATGATAGAATAAAAGTTAGACTCCCTGATGCATCAAAACAAAATCTAAATGCACTAAGAGAGCAACTAGATGCATTGAAATAGGCACTGGATGTGCTGAAAGAACAACCAGATGCGCCGACATAGGAAACCAGATGTGCCGAAACAGGAGCAAAATGCGTCGTAGAAAGATTCGTATGCGCCATTTCGGATGTTTTGATGGAACCTCCAAAATAAAACTCAACATAAAATTGATTAAAATATGGGACTCGGCCCCACAATGGGTGCCCATTTATGTGTGGTATGAAAAATGTCCTATAATGTCAGTATAACCAAATCAAACTCACCTTCATGCAATGTATTATATAAAAGGAAATATAAATAGCAGAATTAAAAGCTACAACTATCCTCTTAATTCATTCCATGGTTCTCTAATCTAAAGGGCCCCTACAAACATGCTCTTATATCTTATTAATGTTACACATGAACCTGCAAATATTGACAACTTAAGATACGAGATGCTATGATGAAGTCTACATGCCTATATTTTTGGATTTTCGATATTTGATGATTGAAGAGTAAATGATCCTATGATGAGATGATAATAAAATCTAGATGCTACTAAGATTGATGATGATGATCTAATGGAAATTCTATATGAAATATGAAATGAACTAAGCTATCCAAAACCAAATTTCCATTATAACACTATATGAACTAAAATACAAAAACTAAGCAACAAAGCTCTCCAAATTTCTCTCAAAATGCACTAAAATTCTATAGCATAAGATTATCAAATTCTACCTTGTTGATAAGCTATAGCAAAGAGTCCTATTTATAGATTTTCTAAGGCTCAAGGTGATGTGGAAATAATAGACGGTCGGGATTGTGATCGTGCGACATCAACAGAGGAGCACCAAGAGGTTAGAGGGAATCAGGGAGATGGTTCCCTTTAGCAAAAAAAATTGCCAAGTGTTAAAGGGAGTCACAAAGAAGGAGTCATGTGTCTTAGTTAGTTCCAAATTGGTTGCAAAGTTTTTGAAGATAATTCATATTTTCCAATTTAGAAAATTCATTTTTGTGAGACACATGATGAGGTGGCAAGTGAGTTGGAAGTGGTTAGAGAAAATATGTAGAAATGTGCTTAAATTGAATTAAAAATTTAATTTAAATGGAGATGGTAAATTAGCAAGATGCCAAATTAATTTATTTGTGTATTTTAACCAATTTAAGAAGAATATGCCAATTTGAATTTAAAAATTCAAATTTAAGTGGAAGAGGCAAAACCAATTAAATAACAAATTGATTTAGTTTGTCCATTTAATTAATTTAGAAAGAAAGTG
Source organism: Sequoiadendron giganteum (assembly GCA_007115665.2). Lineage (NCBI taxonomy): Eukaryota > Viridiplantae > Streptophyta > Pinopsida > Cupressales > Cupressaceae > Sequoiadendron > Sequoiadendron giganteum. The sequence continues at coordinate 764,558,359 of CM021101.1, forward strand.
AATTTTTGAAAGGAAGAATTATAATATGAACCATATAAATAAATTTAACAATTTATTTATGATAGTAGTGGAATTAAGAATATTAATCAAATAGCAAGTATTTAATTAATATATGCTCCAAACCAGTTTTGCATGTATACAATGTGTAATGCGAAGTATGTGAGTGTTATGTGCGAATAAGGTTCAAATCATTCATAGGCAGAGTAGAGTGTGAAGAAGAGTAAAAGATAGTGAAGAAGTGTTCATGTGCTTAGCCAAAACTGTACTCAGGGATTTGCATATGCTACTCTCTCAGTTCATTTTCTTCAAATGGTTTTAATCTAAATATTTTTTGTTAGACGGTGAGTCTTCCTTTGAATAGTGAGCTCTAGCCAGTGCGTCTGAATGCACACTATAATAGAACAAGCAAAGAGCGCCTAAAATAGCACCAGATTTTAGTGTATTTTTTTTCACAAATCGGATGATCTGGCTAGTGCAAAACTCGGTGCAAACATGCATGGTCTTTTCGATGTCGACTTTTGCGCTGATGTTGATGCCAAATGTAACGTCATACTTAGCACCATGGTTAGCGCTGGGAAATTATAGCACGCCCACTAGCACCTAAAATAGCGTTGGTAAATAGCGTTGGTAAATAGTGTTGGAAATAACAATGGAAATAGCACCAAAAATAGCAGAAATAATGCCAAAAATAGCGTCGAAAATAATGTCAGAAATAACATCTGAATTGGCACCCAATTTGGCTTCCTATTTTTGCTTCTATGTCTACTCCTATTTTTGCTTCTAGTTTTGCTTCCGGTTTTGCTTCCAGGTTTGCTTCCGGTTTTGCTTCCGGTTTTGCTTCCACTTTTGCTTCAAGTTTTACTTCCGTTTTTATCTCCAATTTTGCTTCTGGTTTGGCGTCCACTTTTGCTTCTAGTTTTTCTTCTAGTTTTGCTTCTATTTTTGCTTCTAGTTTTGCTTTTGGTTTTGCTTCCATGTTTGCTTCCAGTTTTTCTTCCAAGTTTGCTTCCAGTTTTGCTTCCGATTTTGCTTCTAGGTTTGCTTCCATTTTTTCTTTCAGTTTTTCTTCCAAGTTTGCTTCCAGTTGTTCTTCTGGTTTTGCTTCCGTTTATTAATTTAATATGTTTTATTTCAATTTAATTAGTTAAATATATCGTGCCTCTTAAATAACTCATATGATTATAGAGAAAGTAATTTAATTACTTAACTCATATGATTAAATAACAAGATAATTTTTTTTTTTGTGTTGGTAACACAAAATTTTTGTATTTCTTGTAAAGATAAAAAAGTACATCTATTGTTCAATGTCATTACCCACAAAAAGAGCTTAACACTTCTTTGATTTGTTCAATTACATTATGAAGGTGCCAAGCATTCATTTTACCTTTCATCACAGCTTGAACTATTAGTGTAATATGATCATCATCTATAATTAAAACAAGTGAGTCAAATATATATATATTAATTGAATTTGACAACATCCATCTTGACCAGTAAATTAAAATCATCATATGTAATAAATATCCATATAAATAAAATTGATAAATTATGTAACTCAAATTGATAAAATTTAAGATGATACATGTCCAAATGATATAGTGAAAATGATACATGTCAAAATGATACAACTCAATAATATAGTACTATAGGCCGTGAAAATGATACATATGATAGTAACCATGAAAAGAGTCATCATAACGATATATCAGCAATGATCCATGATGCAGTCTATATGATCATGAATGTCACTGGTTACTACCACCAACTATCTTATCATCATCATCATCATCACCGTCATCATCGTTGTTGTCATCGTCGTCATCATCATCATTGTCATCAGCCTCAATGTATTTCATATCTATGTCATCATCATCCTCTGCCATGTGATTTGTACCGGAATAACCAATATTTTGTGGATCTATATCATGTTGAGTATCATCTTGATCTTCTGGAAGACCCATGTTCTGCAAAACAAAAACATTTAGAATGAAAAGTTATTATTTATTTCATGCAATAATTTTTTTTTGTTATATATCTAATATTACAACACATGAGACAAAACCATAATCATATTACATCATATCAAAGTGCACATACCATAATAAAATTTCAAAAAAGTTACAATGAATACTGGTGAGTCAGGAGAAACTTTAGCTTTCAAAAACAAAGCCAATTAGGCTGGAAACATTGAAAATTAAATCCCTGGCAGTATTTATGTTAAGGAAATTTCCTTTAGATGCAAGGATTCAAAGCACATCAACCATGTGGTACAAATGATTAAATCCCATAGACGATCTGTAGCAATGAAAGAATTTGAAAATTATTAAATACCTAGCAGTATTTATGTTAAGGAAATTTCCTTTAGATGCAAGGATTCAAAGCACATCAACCATGTGGTACAAATTATTAATTCCCACAGATGATCTATAGCAATGAAAGAGTTTGAAAAGGTAGAGAGAGCTACATTGGTGACTCAGGAGAAACTTCAGCTTTCAAAAACAAATCCAATTAGGTTGACAGACATGTGGATCGGGCCAACATTTTATGGAAGAGGAAGAAAGATGACTGGAACTCATGTATCAAAACATTAAGCATGCATTCTTCTAGCTAGCACAGAAGGAGATGATTACTTTGCTTCATTTTCATTTGCATAACCATATCATGGCATGGGAACCAAGCAGATCAAGGATGTCTAGTTTTATGCGGAGGTAATGGATGTGGTCCAAAATTTAGGAGGGGCAAGAAGGTCAATGTATGATCCTAATGAAATTGAGGAAGAAAAACAAGAGATGGACAAGAAAAATAAAATCAATGCAGATTTTCAAGGATTTTTCAAGCAAGTAAGAGAGCTATGGGAGCAGCCTCATCTAAAATATTTTGAACTAGAGTTTGATATAGCATTCAGAGATCTTGTTTTTCATGGAAGAGGAAGAAAGATGATTACTTTGCTTCATTTTCATTTGCATAACCATATCATGGTGTGGGAACCAAGAAGACCAAGGATGTCCAGTTTTATGTTGAGGTAATGGATGTGGTCCAAACTTTAGGAAGGGCAAGAAGGTCAATGTATGATCCTAATGAAATTAAGGAAGAATAGCAAGAGAGGGATAGTAAAAATAAAATTAGTGTAGTGTTTCAAGGATTTTTCAAGTGAGTAAGAGAGCTATGGCACAACCTCATCTAAAATATTTTGAACTAGAGTTTGATATAGCATTTAGAGAGCTTGGTTTTCATGGAAGAGGAAGAAAGATGATTACTTTTCTTCATTTTTATTTGCATAACCATACCATGGCATGGGAACCAAGAAGACCAAGGATGTCCATTTTTATGTTGAGGTAATGGATGTGGTCCAGACTTTAGGAGGGGCAAGAAGGTCAATGTATGATCTTGATGAAATTAAGGAAGAAAAACAAGAGGGACAAGAAAAATAAAATCAATGTAGAGTTTCAAGGATTTTTCAAGTGAGTAAGAGAGTTATGGGAGAAACCTCATCTAAAATATTTTGAACTAGAGTTTGATATACCATTTCGAGAGCTTGGTTTTCATGGAAGAGGATGAAAGATGATTACTTTGCTTCATTTTGATTTGCATAACCATACCATGGCATGGGAACCAAGAAGACCAAGGATGTCCAATTTTATGTGGAGGTAATGGATGTGGTCCAAACTTTAGGAGGGGAAAGAAGGACAATGTATGATCTTAATGAAATTGAGGAAGAACAAAAAGAGAGGGACAAGAAAAATAAAATCAATGTAGAGTTTCAAGGATTTGTCAAGCGAGTAAGAGAGCTATGGGATTAGCCTCATCTAAAATATTTTGAACTATAGTTTGATGTACCATTCAAATAGCTTGGTTTCCATGGAGTTCCTTTTGAAGCCTTTGCTTTTATTATTCCTATGGTAAACCATTTGGTAGAGTTGGTGGAATTACCTTTCTTAGTAATCACTATTAGTGATAATGAAATTTTTAATCAATTAGGCACTAATTTCCTATAACAATGAAACAATCTGAAAAGGAAGAGAGAGCTACACTGGTGACTCAGAAGAAACTCCATCTCTCAAAAAAAAGGCAATTAGGCTAGAAGACTTGTGGATTAGGCCAACATTTTATGGAAGAGGGAGAAAGATGACTAGAACTCTGGAGGCCCACCATAATGAATTTTGGTATTCAACCATGAGAAAAGAAGAGAGCTGATACTATGCATCAAAACATTAAGCATGCATTCTTCCAACCAACGAAGGAGGAGATGATTACTTTGCTTCATTTTCATTTGTAAAAATAATATCAATGCAAAGTTTCAAGGATTTGTCAAGCCAGTAAGAGAGCTATGGGAGCAAACTCATCTTAAATATTTTGAACTAGAGTTTGATGTACCATTTAGAGAGCTTGGTTTTCATGGAGTTCCTTTCAAAGCCTCTACTTTTATTGTTCCTACGGTAAACTATTTGGTAGATTTGGTGGAATTACCTTTCTTAGTAATCGCTATTAGTGAGATTGAGATTGTTAACCTTGAGAGAGTAGGACTTGGGAAAAAGGAATTTGATATGGCTATTGTTTTCAAAGACTTCAAGCTGGATGTACTCCACATGTATGCCATTCCTCAATATTCACTTGATGGCATCTAAAAATGGTGGAACATCATGGTATAAAGTATTATGAAAGCAAAATGAACTTGAACTGGTGGCCAATTTTGAAGACTATTACTAATGATCCAGATAAATTTATTGAAGATGTTGGTTGGGAATTTTTGAATATGGAAGCTACTAATTCTAATTCTGATAATTCAGAAGAGTCAGATCAAGGATATGAACCCTCCAATGTAGAAGAGGAATCAAAATCAGATGAGGAAGGTTTAGAAGATGAATCTCTTGTGGAGTCAGAGGAGGATGAAGAAGAAGATGAATATTTTGAAGAGGAGTAAGGTAAAACATGGGATGAATTAGAAGCCGAAGACATAAATGCAGATAAGTAAAAAGGAGAGAAGTGTAACAGTGAAGAGGAAAGGCGACAATGAAAGGTAAAAGCTATAGGGAAGCCTCAAGCACTTGATATTAGAGATTCAAGAGGAATGCCTGCCAAGAGGCATAAATTCAGATGAATTGAGTTCATCTACATCCTTCTACTATGTATTCATGCACATAAATGGTCATCTTGTAATCATAATATTTGAGCTCTATTTAATCATCATATGCATCAATAAACAACTCAACAAAAAATATGTAAATTGACATATTAACACAACAATATCCAACTAAGTTATTGAAACTCAACTATTGATACCTCATTCTCCATCTAGATTACAAAATCGTTCCACTTTTTTTTTTGTAACATATTCTTTTCAAATTGCTTTGGATGGTGGCCATATTTCTCCTCCTATCAAAACATGGCACATGGACTAGTTATACTAATTAATATGCAACCATTTACTTTTTCCAAGGAAAAAAAAAAATATCATTTAACATATTAAATATACTTACAAATTTATAGAGAAAGGCCTTGTAAACCTTTCTGGCCATTGTGATGCATGGCACAAAGTTTCTCAAGCCTAGCCTTGGGGACCTTGTCCTGAAACATATACTAATTCAATTTAACTATGCACAAATAAAATTTAAATATCGTTTAATAAATTTGATACAAGCTTATGAGAAAATTCAATAACCTACGTACTCTCCTCACCATACTTCCTTCGTGCTTCAGACTTCTCATATTCTTTTACAAGATCTTTCCATACTTTGAGACTTATATCAAGTGGCCTATTTTTGAGCCTTAGCTCGAGAGGGATTTTTTTATCTTCTTTGTTTGGGTGCACCAAAATCTCTTGCACTTTTGAGACATTCATAGCTTTACCTTCTTCACAAACCAACCTGTGCCAAATTCATTCTCCATGTCATGGATAACTAATTTTTTAGGTGCATGGGTATCTTTGAGAATGGAAAATGTAGATGGTCTTTGAACCATTGAAGGCATGATTCCTTCAACCTACTCACAAATGTTTTCCCAACATTCGTCATTCGGACTTTCACTGAAACCACCTCATATTCTATCTTTGTATTGTAGTTACCCATGCAAGATTGAAAACATGGTGTGGTGGAAGAAGTTTGTGTCCTAGGAGTGGAAGTCTTTGCTCCTTGTTCCACATTCTTAGAGTTTACTATCATTGATTTCCTCCTGGATCTTTTTCTCAATCCAGGAGTGGTTGGGGAATGAATTGATTCCCTTTGACACAATTTATTTGTTTGCAATGTTTGAGGGGCGTTAGCATATTTTTTTCTATGTATCTGGCAAGTGTTATCCAGTCCACATTAACCAGTTTTTTTAATGCCTCTACCCCCAATATGGAAGCCAATTCATCTTTATCTTTTTCAGTCTCATGTCCCTATATATATATTTTTAAATTATATTTCTTCTTTTAAATTTAGAAATTAAAAAGTAAAAAGTAAAATTTAAAGAAACAATGGAAGCATTTACAAATCTATAAATTGACAATGAACTACCTCATTGTGGAAATTTTTTTCTGATAATGCTCGCTTCCCTCCATTGCTTGACATTTTGAGGCAACCTAGGGAAAATTATTTTCATCCAATCTGTGGAGGAAAATGAAGTACACACTATCAGGTATGAAAGTGTTCATCTAGTTTGTGGTATGAAAGTTTTGTTTTGTGGGAAAATATGTTCACTGGGTTCTCTTAGTGTTGATAACCTAGGGAAAATATGTTCGCTCGGTTTGCTTAGTGTTGATAACCTTATCATGAAAACTCTTTCATAATGCAATCTTGCACAATTTTTTCATGGCATCAGTGACTATGGCACGGTTGGCAAAACCAAGTGGTTTTTGCTTTTATTTTCAGCAGTTTCTCAGTAGTGACCAACCCAATTCCCAGATTTTCCAAGTAGTTCACTATTTCCTTGATACCTAGGTCAGGGAAAGAATACAGAGGCATCCTCACTTTGTGTTGTAATATTTTGAGCCAAAGCTCAAATGGGTAGGGTAAATTGTTTTGTTGGTTTCTCAAAGGTTTTACAATTTATAATGATGGGACAATTTAGAGGTTGCCTAGACTGGTTAGGCCATGAACCAATAAACAATCATGAATTCAAATGCAATACAAAGAGCAGTACACAATCAAAAATTCAACCAAGAAAAAAAATTGTAACCTTACCAATGGTGTCACAAACTAAATCGAATTTCTCATCAGTTGCTAGTAGCACCTTGATCTCTTCCTTTGTGTGGCATTTTTCACTTTTTTGTCGTCTAATTTCTTCTTTCAAGCGGGAAATTTTTTAATTTCCAATTTTCATTCATTAGTCGACATTTTAGTCAGCATTAGTTAATGCCAAATTTAGCGCTAATTGTTCGTCAAATCTGTTTGGGACATATAAGGCAACTTTAAGTGCGCCTAATTTAGCACCTATCATTGTTGTATAGTGACTATTTTCATTGTTGTGTATCATAGGATCCATAGTGTTGGAAATAATTGCAACTCCTGCCTTGTTTTTGTGACCACCACTATCATGTGGCTCCTTCATCAACTCTGTGTGGTAGAGTGGTTTTTACCATGGTCCCGCAAGATGATTCATCCTTCCCGGTGGTAGTGCAGTGAAATCTTCTGTGGTAGCACATGATTCTTCCTTCTTTTCTCGGCAGTGTTGCGGTGACTCCTGCAAGTCTTCTACCATTGGCGTGTGGTAGTGTGGTGACCACCACTATCCTGTGACTCCTTCATCACCTCGGTGTGGTAGAGCGGTTTTTACCACTGTCCCACAAGTTGCTTTTTCCTTCTCAGTGGTAGTGTGGTGAAAGCTTCTGTGGTGGAATTTTTATTCATAGAGGAGTGTTGAGAAAATGTGTCTCAACTTCCAGCTTGAAACCCCTATTTTAATGATGGTGAAATTTTGGCATTTTTGCAGTTTACTGCCATATCGCATCTAGCTCTATTCTTGCCTTGGCGATACTATAGTGATGGCCTTGACAATTACCTCGCTACCGCTCATGGTTTGTTCCCTGACCGTGGTGGCCATGGTTGGCATCTTTTGGTCTGCCTTAGTTGTTACCACTCTACCACAGGTGGTGGGTCCACTCACGGTGGTAGCATGGTGAGACCGCATGTAGTTGGGCCTGGCGGTTACCACCCTACCATGACTAGTCAAGAAAGTGACCATGGTATGACCGCCAGTGGTCTGGCTGACAGTTATCACCCTACCACGGGGTGGCCTATCAGCCCCCGTGGTAGCGCAGTAAGACTGTCAGCAGTCCCTTTGACCGATCACTGCCACATAGCGGTCTTGTCCGATGACTATTGCGGTAGCACGGTGGTGTCTTTGGTGATGAAGTAGGGAGGCTAGGTGGTGTTTTTGGTGAGCTCAGATGAGCTCACCGCTATACTGCAGGACGACTCAAGTAGTGCAGCGGTAGTATGGTGGTGGTCGGTATGAGCTCAGTTGGCTTACCGCCATACCCCGAGCTGGTCGATAGAGCTCGGCGGTAGTGCAGTAAGAGTTCGGATGAGCTCAATTGACTTACCACCATACCGTGAGCTGGTCAGATGGGCTCGGTGGTAGCATGGTAAAGACTTGGAGAGCTCGCTCGAGCTCGGGGCCAGTCTTGACCGAGTTGAACTCGATGTCAGAAGCGAATAGCGAATGCAATGCGGACACGTGGCTTGGTGTTTGAATGTTGTTTGGACAGAAACAAAAAGAGTAATTGTAGCAGGTGCAGGTCAACCCAGGGTGGTGAAACAAAACCCGATTTGGGTGATGGCATCAATGCCTGGGTGGCTCGATGAAGGAAGATCGGTATGGGAAGATCTTTGGTGCGATTGGATCATAGATGATAGTACCTATTAGTCAGCACTTGGTTGATAGAATTGAATGCAACATCTGACTTAAGGAACTCGAGGACTTATTGCATGGAGAGAGTTCAAACTATATGGTGTGCAAGAAAATTGTAACAGTGAGAAAATAATTTTGGTAGTGTTGTTGTGAGCTGATCCGAGAAGACTGTAATTTTGTATGTAATTGTTTTGTTAATATAATACAACTTGTCTGGACTTCGTGTGGTGGGTTTTTTACCTAGAAAGGTTTTCCCACGTATACCTTGTGTCAACCTGTGAATGCTAAATTATGTTATCTACTTTACATGCATGTATTCATCTCAAGTAGTTTTAGAATGCTATTGAAACCTGTTTATGCTCTTCTCCTTTGTTGTATTAGTGTTAAGGGAATGTATTCTACACTATTGGGTCTCTAGATCCATGCATGTTTTTCCATTCAAGGAGGCCATGGAGAGAGGACATGGACGATGTAGAAATACTAAATCGTTGAGAGGAAAGTGGGTGGAAATAGATGAGACAACGAAATCTATAGATACAATAGAGGTAAGAAGAGAAAGCAACCTCAACCAAAGGAGGAAGGTGTTTATGAATTCACAAATGCTACAACATAGAGGAGATACAGTCATTTTTTTGTCCATGAGGCCTTTGATGTCAAACTTATTGGTTGAAAATGCACAAGAATGGTGATTAAATGTGATTCTATGATCAAGGGAAAAGTTTGAAAATTAGGATAGCCAAAACATGATATGAATATGTCAAACATATGACTAAAGTGAGGTTTTGTGTTGGATAGAATATTCGTTGAAATGATATAATTGGTGCACTAAAAATTATTTACTATGTTGTGTATTACAGGGGCAAGATGAGGCCATGGCAACAGATCATGTCATATAAAATGAGGACACAACGGATCAAGCGGGACATCAGGTACTCAAATTTTGACTCAACTTAGGAAAACATGATTTGATGGAATTTTGTGATACGTCCATATTTTTTCACAATATTATTGAAATTTTAAATGTATTATCCAATCTTGACATAATTTAATGCATCTTGTTGATTATTTTAGATGGATATTGGAGCAAATGTAGAGCCTAAGATCTCAACTAGAAAAAGAACGAGACATGTACATGGACGTGGACCTAAAATTGTTAAATCATGTAGATGACAGTGGGTGGAAGAGGATATGACAATGGATAATGCAAAAATAGAAAATGATTTCACTGAAGAAGAGGTAGGTTAGGACTATAGTACATGGGATGAATACTTTGAGAAATTGTTTGTTTCTAGATGTTCTGTATGTTGTGGAAATAAACAATTCAAACAAGCGATTTTACAAAGAAATTACATATATGATGGGCTTCCAGTTGGTAGTATGCCTCCTACAATTGATTCAAATCCAATAGGAATTGTGGTGAGGAATTTTCTAGTTTGATATAAATAACATGTATACTTCATTTAAAAATTGTTTTATATTATTTAAATAACTATTTTTTTCTTAATGGATACTTGCAGGATAAAGTTATTGGTTTAAAGTTTCATGGATCACCGAATTCCAGTGTAGAGGGAAATGATCATTTATCATATGATACATCTAACAAAAATATGTGTCAATATACCAGCTCAGAAGATGAGGAATTGATGAAAACAAGTAATAGAACAAGAACCGGTGTGAAGATGCATAATTTTCTTAAAGACAAGGGGAAGGTGGACTACATACCCTATGAGAATGAATGTGATGGAGATGATGACTTTCCCTTGTTAGAGATCAATTTACAAAGATACATTTGATCATTGACTATATTGCGCTTGGCCTAGTGATCACAACTACGTAGAGTGTATGAGGTGTTTTAATTTTGGGGATACAACTACATGATACGACCCTCCAATATTCATGGAGCGAATCTAGGCCTCTTTATTGTCCAAAATTTGCATGTGGGATCCAAACATAGAAAAAATTCATAACAAACCATTAGGAGATTAATGCCATATTATGGTCCATCATATTACAGTGGTGAATGGAGAAGGCTAGTAGAATATAAGCCTAGCATGTCAGCATATGGTCTAAATTTGAATATGTATACACATCATCTCCAATTGGAAAGTGGAAAAGAAATGAATAGAGGTCATCTTATGTATATAGATGGACGTGCATACACACACACAAATATTGCAGGATTTATAAATAGTAGTAAGGGAAGGGACCCTACTGTAAGACCGAATTGTCAATTTGTTCAGGTTATAAATGATAAAGATGGAGATATAGAAAGAGAGGTTGATAGATTGATAATGGTTGAGACTATTATGGACCTTACCATTGGGGATGAATTATTGATTGATTACCCCTTCTTAAAATGCACTCCTGCGTGAAAGAAGAGGGAAGAACAAGGTCTGCCTAAGGATGTTCTTAAGGGAAGAAAACCAAAGAATAATAAATGAGTGTGGACTAATGTTTTATAAAATATATTTTCAAAATTGTGTTTTATAGCAATTATTGTATAAAAAAGGTAGTCTATAAAATAATGTTCCATTATTCAATTGATGTATATATGTTCATACAATTTATATAATGTCTAATATATATGTGTGTCGTTCATGTGCACATATTTTTCGATGAAGATATTTTGGACCCAAAATGGATGTTTGTCATACACTATGATCCAAGATTAAGGCATGTATTTGACGATGCATTAGTGGATATTGAGCAAAACAATGATGGCCAAAAAAATGAGAGAGAGGGATTAGAGAACATCGAAGAAATTGACATCCATGATGATGTTGAAGATGGTTATGTTTAGGCACAAGAAGACAACAATCTAGAGTTATATGATGTTATGGAAGACAACAATATGGATGGTATAGAAAATGATGATCTAAATACATCTAGTAACAATATAGATGGTCTACAATCAATTTTCAATGATGATGAAGATGATGCAGGTCAAGATGAGGATGATGATAATATTAAATAATTGAAAGAACATATGAATATTGACAATGATACACTAGATGACATTGTAGCAGACAATAATGTTAGTGACCAAGACTTCTAAATTTTCAGAATTATTTGCAATCCATGTTTAAAAAAGGATGATTCTTATGGCCTAAACTTGAAATGCTTTAGTAATATTATGTTGTACTTGGATAATTGAAAACCTATTTTATTCTCCTAGCAAGCTTTTTTATTTTCCATTATAATTCTAGACCAAATGACATTTGTGGGGATGGTCTTTTACACCAATCTTAATTTGTATGAAGTTAACGAACTTGTTGTCAAGCAGTAAATTTCTTTCATATATAGGAAATGTAAAGGCTTCATTTTTTGAAAAGATAAGTAGTCTCTTTATGAGGGTAATTCACATGCAAAAAGTAAAAATCACATAAAAAAACAATTGTACAATAGAAAATAAAATTCAATCAGTTATGTCTTATTTCACTTGCACACTTATCTAAAAGACATAGGGTATTCACCATACATTTCCCTTGATAAAGAAAACATGTGATTTCATTTATTTTTAATGTATATCTCAAAAGTGAAATTGTTGTTACATAATGATGCACTGAGAAAGTAATATATACAAAAAAATGCAAAGAAAATGTTTGAAATTTAACATGCAACATACTATGTTGTTCTGAAAGGAATCAAGATTATCTAGGAGAATAAATAAAAATAAAATGTTGATGATTGTACTTAAAATTGAACAGGATATGAAAAGTGTGGACAATGATGGTGCTGAAATTGAAAACCCTGATTCTAATGATATTACTATTTTATGTCATTCGAGATAAAGAGCACACATAATTTTATATACATAGAAAATGAAGCTTTGAAAATAGTAAACTGAAAATGTAAACATTGTAAGATTTTTGCTTAAACAATAATTCACTTACTCACTTACAAAAAAGGGTGAAGCATTTTTTATTCATACTCTATTTTATTTAATAGACATAACAATAAAAGAATATTTACAAGTACAATAATATTTACATTTTTTCATAGAAAATAAGGAATGTTTCATAGAATATATAAGTACAATAATATATCATCATCATCATATCCTTAATTACCTATTGCAATATCCTTAAATTGTCCAATCTTTGGTATGAATTGTTGGCAGAAAAAATTAGGATTAATTGGATGCTTCTTCCCTTAATTTTGTATCAACATATGCTCGTGAAGACACAAAAGTTAATAAAATATTAATCACATAACTCACAATTATTTAAATAAGTAACTTTGTTAATTTTATTATTTTTAAATAGTTTTCATTTTTATGTTGAACATGTAACAAGGCAAAATAAGATCAGTTTTTAAAAAAACTAGCAGCTCTACCAACATCCATAGTAAATGCTTTATTGTATCAGAATATTCATTTACATAAGCACAATATTGAGGCTTAATAACTGATATTCATTCAAATATAAGAAGAAATAAGTATGGAAAACATAAGAAAAACACAAAATGATAACACAGTCATGGAGAATCTCTGATAATAAGATGTTCTCCATTATATTGCTTCAATTGATATATATTAATAACATAAGTCTTCAAAATTGAAATGATATATGATGATGATAAATTCAAACTAGGCCTTGGTTTTCTATTTATATAGGAAGCAACAAGCTACATGCCTTTTACAAAAAGAAACAACCTTTCATAACTACTTCTTTTACTAGCAACTATTTAATTAGCATAATTAAGGAAATAAAAAGACTTAAGACATTTTGACATATGGTTTCAATATTCAACATAGAAGACCCATGATCATTGATCTGGAAAAGTCTTCCTCTCCATGATGAACATCCAAATGCTCTCGGTTCAGTGTCCTATTCTTCTGAAACCAACAACCATTTAATTAACATAATTACAGAAATAACAAGACTTAAGACATCTTGACATATGGTTCCATTTTTCAAATTAGAAGACCCGTGATCATTGATCTGGAAAAGTCCTCCTCTCCATGATGAGCGTCCAAATGCTCTCGCATCAATGTCCTATTCTTCTGAAACCAAATACTTTTCCTCCCATTGATACATCATAAAATCTGATGGCCACTTATATTCCTAGATCTTTTGAATTTTTTCAAGATAATTTTCCCATCGACTATCTAGTAATTCATTTGTATCATTGACAAACTTTAGGTATCTTGCATCAAGAACAATCAACCCATCCATGATCTGATTTAGCTGGGGAAGAATGGTATCACCATCCTTTTGGATATGAGTTACACACTTATCAACAACCTGACTGAATTCTTTCTTCCACTTATCCAAGTCCTTCAACTGATCATCATCTCTCATAATTTCAGGTATATACCACTATTTCCAGGTATGGAATAAATCCATTTGTGTTACAATATTTTTATTAGACCCTTGTACATACTAAAATTCATTAGTAATCATCTTCACAATTTTTTCAGTTGGCTTTAATGTTGTGGGTGCATCAAGACTTCTTTTTAGAACTTTCCATAACTTAACCAAAGTGTGGTGAATAGGCTACCACCTTTTGAACAAAGGATCTAATACAAGCATATGTGTCTTTATTTGATCCATTTCCTACTAAAGTGTTTTATAACTATCATGCACATTCTCCAATTTATCCATAACTTATTTTATCATGTGCTCAAGAATATTTTCCATAACTTCACAAATTCGTCTTTTCACTTCATCCTGGGTTTGATTGCTTGCCTTCTTTACATCATCCACTTCCTTCTCTAGAGTTTTTACCTGTTGTGCATAAATGTTCTTCGCAATATCCATTGGAGTAATAGGAGGCTTGTATAACACAATATGCTTGCTTTGTGAGGGTCTTGATCCTTTTAATTGTTCTTTCAATTTTGACATTCTCCATGAATAGTTTATCAACTTCATCATTTATGAACCTTTTTTCCTTTTCACACTCCTTCAATCTCTCTTCTAATCCCTTAACAATTATTGAGTGAACATGGCCGAATGCATGGTAATTGTGGCTTCCTCCAAAGGGGTGGTATCTTGTATTGTCCTTACCATCGCTGCCCCTTTCATCCCTTGAATTAAATCCAATAATTTTGGCTTATTTGTATTTTTTAATTTCATCCATATGGCCAAGGTTTCAATATTTGGGTTATACCCAGTTCCACTCACACCTTCATCAGAGTCAAATTTTGGAACTAGCATTGGATCTTCCTGAGCCTGCACTTGATCAAGCATAAATGTTTTCTTTAATTAAAAGCCAAGGAAAATGAGAATATTTCTCTAGCCTTCTAGGGGCTAATGTCAATGTTGTCAACTCTTAATTCCTAGAAAGTTTGTGCTACCATTTCATTTTTCTTTGATTCTTCAATTCCTACTTCAGCTGATTCATCCTCTCTTGAAATTCTTTTATCTCCGTCTTCATCCAGAAATCCTTAAACTCGAGAGTCTTAACAAATTCATCATCTTCTATGAATCTCCTAGCTGCAATTTCCCTTTCATCTTCATGTACCTTTGTACTTGTTTTCTCTACATCATCCATCCTTTCCTCATGTTTATGGGAACTGTTCTCAAGGATGGGTTGATCAACTTCAATATCACCTATCAATGAATACAGTATTGCGGCCACTTCCTCAATATCACCCACCTCTTCAGTATTCTCATAAGGTATTAATTGTTCAATACTTCATGTCTTCTGTCTTTTGGGAGGTAACTACTCCATGGGAGGCTCAGAGGTTTCACCTGGGGTATGCTCTATAATTGCACCACTATCATGTTCTTGGAGATATGATTCCTTCTTTTTGTACAAGTATTCAAATCTACCAACTATCAATTCTATCCTCTTGATGGGGTCCTTTTCCTCAACAAAGTATCCTAGGAAATCCTTGGACATCCTCTTTGTCTTCTCTTCAAGCTTCTTCATATATTCCCATTTTTTCCTTCTACTAAATACATCATTATAAGTAATGCAGTTCCTTATGACATCTTCTTCAAAATCCACTTGGTGTGGCACTACCATTTTGGTAAGAAGATTGTGCCTTATGTTGCTCATATGAATTTTAGGGTCAAAGGCTCTTTCTTTTCCAGATTTCAATGCATATCTTTTCTTCAAATAATACTATAACTCCTTTAGTGTGTCTGAGCGTACAATCCAATCTTCACACTTAGTTTGGTTTGGAAGGAAAGTGCCTTTCTTCTACTTGTGCATTACATCTTTCTCCATCCACATCATTTGCAACATAAATTCAAGAAATGATAATCTGAGGGCCACAAATTTTGGCAGTATGTGTGGAGCAATAGGGCATCCATTAACTCTTATTATTGTAACTTCTGGGGGGAAGAACCAATCTCCAAAATTGTGTGTATGACCTTGCTCTGGTCTTAAAGCCAAAGGTCTCACTAGTTGCAACATTTTGTTTGACAATCTTGGTATTGCATACCAAAGAACTCAAAGGATTCTATGTACAAATTCTTCGTAGAATACAAAAAAGCTTGAATTCTTGCACCAATTGTCCTAAATATAGCACCATTTCTAGATAGGTGTGGGATTCCCTTGCTCATCTACTATAGCCAATTCCATTATTTTATTCCAATGGTTCCTATTCTGGCACAATATCAGATTACATAGTAGGGAATAGTGTCTGAATGTAATCAGTGATCTATCCTCTATAACTTGGGAGAATTCATCATCTAACGCCTTCTCAAGGTATGAAGAAAAGTCATATTCAATATTAGTTTTAGGGTTTTGAATTCTCATGGCCATC
The DNA here is from genome assembly GCA_007115665.2 of Sequoiadendron giganteum. NCBI lineage: Eukaryota > Viridiplantae > Streptophyta > Pinopsida > Cupressales > Cupressaceae > Sequoiadendron > Sequoiadendron giganteum. Next base: position 764,574,905 of record CM021101.1, read on the forward strand.
ATCATTAGGCCTATTGGAATTTTATCTAGAGCATCTATCCCCAACACTTGGCAAAGAGCTAAATATGTATTCACAAAGTAATACTGAAAATCTATCACATTAAATGGATCAGTAGCGGTAGTAGAGATGGGGAATGTTTTGTTACCAATTCCTCTTTTCATATATAGGGGTAGCTCATCACTTCTATAAGTATTTTTTAACCTACAATAATCCTCCTCACTTTTCTATGGGTTTATCTTGGTCATAGCCTTCTTGTTAAAGCCAAAACACTCAATGATGGCTTTTCTAATTACTTCTACCAATACTGTGCCATTTGGAAACCTTACTATTTTGGTAGTTGAGTGATAGTGTTTGGCTAGTAGTCTTATAAATTCTACATCAACAAACACATTTGGGACAATCAACCTTGCTATATCCAACATCCAAGTGTTTGACACTAGAATCTTCTCATTTCTCTTACTATAAAAATACTAAAATAGGTCCCATCCAGATTTGGAAATGAGGGCATCCCTACATCTTTGTACGGTGTCCATGAGAAACTTCTTATTACCCTCTTTAGTAGACCCTGGAAGTATATCTAATATGGACTGATGGAGTGGTCTCTTCTTTACTTTAGGTTCTTCATCTTTAATTTTAGGCTGACTTTCTTTTACTTTTGATTGTTTTGTTTTAGGATTGAGTGCTTTCTTCTTTTCTTTAGGTTCTTCATCTTTAATTTTAGGTCGAATTTCTTTTACTTCTGATCATTTTCTTTTAGGAGGCATGATTCAATTTTCTCTACTATGGCTTCAAATGATAAAACCTTGAAAGATTTTTTAAATTAACAGAGCTCTTTCAGAGAGTTTTCATGCACTTACCTGAAAACTCTCTGAAAGAGCTCTGTTAATTTAAATCGGTGAGTGGAAGCAAAAAATGGAGCAAAAAATGGAGCAAATCATAGGGATTTGTTGTAGTGGCATGTGCATTCCTCTTATATTCTACTTATACTTTTAACAGGGTATAACTTGTGGATTAACCTCCACCGTGGTTTTTCCCCTAACAGGGCTTCCACCCAAAAAATATTGGTGTTATATGTATTTTTGATGTGTTGTTGATTCATGCTTTCACTATTAATAATCAGATCTAAGAATTAAGGTTAATAAGATTAATAAGTTTGAAATTTTGGGACAACTAATTCACCCCCCCCCCCTCTCAGTTGTCTGCCCTTGTGTTTCCAACTATTGGTATCAAAGCGGGTTCCTTGCAAGAAGTTTAACAACTTGAGGTGATCTGAGATGGCGACATACAAGAAGGATAGTCTGAGATTTGATGGAAAAAACTATTCTCTATGGAAGATTCAAATGGAGTGTCATCTAAGATGCATTGGTGAATCCTACTAGCACATTACATGCAATAGGTATGTTATCCCTCCAAATGGTCCTAGTACTTCAGCTGAGATTAGGGATGCTAAATATAAAATCAAGGCTAAGGAAGCATTGTTGAGTGCTTTGACTAATACTGAGATGACAAATGTTATGGATTTGAAAACTACTTATGAGATCTTGAAAAAGTTGGAAAATTTATATGAAGGTGATGCTAATGTGAAGATGGCTAAGCTACAATGTCTAAAAGGAAAATATGAATTGTTGAAGATAGTAAATGATGAGAATATTGTTACTTACATGCAAAAAGTGAATGAACTTGTGTGTGGTCTCAGATGTGTTGGTGGACAGGTAGCTAAACAAGATATTTTTGCTAAAGTGTTTAGAAATTTGCCTGATGCATACAAAATTAAAGTTGCAGCCATTGATGAGCTCTGAACTGTGACAAATATAACTAGAGATATGTTGGTTGGTAAACTTACTTCTTTTGAGTTGAATGAATTCAGTGATGCCCTTCCTAAGACAAAATCTGCATTTAAATCTACTACTTCTGAGAGAGACAAGCAGAGATATGATCCAGGTGAAAGTTCTTCTAGAAAGGTATTCAGATATGAGGAAGAAATGAGATGGATTGAAGAAGAAGAAAGAGAGCTGAATGAACTTGAAGCACTTATTGTCAAAAGGGAAGCCAAAGGAGAAGAAAAGTATAAATGGAATATTCCTATTAAATGTTTTTCTTGCAACAAGATAGGTCATGTTTTACATCAAGGTGTCCAGAAAGAGTTCCTAAGCCAAGACCTTACAACCCTAAATTTCAAAAGAAGTGTTACTATGCTGCCGATGAAGGTGTGACAAATGATGAATTGACAAAGGGAATGCAAGGGAAGATGATATTTTGTTTATTTCTATCAAAGAAAATAATTTTCTGTCTACTAAATCTACTAGATGTACAAATGTGGAGAAAGCCCTAGCTGCCCGAGTTGAAGAAAAATATGAATGGGTAATTGATAGTGGATGTTCACATCACATAACATGTGATAAGAGTAAATTTGTAATCCTGGAGAATTATGATGGTGGTGTTGTAAGATTTGGTGATAACAATGGTGGTATAATCCGTGGTAGAGGATGCATTTCTTTTGATGGTAAGCATAATACTGATGATGTTCTTTATGTTGAAGGTTTGAAGTATAATCTTTTGAGTGTTGGACAAATGGTTGATAAAGGGTTACAATCTTCAATTCAAAGATGAAAAGTGTAGCATAGTAGGAAGTTCTAGAAATGTGATTTCTTCATGTACAAAAACAAAAGGTAATATCTTTCATCTAAATGCTGGTAGTAAAAGTTGTCTGATTGATCAAGTTAATGAAAGTTGGTTATGGCATAGAAGAATGTGTCATGTAAAATTTTATAGTATTATCAAGATAAGTTCATCATAGGCAATAAGAGATCTTCCTAAGTTGGTGAAGCCTACTAATACCATATGCAAGGAATGTCAGCTGGGAAAACAAACTAGAATTTCATTTCACAACAAACAACATTGTTCAAATGATTTGTTGGAGCTTGTGCATACTGACTTGTGTGGTCCTGCTAGAATCAAAAGTCTACAAGGTTACAGGTACTTCATGTTGCTTATTGATGATTACTCTAGGATGATGTGTGTTCCTTTCTTAAGGGAGAAATCTGAATCTCTAGAAAATTTCAAGATCTTTAAGGCTATGGTTGAGACAAAGACAGGTCTGAAGATTAAGTATCTGAGATCAAATAGAGGTGGTGAATTCACTTCCAGTGAGTTTAATTATTTTTGTGGAGAGCATGGGATAAGACACAATTATCTGAACCGTGGACCCCTCAATAGAATGGAGTTGTAGAAATAATGAATATGACAGTTCAAGATTCTTCTAGAACTATGATGTTGGAAGGAAATGTCCCTCATATCCATTGGAGATAAATTGTGAGTATTGTTGTCTTTATTATTAACCAGGTATAAATCAAAGGTAATACTGGTAAGACTCATTTTGACCTATGGTTTGGTCATAAGCCTACTATTAGATATTTCAAAATCTTTGGGTTCAAATGCTATATCAGGAGAGATGAAGATCTAGGAAATTTTGATGTTAGAAGTGATGAAGGAATATTTCTTGGTTATTCCACTAAGAGCAAGGCCTACTAGTGCTCCAGCAAGAGATTGAAGAAAATGGTTTAAAGTGCAAATGTTTAGGTTGATGAAGACATTTCTAGACCCTCCAAAACTTGTGGATATGATTTTGATGATCAAAATGATAGTACAAACAAGTGTCAGACTTCAAATCAAGTTCAGATCATTCTAGTGAATCAAGAAGAACAAGAAGAAGTAGAGACTGGTGAAAGTACAAAAGAGAGACCTCAAGAGCCTAAAATTCAATGAAACTCTAAGACTCCAAGGTCTATGAGATTGAATCATTCAAAAAATCAGATTTTAGGAGATAAGAACAAATGTGTTCAGACTAGGAGAAGAATTGCAGAAGAATAGTGTTTAATTTCAAAAGATGAGCCAAGTAATGTCAATAAAGCATGCAAAGATGAACACTGGACTAAAGCTATGAAAGAAAAAATACAACAAATTGAGAAGAATAATACATGGATTCTTGTTCCTAGACCTAAAGACAAAAATGTAATTGGAACTAAATGGGTCTTTAAAAACAAACTCAATGAACAAGGTGAAGTTATCAGAAACAAATCAAGACTGGTATGTAAAGGATACTCTCGAATGGAAGGTATTGAATTTGATGAAACCTTTGCTCCTATTGCTAGAATTGAAGCTGTGAGATTGTTTATTTCTTATGTTGCTTATAAAAACTACAAAGTTTATCAAATGGATGTCAAGTTAGCATTTCTAAATGGTGAATTAGAGGAAGAGGTGTATATTGAGCAACCTAATGGACTTCAATTGACTAAATAGGGAGATATGGTTTGTCCGTTGAAGAAAGAATTGTATGGACTCAAACGAGCCCCTAGAGCTTGGTATGCCACAATAGATAAGTACTTGATGAAGCTTGCATTTAACAAAGTTACTAGTGATAGTAATTTTTATTTTAGGATTGATGATGATAAAGATTTGTTTGTGAGAGTCTTTGTTGATGATATCATTTTTGGAGGAGATGATGGTTTGTGTATGAAGTTTGCTAATGAGATGAAGAATGAGTTTGATATGTCAATAATTGGAGAGTTGAAATTATTTTTGGGATTGCAAATTACTCAGGTAGATAAAGGGATCTTTATATCTCAGTCCAAGTATGTGAGAGAAGTGCTAAAGAAGTTTGGTATGGAAGATTCAAAACCAGTCGGTACACCCATGGTGACCAGATGCAAGTTGACACAAGATGATGATTCTGTAAAAGAAAATTATACTAGATACAAATCAATGATTGGTGGATTGTTGTATTTAACTCAAACTATACTTGATATCATGAATGTTGTGTGCTTTGTTGCTATATTTCAAGCCGATCCTAAGGAATCTCATGTGACTACTATGAAGAGAATTTTTAGATATTTGAGGGTAACAACTGATTTTGGCCTATGGTATCCTAAAGATGATGATCTTACTTTAACTACCTTTATTGATGCTAATAGGGTAGGAGATGTGAATGACAAGAAAAGTACTAGTGGTGGCACATTTTTCTTGGGAAAGAAATTGATTTAATGGTCAAGCAAAAAGTAGAATGTTGTTTCCTTGTCTGCTGCAGAGGAAAAATATATTGTTGCTGCTAATAATTGTACTCAAATTGTGGATGAAGAAGATGCTGAAGGATATCAAAGATGTGTATGATGAACATTTTTCCATATTCTATGATAACTCAAGTGCTATAAAAATTTCTAAGAATCTGGTGTTGCATTCAAAGACAAAGCATATATCTATCAAGTACCACTTTCTAAGAGATAAAGTAAGTGATAAGGAAGTCAAACTGGAGTACGTTCCTACTAAGGAATAGATTGTAGACATCTTTACTAAGCCTTTTACTAAAGATAATTTTGAGTATCTTAGAGAGAATTTAGGGGTGAATACCCCTCCTAATCAGAACTAAGATGCATAGTATTTGCATTAGTCTATGCATTCATAGTCATATCTTGATTTGGATTGATGTTGTGGTGGCTTCTACTCAAGGGGAGTAGTTAGATGATTCAAATATGTGGTTCAAAACCTGTGTAACTTTTCCATTGATGTCAAAGGAGGAGAAGATTAATGTGAAAAACTATGGAAGAGCTAAAAGTAAGGGGGAGAAGAACAATATGAGAAGAGAAATGTGTAAAGGGGAGATTGTTAAAAGAAGAGTTAGTTGCATTGATGGTTTATTTTTCACATCATGTGTTGCCATCAATGCCGAAGGGGGAGATTGTTGGATGTTGTGGTTGATTTTATGATATTCATTTTTCATTGATGTCAACACTATTAGCATAAATGTCTTTGAGGCTATATATGTCATAGGTTGTCTATGAAGCAGTGAAGATGAGTATGGAGGAAAATTCAGCATGTTGTAAACTAGATGTTGCAAATTAAAGGGTTTGTTTTCAAGCCTATCTAGTTTCTACTCCATAAGTTTTAGAGGTACGCATGAAGATCTAAGGAAGTTATAAGTTTATGTGTTATGATAGCTATTATGTTACTACAAATGGTGTTCATGGAAGAAATAAAATGTGATTCTGGTAATCTGAGTTGTTGCGTATGTTCCTGTGATGTTCATGGATGTTTCTAGATCATTTTCTATCTATCTTGCATGTCTGCATTGATCATTGTGCTCACAATCCAAGATTTTCTCTTATGTGTTCATGTTTTTCATGTTCATGGCCAACAAGGTGTTTGAAGCGTGTTGTGGATCTTTGAGGAATAATTTTTGAAGGTTTTTTGTGTTCAAGGATATTATTTTAGGTCCCTACTATGTCGTGGTCAAATTTGGTTGATGCACATTGATCATATTTATTGTTTTGGGCCAACAGTTTGCATTCATTCTATTATTTTGTTGAAGCCGACATAAATCAGTGTAATTTCTTGTTGCGGATATATATAAGAGATTGTTTATACCATTTGATGTATGTGTAATGCAAAGTATGCGAGTGCTATGCACGAATAAGGTTTAGATTATTCGAAGGAAGAGCAGAGTTTGAAGAAGAGTGAAAGATAGTGAAGAAGTGTTCATGTGCTTAACCAGAACTGTACTCAGGCATTTGCAGATGCTACTCTCTCAGTTCAATTTCTTCAGATGGTTTTAATCTGAATATTTTTTGTAAGATAGTGAGTCTTCCTTTGAAAATTGAGCTCTAGGTAGTGCGCCTGAATGCATGTGCATTCCTCTTATATTCTACTTATACTTTTAACAAGATATAACTTGTGGATTAACCTCCTCCGTGGGTTTTCCCTTAATAGGGTTTCCACACAAAAAATCTTGGTGTTATGTGTGTTTCTAATGTGTTGTTGATTCATGCTTTCACTATTAATAATAAGATGTGAGATTTAAGGTTAATAAGACTAATAAGTTTGAAATTTTGGGACAACTAATTCACCCCCCCCCCTTCTTAGTTGTCTACCCTTGTGTTTCCAACAGGGAGAGATATTCAAATAAAGGGATTTAGATAATGAGAGAGAGAGAGGTATAGAGCATAAGAGATAAAAAATCAGTGAGATGGAGAGAGAGAAAGATGATAAAACTTGTTGATTACTGAAATTTGATTGTTAAAAAAATTATAAGATCTTCTAAAAACTAGAATTCGCATTATAACTCCATGAGATCCAAAACCACTCAAACATCCTTAAACAATATACATGAAATATAACTCAAATTATAATAAAGTAAATTCTCATATGTAAATGGAAATAGTTTCACTTGCAGAGAAAGAAAAAGAAACAAAGAAAGAGAAAGAAAAAGGATTCTAAAAATTCATTATTCACATTTGGTGCTCACCATGTTTGACACTTACCAAACTTGGCTTGGGATGACCAAGCCTTAGGCTCGGTCATTCGAACCATTTGGCAAGTGCCAAATTTGACACTCGCTAAATGGTCATTTTGGGTAAAAAAGAAAAGTGGCATCTTAATTGTGTCACAACTTTGTGCACTTACCCATACTTAAGTATCTAAGTTAGCTTATGTAGTATCCAAGGCATAATTATGGTATATATAGGAGGTATAAGTTATTATCATCATATTGTAAATTATGTTCTGATTAGAAATATTTGGAGGTCTTCTCCCTTGAAGTGGCTTGTTATTCTCATTTATTATCAAGTATTGGTGACATATTTCCTATCATATTCTTCTATTGTACAAGTTATTTCATAATAATTTAACATTTCATATAAAAATATTGTAAAAAAGTTTGAATACAAATATAATAATTGAAAAAGTTGACAAAGTGAATTAATTCAATTTGTTGAAATATATAAAAATGAGTGATTATGAATAATGTTTTAGGTTCTTACTAGCTACATCATTAAACACACTAAAAAAGAGTTAATGAAAAAATGATCCATGTGTTCTTTTGTTTCATATTGGAATACTATAAACCAAACATTTTCTATCACTTCATCTCCAAATTTTTAGGATACGTTTATACTTATTAAAGGTGTATCAACACTACCCTTTTAAAGGGAAATAGGCTTCTTTGGTGCTGTCATAGTTTTATTTATTGCTAATATTTTTATCTAAGATCATTTAATTTTGACTTTCTATTTTTTTCATGTAAAGTCTAACTCTACTTTGTTAATATTAATTATTATATGAATGGATAAAGAAGATTATTTTGTGGTCTTTATGCAATTCTGAACTATATCTTATTCACATTTATTACATTTAAATTAAAAAAATGGTGGGAACATTCATAATATAGGCTATATTTGTATGCTCAATTAACATAATTTATTTATGAAATATAATTATGGATTTATTCATTTAAATGCAAACTTTATATTTCAAGTGATAAGTTGATTATAAAAGTTAGAATAATGAATACCATATTAAATTATCTTTAATATTGAAGATTAGTGTGTTGTCTATTGTTCACATAAGGATAAAGATTGGATTCAAAATTTTGATTACTAATAATTTTATGAACTACATGTAATACAATGTAAAAGGGAAAATATAATTGTCATCTATTGTCTTTGTATTATTTTCTAGGAAAATATAATTCAAGACAAAAGGGAAAATTGAATGAATTAAAATTAAATATAATCAAGAATAAGGAATGTAAGGGTTTTAGGTTAGTTCAATAAGAGCCTCATGAAGGAAATGGACCATGTTTTATTTTCTGATGTTTCTTATTTCTGATTATATTTTGAATATTTTCAAGATTCAGGTAAAGATACATGTTTATATGCAGCTACTGGCATATGTTTATAAACATATATTATTCAATATCACATATATGTATGCTATACACATATATTTATATGTATATAAAAATTAATTTATTTTCAAGTTAGAGGTAAAAATATATGCTTATAGGCACATATTTATAATGTGTATAGTTACAAAACTTGATCTTGGCAATAAGTGACAATTTTTTTAATATTAAGGAAAACATAAATTTATTATAAGAAAATTTAGAAATATGGTTACTACTAAATTATGAGAACATGCTAGTAATTTAATTTAAATATGGATCAAAATTTTAGTTCAATAAACATCACAAGACAACTAAAAAATTTAATACATGCAAAATTTAATTTTGAATATAAACATAAATAACAACTTGTAGTTTGTGTTCACAAGCTATAAAATTCTTCTATAAATAAAGCTGAAAATGGTTACTACTATGAAGGTTTCCTCAAATCAATTATCTTATTGAAATTCCTTGTTGAGGAATAATATCATATTCAACTATGATATGATGAGAATGTGATGAATCCTCTACTAAGGGCTCTCCCTCTCCCACATATAACACCACCTCCACATATCATTGTAGTATCAAAAATTGTACTCCCTTGTAGGTGATAGTATAATTTCATGTTTATTTTAGACCCACTTTAGTGACCCTTCTATTTATGCATTTTCAACATCTCCTAATTAAGCCCTAATCTACTAAATTATGCACTTTGAAGCCTATTTTACTATTTTTGAGAAATTGCAAGCATTGAACAAATGCATTCAGTTAATGTCTTGCCCCCAACACCTTATTTCTTGGAAAATAGGGCCAAGACTGGGACACCCTTGGGCATTTGAGTCCCCCTATTTTACTGAGATTCAAATTCAAATATGTTAGTGTTGAAAATTTAACATTCTAAATTCAAATTACAAATGTCAGCTATCAGGATCTAACTTTCGAGAAATTAGAGAAATGCCTATAAATACCTATTATTTTCACCAATTGAAACTATAGACACACATAATTGACTAATTTGTATTACACATCATTAACATTGCATTTTCATCATATTCATCCTTGATCTTGCATAATTCATCATTTTCATCACTTCCATCACTAATTCCCCTTTTAATATCATCTTCTATCATTTTCACCTATTTCCTCTATTAATTAAGTAATTCTAAATTGTTTAATTAATTCATCATATTTCACTAATTTTCCTATTATCTCCCCTAATTAAATAATTTTAATTATTTAATTAGCCATAAATCTAATTTTCCTCTACTATCCCATGATTAAATAATCTTAACTATTTAATTATCTAACTTTCATCCTATTGGACTCAAGGGAACACTGAGAGGGTGGGGGGTGAATCAATGTTCAATAAATCTTAACTTTATTACTCTGAAACTTAAACCATTTTGTCATTACATTAAAAGAAAGATGAAAGCATTCAAAGGAGACATTCATGATACCATAACACAAAGAATTTTGTGTGGAAACCCTATTAGGGGAAAAACCATGGTGGAGGTTAATCCACAATTTGATTACTCAAATAAAGTTTTAAAAAAGAATGCACTTGCATTCAGGCACACTACCTAAAGCTCACTGCTCAAAAGGGAAGGCTCACTGCCTTACTAAAGTTCAGATTGAAACCATCTGAAGGATGAAATGAGATAGTAGGATCTATTTATTACAGGTTATAGTTTCGGTGAAGCTCATAAATTTGATTATGGATCTTCTTTCTAACTTTGCACTTCGCTCTGCTCTTTTCTACTCTTCGCACCACACATAGATAAATTCACACTATTACTTTGTTGAATTTCACACCATATTTGTATTCCACACATTCACTATCTTCTCATACTTCTACACAACATGAAACACAAAATGATAGAAACGATCTCATATATATATATATATATATATATATATATATATATATATCCGCTTTCAAGTATTTGGTCATTCTTATGTCAACTTCATAAAACATTAGGTTCTTCTCAAATGTAGGCCAGATCCACCACTAGGTCTTTATGAACATCCTCCAAAGTTGGTTAAGAAAAAGAGAGGAACTAAAAAAACATAATAGAGCACAAAAATATTTAATTAATTACTCCTTATACATCTATGATTACTATATTGGCTAGGTTAGCCTTCTAGTATAGATAACCAGTAGATTAGTGCATTGGATCTCCTAGATCACATACCAGTGAATGCGCATCAACATATGTCATGAATAATGTAATAAAAACATCAATAAACCTTCCTCATAGATCCACAACCCAAAATAATAGTCTAGTGAGGTGTTTAGATCAACATTTATGCCTTTAACTAAATGACCTATTCTTTACTCTGTTCTGCCAGGGAAAACCAAAATTATACTGTAGATCGGATGCATGACTTAGGTTGCCATCAATGACAACACTTACAAACCATATACCAACAATCTCCCTCTTTGGTATTGATGGCAACACTTAGTGAAAAATGACTAGGTATCAGAATCATTATAAGTATGATGCCAAACTTTGCTGCACTCTTTCCCCCTAACATTTATAAAGCATTTTTCACTACATTCTCTCCCCCTTTGACATCAATGAAAAAAATAATAGAAACCATATGCCAAAAATACAAAACATGTGTTCAAAATCTTCAAAACTTCTGATTATATATATCGAAAATTCTCCCCCTTAGACCAAAACTTCAAAAATTTGAAAACATTTGACTATTGCTTTAGAAAATTATCTTGTGATTTGTCTTCACATTTGGAAGGAACTTCTTCCATGCATCTATTGTTATTCTAATGATAATGATAAAACTATTGTTCTTTGATGTTTTGTTGAAAATTTCAGTTAAGGATTCCAGAATTGTAATTGCTTCTTCCAATTTCTCGCCTTTCCTTAAAATCTCCACCATCTGTTCCAATTTGTATTCAGTTAGATCCTCCACCTTCCAAAAAGTATCAAAAAGTGTGTTCTTGGTGAATTGAATTTTTGTGTGTTCAGTCTGTAACTCCCGAATTCTTTTCCTGATGTTGCCATCTTGATTGTGCAACATGTCAAAGCTTTTTCCAATGCCATTCAACTTTGTTTCAATTTGCTCCAATTTCTCTTTGTAATTACTAACAATATGGAGCCAACAGATGCAATAGTTGTAGATGTTATTAGCTATATTGATGCATTGCCTTAACTCATTCATTTTATTCTTCAATTTGGTAAGGGATAGTCTAAACTACTCCTTCAAGTGAGAAATGACTTCACCTTATTCTTTGTCTTTTTCCTTAGAGCTCATTGTTTCTTTACTGCATTCAATCATTTCCTCAAGTAGAATATTCTGCAAACTTTCCAATTTGATCTTGCAGTGCTCAATATGAGCATTTAGTACACCCAGGATAATGTCTTGATCATATGATGGTCTAACAGACCATAACCTGGTGATCTTTTGCATTCCACCTTCTTCTTGAATAAGTTGTTGTAGCATTTCCTTTGTCAGATCATCTTCTTCCTCACTATATTTTTCCGTTTCTTGTTCATTTCTCTATGGATCCTCAGTTTCTTCATCAGATTCTTCATCTGGAGTATCCAAAATCTCCTTTTCTTTACCTTTTCCCTCAATTCTGGGAACTTTGCATTCTAGAGGGTTGTATTCAACAACTTCTTTTTCTCTTTTCTTCCTTTTATCCATGCCACCAGAAGAGGAACCAACCTCCATTGTTCTTATCGGAAGGGAAATATTAACTGAACCACACTTTCCAAGCACATTCTTGAAGAAATTTTCAAATTCTAGATCCCAATCAGCCAAGCTCCTAGAATATGAGTATATTTGTCTGCATACTGGTTCATTTGATTTCCACACCACATTGTCGATCTTTGACAAACAATTCAATAAATACATTACTAAACATATAATCAGAGTACCGAACCTTAAAGGGTAGCTTGTTTCTTTTGTCAGTTGCACATTCTCTATCAATTGATCCTTTATCAACCCACACAATTCAAAGTCTTGACCTTTGATTATCATCTTGTGAGAAATATAGACAATGCCAGCTAAGGTTACTCCTTATAAGTTTATGAAAAAGAATTAATATAAAATTCCATGTGCAATGTATTTTGTAATCGGATTCTTGATTGTTTCAATTATCAATGCCCTCAGATATCTAATTATTTTGGTTAGGGTTTCAACTTCCTTGTTCAGGATGGATTTCTTCCTTGGTATATCTCTGACTTTGCATAATCTAGTCAAATTCTCAATTACCTCCTTTGAGATGATGTAGGGCTTGTCCAAAGTTAAAGTATCATCATGCAATCTTCTCAAGATGAATTTGACAAATTCCACATTCTCAAAGTATGGAAACTCATTCCAAATATCCAAACTTCTATGTTTGGCTTCATTCAATTGCTTCAATTCATTGGGTAATAGGAGATTCCTCATGAACCTAATATTTCCACGGTTGTATTCATCCAACGTGATTGACCTTTTTATTTGTTCCATTTTCCTTTCACACTTAGTTTTGACAACCGCACACCAAATTATATGAAAATTCTAAAACCAACTAAAATACCTTATAGATTTCAAGTTTTGACGGCCAATCAACTTCTCTGCTTCGAAATTCTTCTAGTGAGTGCTCTCCTTCTTCTCTTATTCAATGAAAAGTTACAAATGAATATTTGAACTTTACTTTTGTAGTTCACACACATGCAATAAATGCATTTTCCCTAAGTTTTCTAGTTGCTTTGTTCTCTCAGATAGCGGGAGAAAAATTATCTTGCGCACCTATGAATTCTCTGAATTTTCTTGTGTAAGTTCTCCAAAATATTTTCACATCATAAATACACCTTCTTGACCATTCTTCGTGTTCCGGTACCATCCACAGACAAGGGAGTAAATATTTTCTTGAAAAACTCCCCCTAGGCCAGTGGCCTGAAATCAATTAGCAGAAGAATTACTGGAAGCAGGTTCCAGTGTAGAAACATTTCTAGAATCAAATTGATTCTTCTTTACCCATGTATTCTTCATCTCATCTTTTATCTCATTTGTAGTTACTTTTCCTTTCCCTTTTTCATCTTCCTATATGTTTCTTCTTCTGTATACCGGACCTCTTCTTGCCATTATTTTGTTTGTAAAAAATCTTGCAATCTAATCAAACTTATTGCAATTGTAGAACACAATACTTCCTTGTCCAGACCAATCATTCCATTGATTTCTTCTCGATTTGCATTGGTTAGCAATATTTCCAAATCTTCCACATGTTTAACATTCAACATTCTTTCTATTGATAGAGTAGTTTGGAAAATTCCCGCATTCAATTATTTTATCACCAAACTTCTTGCATTTGAAACATTGACCAGAAAATGATGAATATCTTGATTTCATATTACTTCTACACTAAGTAGCCATGTGGTTGAATTTATTGCAAGAAAAATAGTATCCATTAAATTTTTGAGCATTAGGTTGTCTTACCGGATACCTTCCACCTTTGTTCATCAGGTTTCCTTTTCTGAAATTCTTTTGTCCGAGTCTGGAAATTTCTCCTTTTTCATATCCAAGAACTCTCTTCTCATTTCCACTCTTGTGTCCTTGAGTCAGCTTATCAAGCTTCACTAAACTGATCTTAAAATTCTTCGTGTATTCATTTTTAGTGGTAAGTTCATTTCTGAGAATAACAATCTTCTTACCAAGTTCTTCTTCATTTATTCTTTTATGTTCATCAGATTTCTCTTTTATGGACTGAGCTAGATTCTCTTTGTTCTTCTTCCTTTCTTCAATATCTTCATTCAACTTCATTACCATAGATTCCATCTCATGTTTTAGGGTAGCATTTTCTCTAGCAAGCTTTACACATTCTTTAGTTATTTCCTTCAAGGTCTGATTTAGGTGAGCATCATCCATGTTTTCACTCTCTTTTTGTTGTATCTGGTCACAAAGATCCTTCCTTTTCTCCCTAGATTTCACAATCTGATCCTTCAATGATTGAATGAATCTCTTAGCATCCCTAATGTTTTCTTTCAATTCCAGGAATTCTTCTTTAGATTGATCAAGGTCATCAAGTGCCACCAAAATATGCTGCTAAAGACTACCAGAGTCCATCACATTCCAAGATCCACCTCAAGATGCTAGACTTCTTCCTAGGAACCAAAAGCTCTAATACCAATTGTATGACTCAAGGGAACACTGAGAGGGGGGGTGAATCGGTGTTCAACAAATCTTAACTTTATTACTCTGAAACTTAAACCATTATGTCATTACATTAAAATAAAGATGCAAGCATTCAAAGGAGACATTCATGAAACCATAACAAAAATATTTTTGCATGGAAACCCTATTAGGGGAAACACCATGTGGACGTTAATCCACAATTTGAGTACTCAAATAAAAGTTTTACAAAAGAATGCACTTGCATTCAGGCACAGTGCCTAGAGCTCACTGCTCAAAAGGGAACGCTAACATCCTTACTAAAGTTTAGATTAAAACCATCTAAAGGATGAACTGAGATAGTAGCATCTATTTATGTGAGGTTACAATTTCGATGAAGCTCATAAATTTTATTCTAGATCTTCTTTTTGACTCTGCACTTTGCTTTGTTCTGCTCTGCTCTTTTCTACTCTTCGCATCACACATAGAAAAATTTGCACTATTACTCTACTGAATTTGACACCATATTCATATTCCACACATTTGTTATCTTCTCATACTTCTATACCACATGACACAAAAAATGATAGAATCGATCTCATATATATCTGCTATCAAGGATTTGATCATTCTTATGTTGGCTTCATAAAACATTAAGTTCTTCTCAAATTTAGGCCAGATCCACCACTAGTTCTTTATGCGCATCCTCCAAAGTCGGTTAAGACAAATAGAGGACCTAAACAAAAATAATAGAGCACAAAAATATTTAATTAATTACTCCTTATACATCCGCAATTACTATATTCGCTAGGTGAGCCTTCTAGCACAGATAACCGACAAATTTGTGCACCAGATCTCCTAGATCGCATACTAGTGTGTGCGCATCAACATATCTCATGAATAATGTAATAAAAACATCAAAAAAACTTCCTCAGAGATCCAAAACCCAAAATAATAGTCTGGTTAGGTGTTCATATCAACATTTTTGCCTTTAATCGGATGACCTGTTCTTTACTCTGTTCTACTGGTGAAAACAAAACTGTATTGTAGATCGGATGCATGAATTAGGTTGCCATCAATGAAAACACTTACAAGCCATATGCCAACACATCCAATTAATTTGGAATATTACTTTTTTAATAAATAAATAATTAAATAATCTTGAATTATTTAATTGTTCTAATATCCCTCTCAATGGAATATTCCCATGGAATATTCTTTTTCAAAATATCCTAAAATATCGCAATCTTCTCATTCATCCCCAACCCTCCATTTCTTGATCTAATGTTCACCCTTCATTTCAAAATATCCTAAACCACTTTCCTTAAATTGTAGAGATATTTTAAGTTCAAATTGACCTTCATCCCTCATCTTCCTTGAATCACTCCTATTCATTGATATTAAGATAAAATATCAACTGTTGATCATAATCTTAGAAAATTATAAAATGAACATCTTTCATTCATTATCATTCACCTAGAAACTCTAAATTCTTGAGCACATTCAGATCATTGAGAATTTGAACAATTACCATGCATCTAGGTCATCATTTCATACTTTTGCAATCATGGGAGCTTCTTGATTGAGCAATCCAATATACCATACACCATCAAAATGGAATGCAAGGTTTGTACTTGGTTTGTTTTCATGTTTTGGTCTGATTTTTCATTACCATGTATGCATTTAATTTAATTTGTATATGGGATTTGATCATTTCTTGCTTTGGGTAATGTGAATTCTAACCTTTATTTTATAATTCATGTTCCATTTCCATTTTCCACTAACTCTATTTCACATTTTGACATGCTCGGTGAGACCCACATCCCTAATCTAATAAAAAATTATAATTTTTTTGATGATTTATAGGTTTTTGGTGTGATCATGTCTTACAAACTTGAAAAAGAACATGAACAACCACCTATGTTGATCTGTCCATGTCTAATAATCTGCTCATGTCTGATTTTTGACTGTGCATGGTTCTTTGATCATTTTTTCTACTTGTGTAGGTTTTTTCCTATTTGACTAAGTAACAAAGCCATGTTTTCTAATTTTACCATGTTTTTCAGTCACAGACAGTTGCATATGCAAATATTTTCGTGTCTATCAAGATAAATAGAGCCACCTCTACAAGTATTGCTGCATTTGACTATTTTTTTGGCCTCTTTTTTCTAATAGTAAATTTTCTAATTTTAGATTTTAATCTAACCATAACCTTTTGTTTTCTATTGTTGTACATGAATTTTTATGTAACAAATCCATGGAGAATTCATTTGGGGGAAGACAAATAAATTTAAAACTACTAATATATTTAAGCTTTTAGGGTTTCGATCTTTCCAAGATGATCTCATTTGAAAACTACTAATACATATTTCTTTGAGGTTATTTATCAAAAAAATTAATCATTTGAACTTGTATTCTTTATTGATTGGTAGATTAAATCAAATTTGAATTTGGTGTTCTAAAATCATTTTTTTTATGTGATTGGTAGACTATAGAGTACACATCCTCTCCCCTTGTGCTTTGTGTGATCCTTGATGAAGAGAAACACTTATAGTTTACACTTTTCCTTTTTGTTTACCTAAAGGCATGTTGTCTACATATCCTCTCCCTTTGCACTATGTGTGATTCTTGGGTAATGATAAATAGAAACACACAAGTCTTCCCTATTGTTAGGAGGCCTTCCAAGGGATTTCCTCACCCTACAATTTGACCTCAAGTGAATTTTTTTGGTGCACTATATAAATTAGATGAGAGTGAAATTTATAGTTTGATCCACACATGTATCTCGATATACTTTCACTAGTGGTCTCACATGATTTTAGACATAAGGATATGTCTATGTAGCTAGCAATGTTCATGGAGCTCTACCCACTATGAACCAATTGTATTAGAATCTTAAGGCCTATCAAATGCCTCTCTATAGTGTACATCATGATATCACCATCACTATAAGTTACTTACCATGTATGTTCCTTGGTTGAGGTGATAAGGTATCTTGTTAGGACCTAGTCTTTTTAAGAAAAGGGGTGTCAAGGTGGTACATGACCTTAGCATACCCTACTTACCATTTCCTTAGATTCAAATTAGCATGCCAGTGCAGTAATTCTACTATAGCTAGAAAATTTTTAATACTAATTAGGTTGTTCTTATTTGGTTCTATTGATCTATTGCTAGTGAGATTTGTTCAAGAAAGCTTACAAAATATCTCGTTTACCTTAGAGTCAGTCTTGATTGTTTATGTTTTTTGTTCATATAACTTTCCTTCAAAACATAAACTTAGACTTTGACACATCAAAATTTTCCTAAATCTTAAAAAAAAACACATAGTAATGAAATATCGCATTTACTATTCATATTTTATTGATATTGCATAGATTACCGCATTTACATATATTTCCACATCTATTCTCTACATATTTATGCTATTGTATATCCTACCACATATACATTTTCTACATAGACCTGCATTTGTCTAAATTGCCACAATTCCTTGTTCTCAAAGTATCACTATTGAACGTATTATGATGTATGTTTTCTACATATTTCCAATTTTGATTGCATTGTTGCCTTTGGTTTGGGGAAACATGATGCATTTTACTAAACTACCATGTTTTATCATAACATTTTTCCATCTCAAACCTACAATTTCTTTGATTTGAAAAATTTCTTAAATTTGTCAACCTGGGACTAGAAATGTATCATAATAGTCTTCAATAGTCTTGTGTATCCTCAAACATCACAATCATCCATTCAACATTGGTTTTCTTAGGAAACATCAAACATCTTTAAACATTAGTAACCTCAATTAGCATTAGTCTTACGAGAGAATCTTCAACATCCCTTTTGGATAAACATCAAATCAACCTCTTGGACATTGACATATCAAACATCAAACTTATCAACTTGATAGTATTTTTTGATCTCATCTTATGAACTTATTAAATTATTGGAATTTTCTCCCTCCTAGGTTTACAGATCACCATCATCTCTCTTTTCTTGTACTCATGAGTTTCGTTCAAACAAAGACATCAACCCAAATATTTTATCAACATATTGAGATCTAACACCAATCTAATAAACTTTTCATCATCCTTTTGTCTAAAGGATTACCATCAAACCTCATCATCCTTAAACATCAAAATCCAAAATCATTTTTTTTGTCCTTTTGTTTAAAAGATTTATCAACACATCCTTTGAAGTTCAATTTTTTAAATCAAAATTAAAACAACATTACACATATCTATCATCTAGATATTTCCATCCTTTAGGTCTAGTGGGACTTTTATGACAATAGTATCATAACATAGGAATAAAATGGTATCCCATACTAGTAGTTCTAATGTTCCAAACAACACAAGTGTTCATAAGACAAATGTTCACACCACAAATGTTGAAAATTCAATTGAAATGACATGGGGCTACTCCACTCCTCACAAATAAAACATAAATCCTTAATCATAAAAAGTTAATCCTCCACCACAAAAAAATGTTGATCCTTCACAACTAAATGTACATCTTGACATCAAAACCATTTCTCTCAACACACTAGAGGAAAATATGGATATATGGAAGAGGACTTCGATGAAGAAATTACCAAAGAAAGGATCTTAGAAATGACTCAAAAACCCCAAGATTCGAAAGCTCATGGAAAATCGCTTACTTTTTATCCAAACACTTACTTCTATAGGCTTTCCCAACATGGTGCTAAGCTACCCATTAATTATAACATTGAAAATATTAAGAATCCAACCCTCATTTATATAAATGAAGATACACTAGCTAGAAATGTCTTTAAACCTATTATACAAGTGAAAATTCCAAGCTTCTTTGCACAAAAAAATGATCCTCCTCAAGAAAGACTACATGAAAATCCATTATATAGACAAACATATCAAATGGAACAAGTAATGGTAGCCCAACAAAATCAACCTGAACCTAATGTCTTGGGAACATAAAAAATTCCACAACAATCAACCAATCCTTTTATAACTCCACTCATAACTCATAATGCTTCAACTAATATGTGAAGACCAAATGTATCAAGGAACTTGTATGCATCCTCTTGGTCACAATATTCACCTCAATAAGGTAAAAACTCTAACATGCAAAACATGTGAAATCTTCCTCCTAGACCATAAAATCCACCATTACATGCTAATATTCCACCACAACAACAACATATGGCTTCACCCATTTATATCATTCCTAATCTAAACAATCAACCTATTCACCGGAACAATAAACCTCTTCAATGACAACAACAACAACCAATCTATCAAAAACCACAAACCAATCCTCCACAAAATCTCATGTATCGACAACATAACACTCCTCAACAATAAAACGCTCAACAATAACCTTCATATAATTCTCAATATCAACAAGGGTTAAAATTTCAAAATTAGGATCCTAATGCAATGCAATATCAATATGGTCCTTCATACACTCAAACTCCACAACAAAAAACACTGATCCATAATATCAAAAAAATATTGTTCCTCAAAAAAAATCTTGTTCATCAACAATAGAATATTGTTTGTCAACAATAAAATATTGTTGCTCAACAATAAAATCCTGTTCATAAAAAACAATGTCTTGTTCCTCAACAACAAAATCTTGTTCCTCAATAAAAAAATATTATTATGCAACATCAAAACATAAACCCAAAATATCAATACAATAATCCTCAAGGACTAAAAATTTCATCGCATATATATGAAACATAGGAAAAATAGGGATGGGGCTTGGTGAAAAATATGGGATGGTATATTGGACCTATTTTCCTTTATTTCATTAGGAAATGAGATCCGCACAAAGAATTGTCTTATAACCCTTAGGTGAGTCAACTCATTGAGGGAATCTACAAATTTCCTTATGATTTAGGATGAGGGTATCACCCTAAACATCACTTTTGGGAGAAAAACTAAAAAATAGTAAATCAACTCAATTACGCATATTCAAACTTGAATCATCAATTTAAAGCATAATACAAATAGAAACCACAAAGTTTCAGTAGATCTAGAAATTGGAGGGGGGTATGTACCTATCACCAAAATAAATTTATGAGAGCCTGTTGAGGACTCATTCACCAATATGTGAATGGGTCTTTGTGCAGAGGTTTTAATCAAATTTTGGGATTCTCTGGTGTCAGTCTGTAGCTTCTATTTGATCCAAGTTTCAATGTTGGAAAGTTAGAAATAAAGTCTGTAGGTGAGATTCCATTGATTGACAACAATGTTGACAAATTTTTTAACTTTACAACTTTCTAAATTTGAGGTCTTCAATCCTTCTTCAACATATAAAACTACACATTCACAAGAGGGGAAATTTGGGTTTTTTGGTGAATGGGGGGTTTCCTTGGTCAAACCCCTATTTGGTAATTAAACATTGAATTGAAATAATGAAACATGAAATGAACGATGAATGAAAAATGCTATGTTGAAAATAACCAAACCCTTGAATAAACCTTTGGAGGACTATAATATTGATCTTGATCTTGCATGAAATGAATTCAATGGATGTGGATCTTGATAATTGAATCTTGAATTGAATGTTGATTTGGATCTTGAAACCTACAACACACTGTTAGCTCCAAAAACATATATGATTACAATATACTTTGACATGATGCTTGAAATATTGATTGCTACTATAAATAACTGATAAACCTTCTCTTGAGTGTTCTTGATCATAATATTTTCTCTTGTGAAATTTAAATTATGCAAGTTCTCTTAATTGTTATATTTGAATTGATAAAAGGGCCTTGTATTTGTAGGTATCTATCCTTAATTTCTCAAAAATTAAACATTACAAGCTGATATTGAATTTTGAATTTGGGGACAAATAAATACTACCAAAAAAATATTTTAAATTTGGTTCCAAAGGCCTAGGGAGGACCCATTCACCCATGGGAGAATGGGTCCTAGGTCTTTATCCTAGAACACACATTGCTCAAGGTAATTAATTATGTGTTGTCATTAATTTTTTTCGGGTGTCCCCTTTGGAAAATGTAATTTAGTAGGATTTGTTAGGACTAGAAAAATCCATCTAATTTGTTTTTCACAAAATCCATCTTCACTAAAATATTTCATAGCCCAGCTTGCCATTTTACCATTCTATTGCTCAAAATATTACATTTACTCGCCATCCTCACATAATTCACATCCACCATTTACTTACATAAGAGTTGAGTCATGTCACTAAGAAAATACCACATTGATGTAACTCAGTCTAGAGTCCCTTCAAAAAATTAATGAAGTAGCATAATATGAATGTTATCAAAGAAAGATTATTCGAGTGAGAAGAGTCATCTTTGTGTCCCTTCGATGATCATATTAAACTCTCATCGAGGATACCTTACATATCAAAAAATAATATCTTGGTTCTCTTTAATAAAATGAATTTCTAAGTGGAAAAATAATTTTGATTACTTCTGGCATGATCTTTAGAGAATGTATACCTTAATATTTAGGAAACAAAAATATAATATTTGGAACATATTCCATCAATGTATCAAAGTGAAAATAAAAGATAGGAGGGAAAAAATGCCTAGTAAATGTATGCTTGATGAATCAAGAAGATCATATAGCATCGAGAGGACATATTTACAAGTCTCTTCAATATCACAAGAATGGTACATTTCATTAATCAGAAATATATACATTGACAAGACAAATAAATTTATTTCTTTGATAAAACAATGATAGTTATCACAAAATGTCCCAAGACAGTTTGAAAAGAATCCAAATTATCAGAGTGAGGTGCTCTATGTGTTGCAAGTATGGATGTGCTTTGTGGTTTTATCATTAGTGTTGTCATTGATGTCAACATAGTTCAGGTCGAATAAAAATGATACTGTAGAAGTGCTTAGAGTACATGGAGTTGTATTTATGAAGTTGTAGTGTGTTCTGAGTGTGCTTTGATATTGTGCTATGCATTTCTTCTATGTTGATCCTATGCCTGTGTGGTTTTTTAGGTGTGTTCATGAGCTTCAATGGATAATATATTATGAGTTTCAACTTCTGGTTTGATGGAGAGTGAAAGATGTGTTCACCAGTGTGTGAAACGGTTTGGTAGAACTATTTGTTTATGGACTGGGAGAAATGTTTTGGCTCCACAATCTTCTGGTTTGTGGTTTTAGATCATGCAGATCTGAGAGATGATTCATATTGATGATTTCCATGTTCTAAAAAATGTGCTTGTGATTTGGCACTCCGGAAGACCTACTCTAGAGCTCCTTGTGTTACTGGTTGGTCCACTTGGACTGTTGAAGAGTTTTATGTGAATGTAGTTTGTTGAAGTTATTGCGGATGTACCTAAAGTATTTTCAGAAATGGTAAAATGTCTGTTGAAGTGTGTTGTGTGATCCACATGTGAAGATCTTGTTGGAGATGCACATAATTCAAAGATCATTGGTGTTTTCATTAGGTTTGTCTGACCTAGTGTCTACATGTTACATTAAGTTTTTACATCAAATTAAGAAAGTGTGTGGTTGATCCAAGATGTTTTTGGGTCTTAATTAAATGTGTAATTGGTCCTCTCTCATTCTTATCCACCAGGAGAATTTTGAGTAGCCGACTTGATTTGAATTTGTAATTTGAAATTGTATAATTGACCTTGGATAATGTTTCTAAGATTGAAGATGGTACAAAAGCAAGTAAGTTGTTGTAAATTAATCATCTATCCATCCATGAATCAAGCAAAAAAAATAAGTGTGCGAAAAAGTACAAAAATAAGAGTATGTAAGAGTGAATAAAAGTAGAAGTGCTTTAATGTGTTGGATTCCTGAAAGTAGTGAGTTGATGGTGTCTACAATATTATGATCAAGCTATGAATGTGTGGAACCCTTGTGGTGGATCTTTATTTATCTTTTTAATTTTTTGTAGGAAGTGAGCCTCCTTTTGGATAGTGAGTCCCCTCTAAGACAGTAAGCCCTTGTATCTGGGTAGTGAGCCTTTGTATTTGGGCAGTGAGCCTTTGTATCTAGTATTGCATTATTACTATATTATGAGCTAATCCTCATCATGGTTTTTCCCTCATTGGGCTTTCCACATAAATCTGGTGTCTTAAGTGTTTTATTTCTGTTATTTTCATTTCATGTTCACACTTAATAACAAATTAAAGTTAAATTGGAATTGATTAAGGTTAGAAGTTAATTGATTTGATACAACTGATTCATCCCCCCTCTTAGTTTTCTTGTGAATTTTAACAATTGGTATTAGAGCTCTAATTCCTTGGTGATAAGCTTAACCACTTGAGGTAGATTAGACGATGCACAAGTTGCAAATCCCTATTTTTGATGGAGTTGATTATAGTGACTCGAAAGAATAAATGAGAGGTTATCAGGTATCTCTTATTTTTAAAACCTAGAAAGTTGTGGAGAAAAGGTATGTTATACCAACCGGTGGTCCTCCCTCTATTGATGAGATTGTGGCTTATGAGGAGAATAAAAAGCAAAGGTATACTATCTTCAGTGCTCTATCTAAAATTGAAAGGAAAAAGGTTAATTTTTTAAGCACTACTAATGAAGTATGGAAAAAATTGAAAGACATTTATGAGGGGAATGATAGAGTAAAGTTGTCAAGGAAACTAACTGCTAAACAAAAATTTCACAACCTAAGAATGGAAGAAGGTGAAGATATTGCGAGCTATTATCAGAGAGTTGAACTGATAGCAATTGAAATTAAGAATCAAGGTGGTACCATGTCAAATGAAGATATAATTGAGAAGATCTTGATGACCCTACCGAAGAATTATAGTGAAAGTTTTTGCTATTGAAGAATTATATGATCCAAAGACATTTACTAAGGAGCACCTATTTGGATTCTTGACTGCATTCAAGATGAGAAAATTTGCAAGAGATAAGGAGAAGACTGAAACAACCTTTAAAGCAGTGAAGATAGGAAATGACTCAGATGATGATGATTCAAAAGAATTGGAAGCAAACTTCACAAGGAGAATGAAGAAAGGTACTGGTAAATACAAAGGTAAGTTTCCCTTTAAGTTTTTTAGTTGTGGAAATATTGGTCATTATGCATCAATATTTTCTAATAGAGCTACACATAACAAGAACAAGGATAATAACAATAATGAAAAAGACAAAAAGGATAGGAAGCTCAAGAAACTGTATTATCTCAAAGAAGATGCAGGAATTTTTGATGATTAATCTGACTATGAGGAAGATAAAGATGAATGTTTTTTTCTAGCTCTAGAAAATAAAGCTCTATCTGCTAACCATGGAATATGTGCAAACAAATCTGGTTCAAAGGGCAAGAAGGATGAAACAAAAGGTACTCTAGTGACTTCTTTTCATGCTAGACAAGATGAAGAATTTTGGGTAATTGATAGTGGGTGTTCAAATCATATGACTAGAGATAAGAGTAAGTTCACTAAACTTGAAAAGTATGATGGAGGAATAGTTATGTGTGGTGATGACTCTGGTGCTAAGAGTTTTGGTAAAGGAACAATTAGTTTTGATGGGAAACATAGTACTGACTATGTCTATTATGTTAAGGGTTTAAGGCATAATCTCTTAAGTGTTGGAAAAATGTGTAGTAAAGGATTCAAGTTTGTCTTTCAAGATAACACCTATGAGATTAGAAAAGGAACTCATGGAAACATCTATCAACTTAAGGATAGTGATGGTCAGTGTTTTTTTTCTTAGATTAATGAAAGTTGGACCTGGCACCGAAGGATGGGACATGTAAATTTTGATAATATGATTAGAATTAGTTCTAGGGAAGTTAAGAGAGATCTTCCTAGAATCACAAAGCCTTCAAATTCAATTTACAGAAGTTGCTAGTTCGAAAAACAAGCAAGAAATAGTTTTAAAGGAAAGGAACAATCTTCTACCAGAATGTTAGAATTACTACATATAGACCTCTTTGGTCCTACAAGAATAGGAAGCCTTAATGGTGATAGGTACTTTATGCTCTTGATTGATGATTACTCTAAGATGACATGGGTTACATTTCTTAGAGAGAAAGCCGAGGCTTCTGATAGATTCAATGTATTTAAGGAAAGAGTAGAAAATGAAGCAAACCTGAAAAATCAAATGTTTAAGGTTTGATAGAGGTGGAGAATTTACATTTGGTGATTTTAATGCATTCTATGAAGAACGCGGCATAAAGAGATATTATTATGCTCCTATAACCCCTTAGCAGCATGGATTTGTGGAAATGAAGAACTAGATTGTTCAAGAGGCTACCACAATTATGATGAAAGAAGAAAATGTTCCTGATACATGTGTATTGGAGAGAAGAAATTCAAACTACTATTTACATTCTTAACATAGTTCAGATCAGAGGTAACAACACTAAGACCCCCTATCAGTTATGGATTGGTAAGAATCCTACTATTAAATACTTTAAAGTATTTGGAAGTAGATGTTACATTAGAAGAGATGATGAAAATATTGGTAGGTTTGATGCTAGATGTCATGAAGGAATTTTTCTTGGATATTCAAATAAAAACAAGGCATATAGATTCTTTAATAAAAGACTTAGGAAAATAATTGAAAGTGCTAATGTAAAGGTTGATGAAGCTATGTATAGACCAGTGGAAATAAATGAAATTGAACATGATGATCCTATCTGTGAGCAAGTTGAAGAAGAAAAAAAGGAAGAGAAAGAACAAAGTGATGAAGAGGAGATTCTGAAACTTGCACGTAAGACTTCTAAATATGTACAGAGAAATCATCTAGAGGAATAGATAATTGGAGACATAAGTGAAGGAGTGAAGAAAAGAAGAAAATTGGTTGAGGTAAACTTATGTTTAATTTCTAAGATAGAACCTAATATTGTGAGTGAAGCATGTAATGATGAAAGATGGGTTAGAGAAATGAAAAGGGAATTGTAGCAGATAGAGAAGAATGAGACATGGGAACTAGTCCCTAGACCTGCAAACACAAATGTAATTAGTTCAAAATGGGTATTCATAAATAAGTTGAATGAAGATGGTGAAGTGGTAAGGAATAAAATAAGACTTGTATGCAAAGGATATTCCTTTAGAGAAAATTTTGCACTTGTAGCAAGAATGGAGGCCATTCGGATGTTCTTGGATTTTTTAGCTCATAAAGACTTCAAAGTGTACCAGATGGATGTCAAGTCTGCATTTCTAAATGGAGAACTAGAAGAAGTATATATGGAGAAACCAAAAGTTTTTCAGCTATCAGAAAAACCACACATGGTTTGCAAGTTAAAGAAGGCACTTTATAGACTTAAGCAGGCTCTCGGAGCTTGGTATGCAAGATTGGATAGATACTTGACAAAGAAAGGATTAAAAAAAGGGTCCACATACATTAATCTTTACTTCAAAGTTGAGAAAAATAAAATGTTGATAGTTGTATATTTTGATAAAATTATCTTTGGTGGAAATGAAGGTATGTGTAAGAAAATTGTAGAAGAGATGCAAAAAGAATTTGAAATTTCTATGATTGGTGAGTTGAATTTCTTCCTTGGACTTCAAGTAAATCAATCTAACAAAGGGATATTCATTTAACAATCTAAGTATGTTAAGGAATTGTTAAAGAGGTTTGGAATGGATGACTCCAAACCAGTCTATACCCCTATGGTAATCGGATGCAAGGTAAGCAAGGATGATGAATCTGCAAAAATTGATCAGAGCATGTACAACTCTATGATTGGTGGACTGATGTATCTTACTGCTACTAGACTAGATATTATGCATGCAGTATGTTTAGTTGGAAGATTTCAAGAAGAACCTAAGGAAGCACATGTTACAGCTGTAAAGAGGATATTCAAATATCTTAAGGGAAATCTAGATTACGGGCTATGGTATTTGAAGGACAATGATTTCATATTAAATACCTACATTGATGTAGATTGGGCTGGCTATGTAGATGACCAAAAGAGTACAAGTGGCTTTGCATTATTCCTTGGAGGAATATTATTTTCATGGTTGAGTAAGAAACAAGATTTAGATTCTTTATCCACTGCAAAAGTAAAGTATATTGTGTAGACACATAAAAATGACCTAGGCCCGCAATCTCTTCTTCTAACCCTAATTAGGACATTTTAATTATGTTTTTGACTCACTTTCAACTATTAATTAAATAATTCATAATTATTTAATTAATTCATATCTTTTCATTCTTCATGATTATTAAATAAATAAATTTTAATTATTTATTTAATGCGTCACTAATTGTCTAATGTCTTCCTATAATAAAATACATTTCTTAATTTATTTAATTATCTTTGTCCATTATATCTTCCTGATTATTAAATAAATAATTTTATTTATTTATTTAATTATGTCACTAATTAGGTCCTCTTCTTTCGAAAATTAAATAAAGTCTTATCTTCCACTATAATTAAATAATTATGTTTAATTATCTAATTATTCATTAGCCTCTTCTCTCCTAAATTAAATAAATTCTATTTATTTAATATTGGTCCACTCTCTTGAATTTTGAATTAAATCATTATATTTAATTTAAAAGCTTCCCTTTGTCACATTCTTCTATAATTAAATAATATCTTTATTATTCAATTCCCACCTAAATTAAATAACTTTTTATTATTTAATTTCTTCTAAATCTTATTTATTTAAAATAAGTCCCAACACCTAAATTAAATAATTTTATTATTTAATTTCTCTTCTTTTATTGTGCTCATTTTAAATAAATATTATTTATTTAAAATAAGTCTCACTTTCTAATTCCCTCTTTTAGTAAATAATTTAAATTAAATTATTTACTGTCACATGACCCCACCCCTTTTGAATTAAAATAATTTTTAATTCAAAAAGTCAACATCCCCTCTTAAATCAAATAATTTTAAATTATTATTTGATTCTCCAACAACTTTGGTTTGTGTGCCCAAAATCTCTTGTCACATGTATTGTCAGCCCTCGATTTGATTTTCTAGAAATCAATCTTGACCATTCATTTTGAATTTGACCTAATGTTGCCCTAACCCTAATTGTGGGTTGTCATTTTGAATCTTCACCACAGATTCTAGGGCACTTATCAATCTTTAATCTCATCCGTCCATACAAAATTACATTTTCTATAAAATGTCAATTTTGTCTTCATTTTGGGATATCTCTCTCATATCTCTTGAATCTTTGAAGTCACTCTCATATATCTCTTAGTCTCTGAATTTTATCTTCTTCTTCTTCATCTTAAATTCTTGCATATAGTCATTTAAAATCCTTCAACATTTGCTTAGGGCTTGTCATTTCTATTGGCTTGTTCATCATAATCTGAGGGCAAACAACATATTTCAGCAAGTTAAGAAGGTGTAATGGAGGTCAGTCATAGAGGATGAAGACAATCTGGTGAGATTGTTTCATCTATTCCTTTGCACTTCATTATTTACTTTGGGTTTTTATGTTTTGCATTATGATATTGCTAAACCTAGAAAAATTCTCATTGTTACATTGGTGAACCTGACATATTTTAACAAATTTTGAAGAATTTTGGAGTTGAATCTTTTTTGTTGCAGGTTTTGTTAGCATTTTATTGCAGGTTTTGCATCATTTTGGGGACAAAACCCTAGTTTTCAAAGATTCGACCATATCTCTCAAATGGCTACATATTTTCTGACAATTTTTTTTTTTTGCAGGTTGACGACAATATCAAGAGCTTCCAGTCCAAAAATCAGATTTTTTGGAGCTTTTTTATTTTTTAATAATTTTCTTTGTTATTTTCATGAAAAATCAATTTTTGAGAGAAAAGTAGCGAATTTTTTGGATTTATTTATATTTTTGGAAAGCTCTCTCAATTTCAATAGGGGTCTATTTTTCATGTTTTTAATTTTCCTACAAAATAATTTGACAAAAAATAGATTTTTAAAAATTAGGGTTTTAGAAAGATTGACTTAAATCTCACAAACTGTTGCAAATTAGTTCACAAATTTTTTTTTTTTAGGTTTGGAATGATGTCAGGAACTTTCAATTAAAAAATCAGATTTTTCGGACTTGTTTTGAAATTTAAATATTTTTTTATGATTTTTCATAAAAAATTAATTTTGGATGCAAAACAGTGAATTTTTTGGATTTCTTTATATTTCTAGAAAGCTCTCTAAATTTCACTAAGGGTCTATTTTTTGTATTTTTACATTTTATGCAAAAAATAGTTCCAAAAATTAGATTTATTGTGACTAGCTAACCCTCTAATATTAGTGATCAATAATAGAAGTATCCTCTCCCCTTGCGCACTTGTGTGATCCTGGGTGTAAGAGAAACTATTATCGACTCTAGGAATTGGGCTTGCACTAGGTCAATTCGGGTTAGGGCAACACCTTTTTCTGTATGGTAGTTTAAATATTTTTGGGTTACTGATTTTCTATTTACAGCTTGTGGCAAGGTGTCTAATATTTGTTTGTTTTATTTCACAAATCTTAAACAAACAACTACAAGTTTTCATTTTACATTCATGGGTTAAAATGAACATGCATGTATACTCATTGGGCTAAAAAGAACACAATCTTGCATGATAACTCATTGGATTAAAATAAATTTGCATCTCTTCATAGCATTGGGTTAAAATAAACTCTTAGTTAGCTCACACTACAAACGGTTAAAATGAACCCCATGTTTTGACAAATACTACAAACGGTTAAAATGAACTCCATGTTTTTTATGCTTGTCAATACATTTCATTTTGGGCTTAAAATGAACACCATGCGAGTGTGAGTTAGGATATTCATGTGTTCTCTCTTTATTTTTAAACAAGGATTGACTAAACTATGAATATTTTGGCTTGCTTTTGTCAACTTTAGAAAATTGGGCCTGCTTTGGTAGGAAAAAGTACTCACCCCAAAGCGACTCAAACCAGAAATGAAGCTCTTTAGCTGAGCTACTTCCGATCGGTATATAAATGTGAATCCTAAGGGAAAGCCTAGGATTACGAGTGCAAATATGTCATACGGACCAAGTAGTACTCCCCAAAACCCTATTGAGTTTAACCTCTTCAGGCTAGAGTGCCTCCTTAACGGAGCTTAATCTTGGCCCCATGTATGACCACTCAAATGGATGTTTGAATTAAATCCTTTGTTATAGAAAGCCAAAAACCTTCTATTCTTTGGTGCAACAACGATCGTTGCGAAGGCACCCACACCTACACAGTTCTTAGTAGAAATGATCAATCTGCCATGGGAGTTTCATGGAGGTTGGAAGCTTGGTTGCCCTAAGAAGTGAGTGCACCATAAGGGGGAGCCCGTGGGGCCAAGATTCTGAATTCATTCACTAAGGATATGTGGTTAGTGGGATCCAAAAGAATATTGTCCTTGCAGCCATAGGATTTTTGTAAAATGACTTCTATGTGGTTGATTTTTTAACACCATGTGTTTGCCAACTATTTTCAGACAAATCAACATCAAACTTTCCAAAATATGAAACAACTTTTCCAACTGAAACAAATCTTTGCAATCAACCTATTTTTTTTTCAAAACACTTCCTGCAATGTATTTGCCATCATGAACTGCATTTGTCAAATAAAGTCCTCAATTTTGCACACTTTGGGATAGGAAAACTTTCCTTTCTTTGTAAAACCATTGTCTCAAAAAGTAAATTTTCATTGGACCAAGTCAAACAAATCAATCCTTATTCATTGTCCTTTGGTGAGCTACTTCCAACTCATAAGTCTAGTGTGGAAATCTCACGTTGTCATCTTGTCCTTCAAACCAGTCCTTTGACAATCCAAATTGACACATTGGCCAAACTTTGAATGCTTAAGTGAACCTTTCCTAAAAATCATTTGACATAAGGCATCCCCTTTTATCACTTTGCATAGTCTTAGTCTCATCCCATCCACCATCATGTATTCAAGTCACTATGACATGCTTGCTAGTCGAATTGAATGCCAATTCAGTAGTAATGGTCAAGCACAACTTGCTAGGGAATTCAAAACATTATACCTCCAATCCAAGTCCAAATTTACAACCCCTAGCCCTCCATCCATCTATCCATCTTACCAACAATCCATGAGTCCTAGTCCTCTATCCATCTACTATCAGGAGTCCCCTAACATCATCCATGGCACCAAGTCACAACAAGCTTCCATTGGTCATACCCACCTTAACTTTGATAGGGGAAATTAGTCATCCATCATTTCAAACCAACCATCCACATCATATTCTAATCCTCCATCCATGTCATATCCTTGTCATGCATCCATGTCCTATTCTATTCCTTCATCCACTAACCCTTTCCAAACCTCCATGTCATATCCTAGTCCATTCCAAGAAACTCCATATTTTCATGAAAACACATCTAGTCATGGTCTCCAAAGTCCCATCTTCTTACCTACACTTGAGGATACATGTCAAGAGGCAAGTCCAAAGCATGACATCATAACATCACCATCTTGTTTAGATCAAAGTAGTCTATTGGACCCCATCTTTACATCCATTCAAGAAGTCATCTTAGACAATCATAGCATACCAGAGAAACATATCCCTGGTCCAGAGTCCATCCAAAACCATGTCATTCAAGACGAACCTATCCTTGGTGAAGACCCTATTTTCGATCATGTCGTTCCAACTGAGCCCATCTTTGATCAAGACACTACTTTTGAAGAAGTCCAAAATGATCCACTCCTTGACCTTTATGCCCTTCATGATGAAACACTTGAAGATGACCCTCTCCAAGCTTCCAAAATTGACACTACCAACAATGAGACACTTGCCTCCATGGGACACATAGATGATCTACCACTAGAACAAGAGTCTCCTAGCATGGATATATTTGCAAATGATCAAGCTATAACTGAATTCAGTGGGCTCTATGACCATGACCATGAAGACGGTTTCAACATCAACTTTGAAGCACCAGCAGAATCATAAGAATCTGATATGTCAAAAAATCAAACCAAAGATGACAATTAGAAATCTATCCAACATGTTATTAAAGCTACAACATCCTATCAATTAGGATCATCTATCTTTTTCAGAGCAGGATTCCTTACGGAGGAGAAGATTTCGAGCATTAATTTCCACAATAAGGATGGGTTAGCATCTCACTTCCACAATAAAAAGTACCCCATCACAAACAAAATTTGTCAGAACATGCATTATCAGGGAAAAGGATTAGGCCTACACGAGAAAGGAATTTTGGTACCCGTACAAGTTCAAGCACATTACGAACATCAAGGTCTTGGCTATTCATTAGTTGGAAAATAAAACGATATTAGTGGTCCCTCCTCAATATTGGGGGCAACTTTATCTAATACAAATGTCAAAATGGGTGTTATGAGTAGTCCTTTTCATAAGATTATTGCCAACACCCCTTCCCTCCACACCCCAAACCATCATTCCATCATGACTAAACCTTCCATTTGGAACCAACAAAAGTATTACAAATCCAAAGTTCAAAATCACATGTCAAAGGCCATCAAATTAGACAAAAAGTCAAGTGGACAAATGAAGCTAAAATGGATCCCAAAACAAAATGGATCAAGTCAAGAATTAGGCAAAAAAAATATGCCAAATCCAAAAGTCAATCAAAATGTGGAGCCACCGCACAAGACGACTCCCACATATAATACATGTCCACCTCCTTCAAAATGGCCATCAAGCAAGACATATAAAAATGTTGGTTCCAAACACTATCCTAATAAAAATTCCAAACTTCGTCATCCAACACCCCAAGTTTGGAAAATAAAAATCAATGCATCCAAACTTCCAACTAACCCGTCCACATCTACCATCATCCATCATAATCCTACATCTTGCCTAAAGTCCAAACATCCCATGTCACAAATTCATCGCATCTTGGCAGCAATTCTTTATCATAAGGACTCTCATGACACTCTATCATGATGTGCATATTTTGATAAGGCCAACTCTAGTATCAAAAAGGATCACAATGACATTAATCAGTTGTATGCAAGCGTTATGATCCTGACAAAGAAATTACTTCAAAAAGGTCATTATTGGCATGTCATGGCACTAGTATCTACATCAATACCATTCAAGGCTTCAACATAGTTAGTGGTCATCTAAAAAATCAAGGCTAGTCGGCGAAAAATTGAAACTACAAAAAAATTTAAAAAGACAAAAAAGATAGAAATAGTAAAGAGAAAATTTTTGTCCAATAGTGAAAACCATTCTTATGGTGCTCTGAATAAGTACCATGATGAAAACCTGGGAAACATGCGTCATGTGTAGAATAAATCATGTATGTAGACCATTACACTTGGGGGAAAGTCATCTCATCTCCCATGCCCTTCACATAACATTTCTTATGACATTTCCATCTATCCATCCAAGCTCTGTCACTTCCGTCTATTTTCCCACCTACTTTTGATAAGGACTAAAATACAAACACAAGTCATGCTTTGGGAAAAAAATTGATATGTCTATCCTTTGACCATACCCTATTCCATATCATGTCATTACCATCATAGCCTCATGTGACATTGTCCTTGACAACTATACAACATAAGCAATCCATGTCTCCTATCTCTTACCAAAGCCATCCATTGTCCTTTTATACCTATCACCCATCTTGGTTTCCCTTGTCAATTATCAAAAGATCCCTTGTCATCCCATCTAAATCCTCACGAAGTCATTCCAAATGCAACAATATGGAAAACCTAGTGCATCATCCAAAACATTCCTTGACTTTGTCCTTAGCCATGCTGTAGACTTTTATCCTCTTGTCATATCATTGTCATCCTCACATTGTTTCAGGATGTGTCCTTCCCACGTCAAACAACATTGTCATTGTCATCATCACCTGTCAATCAGTATTCAGCTTGACTAGCAGCAAAATAATGGTTGTCATTGGATTCATGTGCATCAACATCATTCACATGCATTTTGTCACAATTTTGGTAAAACATCAAAAAGTCATAAAAATTCGAAAAAGTCCTGAAAAAATCTTAAAAATCTAAAGAAGTCCTGAAAAAAATCCTAAAAATCGTATAAAGTCTTGAAAAAAGACCTAAAAATTGAAAAATGTCCTGAGAAAATACAACAACA
The DNA here is from genome assembly GCA_007115665.2 of Sequoiadendron giganteum. Lineage (NCBI taxonomy): Eukaryota > Viridiplantae > Streptophyta > Pinopsida > Cupressales > Cupressaceae > Sequoiadendron > Sequoiadendron giganteum. Next base: position 764,609,678 of record CM021101.1, read on the forward strand.
TCTAGATCAATGTCAAAATCCCAAAAACAGAGTCAATGTCTATCTTATCAATCCAGTCAGTCACGTCAATCAATCTTTTGTCCATGTTTGAACTACGTTGTCTCTGCACATTTGCTACATAGGCAAGACCATCAGTCGATGAGTCCTCGAGACATTAGGTCAGTCCTTTTAGGTTTGTCAAAATTAAAATCATAAGTAAAACATGGTCACATTGGTCAAATAAAGTAGACATAGTCGCACTTGACACAAGATAGTCATTCGCAATGTCAATGTGAAAATTGGTCAAAATTAGACAACATAAGCCAATCAATCTTGTAGTCAAAATCAATCAGCTTGCCAAAACATTAGTCAAAATGTCAATCTCATCACCTTTTTGGTCCTCTTCAAGATGTGTCCTTCTTGGATTTGGACCTCGTCAAAATGTCATTTTCCTTTTTAGGATGTGTCCTTCCTGACCTTAGGCATAGTCAAATCATCAAACCATCAAAACTGTCAAATCGTCAAACAATTAATCTTTGGCAAACAAACATTGGCAATACAATTAAATGGCTGTTAATTTTTGGCTATTTTTTCTTATCATTTTATTGACTTGTCTTTTGGTCATGTTACTAGCTACCTCGAGGATGTCCCATGAAGGATTTAGAGGTGCGATGATGTCTCATGACCTATTTTGTTTTTCTTTGACTAATGTTTGTGGATTGTCTTGACAAAAATGACTGGGGCAAACGGGCCTCTAGTGTGAGTTAGGACATTCCTTGTATGCGACTATCTATTTTGCAAGTGGATGATCTTGCACACCTTGGTCTATGTCATACCATGGTGTTTGTTGTCCATTTGTGTCATTTTTTTTTTCACCGCCCAATGATGATTAAGAGCAGTAGATATTAAAGTCCCATGGTAATATGTTGAAGGAACTAACATGCATCTCATATAGGCATTGCATCCATATCATCATCCATATCTTTTTCACTAACATTTCTTTGTCTCTTCATATTCTATTCTTCTCATCCATTTCGAGAGCACACCCATGTTCTTGAAACCCATGTATCCTCTCAAGGGGGCATACCGCAACCCTCCTTGTTATTCTTCCTCATCCTATTTTGCACTGGGGCATATTTTTGACTTATTTTCTTTGCCACAATGCGACAGGATGCATTATGACAGAGAGGTGCAAATGTAGACACATAAAAATGACCTAGGCCCACAAGCTCTTCTTCTAACCCTAATTAGGACATTTTAATTATGTTTCTAACTCACTTTCAACTATTAATTAAATAACTCATAATGTTTTAATTAATTCATATCTTTTCATTCTTCATGATTATTAAATAAATAAATTTTAATTATTTATTTAATGCATCACTAATTGTCTAATGTCTTCCTATAATTATATAAATTTCTTAATTTATTTAATTATCTTTGTCCATTATATCTTCCTGATTATTAAATAAATAATTTTATTTATTTATTTAATTATGTCACTAATTAGGTCCTCTTCTTTTGAAAATTAAATAAAGTCTTACCTTCCACTATAATTAAATAATTATGTTTAATTATCTAATTATTCATTAGCCTCTTCTCTCCTAAATTAAATAAATTCTATCATTATTTAATTTCTTCTAAATCTTATTTTTTTAAAATAAGTCCCAACACCTAAATTGAATAATTTTATTATTTAATTTCTCCTCTTTTATTGTGCTCATTTTAAATAAATATTATTTATTTAAAATAAGTCCCACTTTCTAATTCCCTCTTTTAGTAAATAATTTAAATTAAATTATTTACTATCACATGACCCCACCCCTTTTGAATTAAAATAATTTTTAATTCAAAAAGTCAACATCCCCTCTTCAATCAAATAATTTTAAATTATTATTTGATTCTCTAGCAGCTTCGGTTTGTGTGCCCAGAATCTCTTGTCACATGTATTGTCAGCCCTTGATTTGATTTTCTAGAAATCAATCTTGACCATTCATTTCGAATTTGACCTAATTTTGCCCTAACCCTAATTGTGGGTTGTTATTTTGAATCTTGACCATAGATTCTAGGGCACTTATCAATCTTTAATCTCATTCGTCCATACAAAATTGCATTCTCTATAAAATGTCAATTTTGTCATCATTTTGGGATATCTCTCTCATATCTCTTGAATCTTTGAAGTCACTCTCATATATCTCTTAGTCTCTGAATTTTATCTTCTTCATCTTGCATTCTTGCATATAGTCATTTAAAATCCTTCAACATTTGCTTAGGGCTTGTCATTTTTATTGGCTTGCTCATCATAATCTGAGGGCAAACAACATATTTCAGCAAGTTAAGAAGGTGTAATGGAGGTCAGTCATGGAGGATGAAGACAATCTGGTGAGATTGTTTCATCTATTCCTTTGCACTTCATTATTTACTTTGGGTTTTTATGTTTTGCATTATGATATTGCTAAACCTAGAAAAATTATCATTGTTACATATTGCAACAACATCTTGTTGTACATAGGTACTATGGATGAAGCAAACCTTGAATGACATAGGTATGGTGAGTGATGAATGTATCTCTATATTCCGTGACAATACAAGTTCTATAAACATTTCAAAGAATTGAGTGATGCATTTTAGGACAAAGCACATATCTATCAAATATCACTTCTTGAGGGAAAAGGTGTTGAAGAATGAAGTTAGACTTGAATATGTACCTACCATGGAAAAAATTGCTGACATATTAACTAAGGCCCTTTTGAAGGAAAATTTTGAGTATCTCAAGGGGAAGCTAGGGGTTACTACCCCTCCTCCTTCTTTGAACTAAGTTCACATGGAGGTGCATCAGTCCAGTGGATTCACAAAGCCTTTTGGTATGGACTGATGATTAAGTTCTACTCCTTAGGGGGAGTAGATAAGTGCATTGTTGCATTATGTGATGTGGGTGCACTCCTAAGGGGTAGTGAAAAGAGCTTTATATGGAAATATTTTATACACAAAATTTCCTTTTCCTTTGATGTCAAAGGGTCAGTGAAAATAATGTGAAAATTTTATGCTTGTGCAGGTTGTTGGTTCTAAAGATCATGTATGTTGTGTTTGATGGATTTTCACGTCATGTGTTTCCATCAATGACAAAGGGGGAGATTGTTGCAAGTATGGATGTGCTTGGTGGTGTTTTCATAAAAAAATTCATTGATGTCAACACAGCTCAAGTTGATTACGGATGATACTCTAAAAGTGCTTAGAGTACATGGAGTTGTAGTGTGTGTTCCGAGTGTGCTCTGGTATTGTGCTCTACATCTCTTTTGTGTTGATCCTATGCCCGTGCAATTATGTGGGTGTTTTCATGAGCTTCAATGGATAATATATTCTAAGTTTAAGCTTCTTTTTTGATGGAGAGTGAAACATGTGTTCATCAGTGTGTGAACCAGTTTGGAAGAAATATTTGTTTGTGGACCGGGAGAAATTTTTTGGCTCCACAATCTTCTGGTTTTTGGTTTTAGATCATGCAGATCTGAGAGATGACTCATATTGATGATTTCCATCTTTTGACAAATGTGCTTGTGATTTGACACTCTGAAAGACCTTCTCCAGAGCTCATTTGTGTTGTTGGTTGGTCCGGTTGGACTGTTGAAGAATTTTCTATGAATGAAGTTTCTTGAAGTTGTTGCGGATGTACCTGAAGTGTTCCCAGAGATGGTAAAAAGTCTGGTGAAGTGTTTTGTGTGATCCACATGTGGTTATCTTGTTTGAGATGCACGTAATTCAAAGGTCATTGGTGTTTTCATTAGGTTTGGCCGACCTAGTGTCTACACGTTACATTAAGTTTTTGCATCGAATTAAGAAAGCATGTGATTGATCCAAGATGTTGTTTGGGTCCTAATTAAATGTGTAATTGGTCCTATCTCATTCTTAACCACCATGAGAATGTTGAGTAGCTGACCTTATTTGAATTTGTAATTTGAAATTGTATAACCGACCTTGGAGAATGTTTCTAAGATCGAAGATGGTATAAAATCAAGTCAAGTTGTTTTGAATTAATCATCCATCCATCCATGAATCAAGAAATAAAGAGAAGTGTGCAAATGAGTGCAAAAAGTAGAGTGTGTAAGAGTGAATTAATTCAAGAGTACTTTAATGTGCTCGATTCCTTAAATTAGTGAGTCGATGGTGTCTACAATCTTTTGATCAAGCTACGAATGTGTGGAACCCTTGTGATGGGTCTTTATTTATATTTTTCATTTTCTATAGGTAATGAGCCTCCTTCTGGATATTGAGTCCCCTCTAAGGCAGTGAACCCTTGTATTTGGGTAGTGTGCCTTTGTATTTGGGAAATGCGACCTCTTGTAGTGAGCCTTTGTATCTGGTATTGCATTATTACTATATTGTGAGCTAATCCTCACCATGGTTTTTCCCTCATTGGGTTTTCCATGTAAATCTGGTGTCTCTAGTGTTTTCTTTCTATTATTTGCATTTCATGTTCACACTTAAAAACATATTGAAGTTAAAGTGGAATTGATTAAGGTTAGAAGTTAAGTGATTTGATACAACTTATTCACCCCACTCTCAATTATCTTGTGCATATCAACAATATGGTCCCTTTGATAAGGGTAAGAGGAATATCAATCAAAGGGGTATCAGAGAACGAGATCTATATTGACAAAACCCCAATGTCAGTCTCTTTGATAACCCTAAATGAGAATATGAATAATTAAGTTAACGATAGTATTGAAGAAAGAAATACATATCAGGTGGACAAGAATGATAGTCTCTTCGATGAAAGAAATGTCATTCAGTACCTTGGTTCCAATAATGGATAAGATAAAGTAGAACATCGAAGTGAAAATAAAAAATCAAGTACACATGAAGTATCAGATAAAACATAAAATATCAAGATAAGTAAAGTTGTGAGTCTCTTCAACATCACACAAGTGAAAATACCATCAAAGGAAAAGATTCACATTGGTGGAACAAAAGGTTTCAAATGTCTCTTCAATAAAGAAACAAAGTTTTCCATAAAGAGAATGAAAGAATGATAAAAGGAGATCGAATGGAGCACGCAACATCCAAAAGAGATGATTTATGGTCCCTCTGATACCCAAGTAAGGAAAAAACATGTAATGGAGAAAATCCTTCATCGATAAGAACTAAAAACCAATTCCCCTAATAAAATTAAAAATAATGAAGCAAAGGATTCCATCGAAATGAAGAATACACATCGAAGGAATAGGAATATTGGTCCCCTCAATAAAGTGATGACACTTCATGAGATAAATTTGTGAACATATCAGAGCAATAAGGAGACATTGAAGGAACTGTAGATAACCAATGTTTCGATAGGACATAAAGACATCACTATAAAGCCACATAAGGTCCCTTTGAAAATATAGAAGGATATACTATCAAGGGGGATATCGGGGAGGAAGGGAGGTATCGATAACACCAGAAATGTGTCATCACGATGAAAAAAACACATTTACAAGACAACGACATGAAAAGGGGAAATTTTGATTGTGATGATAGAAGATCAAAAAATGACATTCAAACAAATTAATTGCTCACTCAAATGACATAAAATTTACCATAAATGAACCAACGTCGAGAACATAAGAATTTGAGTTCAAGCATATTTGGAAATCACTGAGAAAATGAAGAGGAAGGAGACAAAAGAGTGTATTGGGAAACAAGAAAGGAGGAAAAAGAAACCTGTTTGTCAAGTAACTACCTATAAGCCTAAGACTAAAGTTTTAAAGTATATGCAAGTTGGCTCAGATTATTGAAGCTCAAAAGTAGGGTTTCAGTTTCTTGAAAATTCATATAATGTCATCTACCTCTATTAATCCTAAAAAAAAGAGACAAAAGATAGATGAAAAAAACTTGAACCAAGACTCAATTGATTAGTGCCTCATGTCTGGACAAAGGTCCAAAATACATGCACAATTGAACCCTCAAGCTGAACAACTAGAGGATGAGAACAAGAATGTAGGTGACACATGGTTTTTGACCAAAGGGTATGATTTGTTTATATATAATTATAGGAAAATGTATAGACAACGACTAGTTTTGAACCCATGGAGGCTTAATTTAGGGAAGCTAGTAGTGCTCAATGTGTTCATAAATGTGGAATTAATCAAATTACTGGCCAATAGATACAAACCTCAAAACCATATGATTGAATTACCAGATGGATCATCTTTCATGCTGATCACTAGGAACCATATATCAATGGTATTCCAACATGGCACCAGTCTTGATACGAAATTTAGACTTAGAGACCCCTTAAATGAATATCATAAATTGAGCACCAGTTATAAAAGATGGAGGCAACCACTACATAGGCCTCGGGAAGAAGGAAATAGGCTCAAAGTGTTTTCAAAAGAAGTAAACCCTCCATACGAGCTATGAATGGGTTTTAAGAATATTAGTAGTATACATATTACTTTCTTTGTCAAGTACTTGGCTTAGATGCACCAATATTTATGGAAATAGCATTGATGGTCATAGCAACCGATATGCAAAGTCAGGATGCTAGGCCGGTGGATTATGAAGAATACCTAGCTGATGAAATTCATAACTACCTGGTTTCCATTAAAAGTTAAGATGGAGGGTTTCGGTTCAGACCTTACTCATTGTTTATACATCTCCTTATGTATGAAGGACAAAGTTTGGGAATATGGGATGAGTTCTTGAGAATTAGAGACTTGGATGGTGATGGAAATATTAGGATGGTCCAAATGTGGACATAAATTTTGGATAGTAGATGCATGAGATCACACTATATATACTTTGAAGAATACTTTGTGAAACCCCTATATAGAATGTTTTGTAACCCATGTGAATATAACTTATCACTTGAAGTACAAAGGTTTGTCAAGACAAAAGAAAAAGATGAAAGGAGAAAGGTCAATCACAACTGGGGTGATTGGTATGTGTTGATAATGATTTCACTCACATCATTAGTGTTGAATAAAAACTTCCATAGATAGACCGCGAAGAAGCCTATTCTTCTTGAAAGATATGGAACAAGAAAATCTCGAAGGGAAAGTCTACCTAAATAGAACAACAAGATTAACTCAGTTCAATCCCATGTCTTCAGTAATCAGGTCATGATCATACTAGGTTCTCTTCATGGTATGATGTGAATTTGATGTTAATCTCAAAGGAAATATGTTTGTTAATTCTGATTTTATCAAGGATCATAAGGTATTTGCGAAAGATTTCCAATTCATTCATAAAAATAACATCATGAAATTGAAAGATTTGAAATAATATTTCATGAACATCAAAAATTTAATTTTCTACCACTTAAGTAGATTTAGCTTTAAGCATTCAGAAATTTCATGTAAAATGAAAGATTTTTCAATAAATTTCCATCCATTCATCTATGTTTTGGAACATTTTTAGAGAATTTAAGCATCTGTTCTAAAATAAAGCATAAAGAAATACTGAAATTAAAAGGTTCTCCCGTTTATTCTCCATGCATGCCCCAAAGAATTAATTAAATCAAAGAAAACCGCTTTATACTTCACCAAATTGCTTCACAACTACATACAAAATAGTGTGAGATTTTAAAGAGAGGGTTTAGTTTGGACAACGAATAGTTTCTATATATACCCTTAAACGACATAGTATACAGGCTTGTTCAACATAACTAACAAAACCAGCTACAAAAGATTCATGAGATAGGTAGCTATCAAATTGGCTATGATATTAATCAATGTGTACGTGCATACAAGTTTTCAATCTAGAATGATTCAAAAAATAGGAAAAAAGAACAAAACTTAAAGAAGTTTTGGCTCTTTTGACATCCACAAATTCTAAACTTAAAATGAAAATAAAGAAGTAAATGGAATTTTATAGAGCCAAGGCCCCAAAATTTTAAACTTAAAGTCTTTTAGAGAATAAAAAACAATGAATCAAAAGTTAGCACGTGGCAAATTCCAGTTGTCATTTAGAACATTCTAGATGAAGTCAAAGGCTTGACTTCATCAGCAACAATACTCTTCACTCCTTACTCTGGTACATAACACTCTGCATAAACCAAGGCTATCGAAATTCTTCTGAATATCGGACAAGATACATCCACTGGGACTGGGATCAACCTAAAAAATTACAAAACAAATGTTATTGAAACACCTTTTGGTATCCGATATCTTTTATCACTCAAAAATCGGGCTTAGACTCTTTTCTGTATTTTTCTTTTCTTGATACTCTCAGAAAGCTCCGAATACTTGATGCATATGATCTTTTGAAATTCCTTGTATAGCCTTCTAAGTGAATTTAAGCTTAGTATATTCTTCTGATACCCAAAGTATTATATCATTTCTCTGTACTTTGTTTACTGTATATTTATCTATAATGTTCTTGCACTGTATGATCTCATCAATAACCTCTCAGGTTAATAACTGAATAGGATCTTTTTTTATTCTTTCAATCCATTCCTTGAAATCTCTGGCTTCCTTACCCTCTTGCCCTAAAGTTTGAGGATCACACCATTGGCGTGCTAAAAATTCAATTAAACCTTGATATTCATCAAGTGATCCTTTACTTTTCATGGCGACCTTTTCAAATCCTTCAATACATTGCATAGACATATCACCTTCCCACTTTAATTTTTTCTTCCATTTTTCTAGAAATAAAGCTTCTTTCTCTGACGTTACATTTTCTTGTATCAAATCATGGACATCAATGTGTATGATAATTTCAACATTTTACTTCTCCATATTAACTTGTTCTTGACGAACCCTCCTTCAAAGCTTTTATATTTTTCAAACCTATTGTATGCTTCCTTATATTTCCCTATCACATCAATAATGAACTCTTCTCCCTATTTTTCCCAATATTCAATCCATTCTTCAAATACATTCATTTTGTGGTAAACCACTGCAATTACATCTACCTACTCTTATGACATTAATACTAGAAGTTGGGGAAATTTTTCTTATGCTTGACTTGATAGGGTTAAATATTTTATAAAAATTTCTAAGGTAGCAACCCTTTCTTTCATTTCTCTTTTCTTATTTTTATTTATGTACTCCAGCAATAGTGGCATCTAAATTTACTTTTATTTCATCCAACTCTTGCTTCCAAGATGAGTGTCCAAGATTGATACTTGTTATCTTATACTCCCTAGGCGTTATTTCATGTTTGTCTTTGTCAGCTATTGGAATAGCTATGTGGACAGTTATGTCACCATACACATTTCTTTTGTATGACGTGATTTGTTCTAGCTCTATGCCTAGGCTTTGGAGTATCTATTTGCTATACAAAACTACAAAGATCTAGAGGTAATACTTCTACTTTCATTGGGGAAGCTAACTCCCTGATCAACGTATCAGGTGCATCATTGTCTAACTCTACCTTTGTAACATTCCTCTGTTCTTGATGTCCACTTGAATCAAATTTTGTTCTCTTATTTCTTTATCTTTATTTGTTGTTTCCTCTAAAATAAGGACCTCTTCTGCAATTTCTGGAATAGAGTCAGGATTATTAGGATTTGACATTGTCTCTTCTATTTGAAGACTTATATTCTCCTATCTATCTAGATGTTCAACATTAGTTTCTTGAGGATTACCTTCTTTATTTTCTGCTACATCGGGGTTTTCTTTATTTTGAACTTCTTCACCCTGAATCTGTGTAGTCTTCTTTTCAGCTTCATCTTCAACCAAATCTTTATTTGATTTCTCACAACCCTATGATTTTTCATTATCATTCAATACATTCCCAAGTGAAGGCTGGGAATCAAAATTATCTTCAACAATGGTTTCATCAATAGGATCCTACTTTGCAGTCTCCTGTGTTTCCATCTCAAGAATATTAGGGTTCCCCACTTTTGAGGTGAGTGTTCCTTGTATGAATTATTCTTCTTCAATATTTATAGGGGTAGACCCTATATCAATAATTTCTTCCACTACTAGTTGTACCATGGGTTTATCTTTAAACTATTTTCTTTTTACATTCTCCCACATGGCACCCCATTTATCCATTTTCTCTTTAATTCTAGCCTCATCTATCTCAGAAATTTCATCCAAGGCCATAAGAGTTCCTCCTATTGCTTGTTTCACATTAGCCATGTTAAGTGATGGAGGAGAAGTAAATAATGCTACAGATCTATGAGATGCAGACCTTTTTTGTGTAACAACATTGTCTATTACTCCTAATTCTTCTTTAATAACCACATCATTTATTGGTTTTCTATGGAGGAGGATGCACCTTTAGTTTTTACTTTAGTTTTATCCTTATTTGATTATGTGTTCCTCTATTTAACAGATGGTTTCATTAGAATTTCAAGATTTGAAACTTTAGGGGCTTTCTCTTCAAATCTGATATTGGGAGCCACTTTACTAGTTCTTCTTTTCTATGTGTTCAACTATTTCCCCTCTCAAATGCAACTTCATTTCTTTGTTTTCTCTTCTTATCTTCTGAGAATGTGGGTTCAATTCCTCTTTCCCTCAAAGCTTTACAAAAATCATTAATCTAGTGTTGAGTATGCAACAAAACTGGTGCAGAGAACTCGTCAATTTTCATCATTTCTTCACCCTCATAATCTGGGTCTGTAATAGGTTCATCATACACCCTATTTTCATTATAGTACTTATTCAAAACTTCTCCATAATATTTTTCTAGTTGATCTAGAACATCATGAAGCATTAGAATCCGAGCAAACTCTAAAGACAATCTTTCATATTTTCTTAGTCTTACTTTGTGCTCATCCTCACAATTAAGCCAATAATCTTCTAAATGTTGTACATGAGCATGGTTTCCATCAATAGTCTTGGAAATATTCCCTTTAGGATCATAGTACATTCTCTAGAGCAGAAAAAACTCAAAATTATACCTTTTCAATTCTTCCTCACACAAGTCAGGCAACCTTATTACATTGCACCTGTAATTCCCTAATACTATAGGAAACCTATAGGAGGCCTTCTTGCAGGATTTTTCATAAAGGGCATGACATGGCTTCAACTGTCTCACCAATTATAATAAAAAAATCTTATATGTTGGGTAACTGGGTAGAATAAATGGATGTCCATCAAATCCTTCCATCCTAATGTAAGAAAATATAGGGAACTAAATATATTAGCCTCCCATTGGTCTAATAACACTTTATGCTTCCAAGGACAATCTTTTGACTTTATCACCCTCCATCATTCTGACCAGCTTCATGGATAACACATCATTAAATCTCCTATAATTCTCTTTATACCCATGGATAGTGATTTGGGGTAAATGAGCATATATCAAACTATTTCCAACCTCCCTACCCAGAGTACCAACACTTTTCAACCCTTGTTTACTTTCTCTTAGGGCACATGAATAAATCACATATGAAGACAAATAAAAACACCTGGTTTTTGGAAATGCCTTTATCTATTCACACAATCTATCACTAATCAACTTTCTCCAATGCATCTATATGGGGCTTTCTATCAATCTAGATATTATCACGAACATCTAGGGTTCAAATTTACTGGCATCTCTTAAACATGCCATCCTCCTTAGCAGAGTAATAATGTCTTGAGTTTTTTGGTTGAGCATGGACCTTTGGAGTACTTTGGTTTGTGGTGCGATTCATTCAAGGCTACATTGGGTACTCATAATTTCTCCATTGTGAGCTTCAACATTTTGATAGGTCCTAGCCATGGCTTTCATATCAATGTTATACATCCAAGTGAAAATAGGAAGCCCAAATGAATATGTAATTCCTTTCGATGTGAGATCAAAATAAATTCCACCCTCCTCATTGATTCTCTTATTAGGGTTATAGTAATTCATACACTGTGTAACCAACTCACGGGCCTCCATTGCTGGCAGAAACCCTACTGTGGAAAATAACCCAATTTCTATAATAATTCCACTACATTGAGAAGCATTCTCTTGCCGTATTCGAGTGCAAATTTCAATATCAGAACACCACCCCATATGAGTGTCTGTCACTACCATATTGATTGGTATGGAATGTGAATTACAATACTTGAATTCATCTTCTTCTCTTGTGTTAGAAGTACTCATTTTTATTGGTATTTTTCTACAATTTTCAAATATGTGCCTTGTGTGCGAGTTAGGGTTAAATTTAACCAGCAATTTCTTACAATTTTATAAAAAAATTATTCATTTTTTGGTTAAATTTGAAATCAAAGAATAAACATTATTTCAATTTCAAACATTTTAAGGGAATACATCTTTCAATATATTTGAATACAAAAATAGCTTAATGCAAAATTCATTATTCAAAACATACCTGGTATTGGCTAATGATAATATCTTAAAATTGGACTCCAAAACCCCTGGTAACTATGTTTTTTTCTTTTTTGGTTTCTCAAAATTTACCTTTCTTTACGCATTAGAATTATTTTGTTCTTTCAATGTCCTTTGAGAAGTTGTAGAATGATGTGAAGTAGGGTGTCACAAAATGAACTCTATGCTTACTATGTTCCAAGTACATGAGTAGTTCAAATGCCACCTTCATTAATAACTTGTTACAATGCATTAATTTTCTTGAATAAAGGTGCAATCATTACGGATTAGGGTTCAAATCACAAACACCTAGATTTTTGTTTGGGCTCCTTACTAGAGGGAAAAGATGGTGTGGTGATCATATGTGGCACACTGGTGCCACTTCAATCACTGATTAGGCATGGAACATTAAAGATGCATGAGCAATTTATGATCATTGGGATTAATGCTTTTGGGTATCAACTTCTGAAAGAAATTCCAGGGTTCGGTAAATTACCTCCCAGCTTCAAGAAGAACAAAGTCAGATCAAAAGAAAAGATCAAAAATTGGGCTTCAAGAAAAATTTAAGTGCTTCAAAATAGACCTTCTGGTTTCTAGGTTACAAATAAAATTATTGGGTTCTGATACAAGAATAAAATATTTCACCGGGATTAACATTTTTGGTTGGTGAATTACTGAGTAGAGTTAAAATCAATTGAAGATACAATCACAGAACTCCGATATTCTGACTTTTGGGTTAGAATATCAAGCTTCATAAAAAGGACTGAAAACCAAGTTTGGGAGATAAACATAAGTCAAATAAAATAGGCCAATAGGACCAAGAGAGAGAGCCGAAAGCAACCAAACCACAAAACAATGCCAAAGCAAGCAAAAGCAAAGAGGAACACAACAAAAAAAGGGGGTCCACATTTTTCCAAAGAGAAAAATGGGGCGTGTTGTGAAACTACACAGCAGTATGCTTATAATGATTGAACAAAAAATTGGGTTTATTGGTATGAGGGAGCCTCATTACTGCTACCAAAGACCTATCCAAACAAGATTTCATTTTTGGAGATTGTGAGGCAACTAGCCTATTATGATTTTATGCACCTTAAATGTAATAGAAAAAAAACCTTCATTCCCAAAACAATATGTTTTGGAGACTTTATAATTGTGTCTGAAAGAGGTTATGAGCTAATTTACAATAAGTTGGAGTACTACAACTTTCCAAAAGGAAATAAAAGGGAAAATTTTGATCCTGAACATTTCGTCAGCAATTCCAAAACCAACAAGAAATTAGGAGACTATTCACATGTACCCCTTGTGGAAGATGACTTGATAAGAATCATTGATGAGAATCATGCCACTAGAAAGAGAAACCTATATAATAGACTCATGATAGCTGAGGCAAGGGAAGTAAATAATGATCCTTTATACAAAGGAGCCTTTTTAGAAATTGAAGATCCTATAAGAAGAATAGAGGAACTCATTTCACATGAGCCAAAATTAACTAGGAACGTACCTTGTTATGTCTTCATGAAGGAAATAATTAGGGATATTAAGGAAGAACAAGATGAAAATGAAATCCCATTATGCCAAGATTCTTCTCAGCTAAAGCCTGATGTAAGGTTCTCCATGAATACATTCATTGCAGAACAAGATGAAGTAGGGAGTGATGATGAGGAAGTGAAAATAATAAAACCTACAATGGGTAACTATGAGCCCCCAACTGAGATGAACATAGTTCTAATGGAATCACATAATAATATCTGAAATGATATAAGGCATGAGGCTAGTAAAAGTTTCATCTCTGATGATGTCTTTTTCAAGACTCCTAAGTTCAAAACATTTTTTTATGAATATAACGGAAAATTGGTTAGAGAAAGAATTAAAGATGTTACCCTTGAACAAGAATCAAAGGCTTTGAAATGATTATAGATGGAGATTGACAAAGAAATGGAGGAAATTACCCTAGAGAAGGCGAGAGTGCTACTAGAGAAAGGAGGGGTCATGTTGCTCCCTAGATGGGACATGAGTTTGGCTAGTATTGTGTTTGATAGTTTTAGGAGGATCTAAGACAAAAAATTGCATCTAAGCATACATGGGGTAGATCAGATGTATACTGGACTAGGCTTCAATCAAGATAATGCAACCTTATTGATGTGGGATTTGAACCCACCCAACCAAAATATTTTGGTCATTGATGATCCCAATAAAGAATTTGTTCATCTCCTTGTGCAACAGCTAGAGGATATTGATCCAATGGAGACTAAAAATTTAAATATCAATGTGGTCAAATTTACCAAAGACCAAATAGAAAGATTAGTAAAAATTAATAAGATGTATATGACCAAGAATGAAAAATTGGGGGAGGAGATTGCTAGCTATAAAGAAAAATTTACATCCTCTTCAAGTACATACTCTCCATGGTTGGAAGGTGATAAATAGGTGATAAAATCTATGGTTAAGACTAATTACTAGAAGCTCAAAGCTGAAAAATCCAAAAGAAAGGTGATAAAATAGAAACTAGAATGAAGGCCATCAAGTATAAAATAGTCTCAGAGTTGATAAGTAGAAGGTTTGAGAAGATGATTGGGAAAGCTAATAAATTTTGGGCAATCCACAACAAAACACACACTACCTATCAAGAACACAAAAGGCTATTCCTTAGAATGATGGAAAAGAAAGAGGAATTGATAAACAAAGAAAATATTTATCCACAAATGTTTAAGGTTTATGATGAGTTAATGGAAATGCATGTAAAATATCACATTGTGTTAACTCATGAACTCAGTGATTTTGATCAACCCCTAGACATGGCTATCCCAAATTTCTTTGATGATGAAGGAAAGTTAAAAGAAAAATGTATTTGTAAATATGAAATAACCCGATATTTATTGGTAGCCCTTGACAAGGTGAATAATGAAGCAATGGTAATAGAAAACACTCATGTGTGCTTGGGATAGGTCTTCACCTTATAATTTTCCATGAAGGATATAATTGTCAATGCAGATACATATGCCAAGAAGGAATATATCAACCACCTTTACAAAGTCAACCTGTTTATATCCTGAGCAACATAGGATTTGAAAATATTATTGAAGTCACATGGTATCAAGAACATTATCATAAAGGGAGAGCCTTGAACAAATATTAAGTGATCACAAGCACCTCACAAAGAGTAACATATTGTAGTGTAGTATAAATTCCACAAACTTCATCATCTCCTTTGATTAATTTTCATAGGTTAGAAGGTTCTAGTTATGTTAACAAAATACAAATGAAGAGATATGTCTTTAAATGTAACAACTTGAAGCTTGTGTACTTCCCATATATAAGTTAAACCAAGGCTGAGTTTTGGGGATATTGAGGAATAAAATAGAATATAGATCATATATAGCAATATAATTTCATAGATATTTTTTCATATTAAGCATTAAAGACTTCTAGTATGAATTGTGATATCTTTTGAAGCAATAAAATGGAGGAGAAAATTTGAATTGGTGGCTCAATTTCTGGTGCTCAACTATTTTGTTAATATTAGTTCCTATATGTTATTTGGCTATCTCCGAAGTGGTCTTTCTATGTTATTCAAATTAGGTATACCGGTATATATTTAACTTGTCAAGACACATTTGTTGCACTTGTGTGATTTTATTGATTGGTTTCTATGAGAAGAGAATTAAATTACTTTTGAGAAATCATCTTTAATAGGTTCCTACCCAAGATTAAAGTCCTTTTAAACTGATTGTCTTAACTAGTTTCCTTCACATAAAAATTATAATCCTTTCAAACTTCATAGTAGCTTAGGGAGATGTCACTAGGATTTGTAAGAAGAGTCCAAATAATTGATAAACTTGCACGTTTATACAAGGTATAGACATCCAAAAGTGTCGAATAGTTAGAGTTAAGCTAAGAAAGAGGATCCACATATTTTACACATCTCGACTCCATTCACCCAATAGGACTAGGCAATAGTCACATTTATTTCAAACAATACATTATATAACCTTGTTCTTACATTCAACTATCAAAACATTTAAATAGGGTTAGTTGTTAGCTTTGCATCTATTTCACTTCTACATGCCACTGTGCATAGATTTCCCAAGTTAGAGATTACGTGCATAACTTTTAAATCTACTCCATCATTTAGGTACACCCACCTAGGTCTAATAGAGCCTAAAGTGTAGGGGGTTCTCAACCACATCAATTAACCCCATTCTTTAGCCAAAAATGTTACCAAAGAGCTTGATATCCTCTTAAGGTATACAACCTACATTTTTGAGACCTAACAAGCTTGTAGATGAAAAATAGAGCTTATTAAGGCACAACTAAGTCTAGTTTAATTGACGAGACCCAAACAATGTTAAAATTTAATGGAGTACATTTTCCTACACTACATTTATCCCCCAATTTAGTGAGAGGATGACCTTTCTTCAAACTCACACTAATGTAGACAATCGAGCATCAAGAGAGGTCTAATTGTACAACTATTGGAAAGATAATATGACAAAGGTCAAGGAGGATGATAAAGCCCTCAAGATCTGAGCTCTCATGACAACCCAAAAAAGGCACAAAGAGACACATGCCTATGTTTTATATGTGGCAGAAATGACACAATAATTATACAATGTCAAAGTCTTAAAGGAAGAAAATAAAAGGGGTGCATCAAGCCTCAACTATTTGTCCATCTAGATATGGGTCAAGCCTTAGTTGTTTGTCCAAAAAAATGTTTACAAGTGGAAACCTATTGTCCACTATGAAAAACAACATGCACTCACATGGGCTAGTGTAATCTACTATCCATTTGGTGAGCCCCATGAAGTGGCCAATAAGAGATTAATTAGGCTACCATTGTACTAAGCATACCAAATATATACCTCTTGATAGATTTGATAAGGTGTCACATTAATATGAACTTCAACATTCATAAGGCTAGCAAGCTGCATTATGCTAGACACTAATGAATAAAAATGGATCCATTGGCAAGCAAGGTTTTCTATGCTTGGTGGCCATAAAAAAAGGGTTATAACTATGAGCTTCACAAGGCTAGAAAGATTCATTATTCTAGGAACTCATGAAAACATGCAAATAAAATGAGGCATGTTCAAATGGATTTTTCTTAATACATGTAAGGTCTCACCTTAGGAACATCGTGCTTGACATCACCACCAATAGAGGACAAGTCAAAGGATAAAATATTCACAACTTAGGGAATGTAAGCCATAAAATTACCACTAAGAGGAATTCCATATTCTAAGAAAGGTAACACTCTTGAAGGACATCAATCCCAATGTCACCAAGAAGAAGATACATCGCATGAATCAAGAAGACCACACTAAGAAACATGAGTTATAGTCAAAAATGTAAAAATGATAATGCCAATGTATGCCCCTACTTTAAATCAATTTCTAAACACCATGCTATGAGAAATTATTTTAAAATGATAAATGCTAAACAATAAAGAAGACATGAGAGATTATTTGGAAATCCCTATGTCAATCATATGTTTCCAAATGAAGCTATGTGATGAAAAGGAGTTTCCACAAAATGAAATCCCAAACACATAAGGGATCCATGGATTTGGGGTCACCATATGTCTTTGATACAATGCTATTATAGATCTTAGAAACATCATCATTCCTCAAATACTTGTAGAATTGGAAGAGTGCCACATAGAGACCAAAAAAAATTTAAAAAATTGGATCAACATGGAAGAGACCTAAATGTCTCAATGCCTTGTTTCATCCGCAAAAGGGAAACACAAGATAAGAGAAAATATAAAGGTTTACGACATATAGAAGAATGTAGATACAAATAGAGGAATGGACATAAAGACATGTCAAACAAAACAATATAGGGGATCAAATTATGCACATATAATCACACAAAAGAACACAAAAAGAAGACAAAGAAAATAATATTTTTAAAAATGCGAGTCAACCTATAGCAACTTGTCCACATTCCAATCATGTTCATCATATACAAAAGACAGATAACTAGAAAAAAGGACAACAAAATTTTTTGTGCTAGGAACATCACAAGGTTCAACATGTGGTGAGTCACTCTTTTAAGGAGGATCATCACAGTTGCCCTCATCCAAAGCCAAGGAAGTGGAAAACAACAAATTTAATTCATCATGCACTTCTTCATCAATTATAGCAATCTCATCATCATTATCCAAGTTAATCACAATAATAGGTCTTATGATAATATCCATGAAAGGTACTTATTCTTGTTGTGATGGAGATATAGGATTTTATTTTTTCAGCAATGGTGGATGTTACATCTCAATTTTTTCTTACATTTAATAATGATAAGTTATTTAAATATTTTTGGAAAAATGAAAATTTTCAGTTTTGACTTGTGATAAATTAAAAATTTATACATCATTTGAAATGTTTATCCATGTAAACATTATGATTGAATATGAAGGATGAATGTTATGAATTAGTAATGGAATCATTTTTTTCAAGCATTGGTTAATGGTTACTGATG
Source organism: Sequoiadendron giganteum (assembly GCA_007115665.2). Classification (NCBI taxonomy): domain Eukaryota; kingdom Viridiplantae; phylum Streptophyta; class Pinopsida; order Cupressales; family Cupressaceae; genus Sequoiadendron; species Sequoiadendron giganteum. Next base: position 764,628,362 of record CM021101.1, read on the forward strand.
AAACTCTCCAAATGCAAGTGTGCAAATGTAGAAACAATTTGAAGAACAAGAACATGGTTGAGGTAGGTGTATTTATTTGGATAACAATTGGAAATATTTTTGGAATCTAGATCACACACCACTAAAGAATCATAGTATTTACATGTGAAATATGAATTTGATGTAAATGTCTTGTGCTTGCTTAAAAGACAAGTGAAATTGTGTCAATGAGTAAATAAGTAACCTAACAGACAATAAAGTTTATTTTTTCATTCAATTTAACTTGTATATGCTCATTTTGCCTCTCAATTCAGAAAAAGGATGGATATATAAACACAATGTTGGAAAATGTGCCTCAATTTGCTAGCTTGGAATTTCCCTTAAAGCATGTCATTTTTTCCATTTATCAGCTTGAATGTTGTGCGATCATTGAAAACTAGAACTATGGAACCTCATGTCATGGTGAATTTTTGGAAATATCCACCATAATGACCACAATGAAAAATTGAAAGATCACTGAAAGTTAGAACTTTGGAACCTCATGTCACGGGTTGTGAAGTGTTAGAAATCTCTGAAATATCGACCGCAAAGACAAGCAGATCCTAAGATCATAGAAATTTAGAAATTTGGAACCTCATGTCGGGAGTTGTTAAGTCTTAGAAACCTCCAACTTACTGATAGATGTGGTGGTTGTCCAATGGTGATGACATGGATGGCATGTTAGCAGTGTACTTTGTTCTTCTTGCTAGCCCTCCAGTGCTTTGGTGGGACCCGGTTGGTACCTTGCTAGGTGTGCAAGAATTAGCCTTTCAGTGGTGACTTGGATGTCATGGTGGAAATGGGGACCATGATGATGTGATGTTATATATATCGATCAATGACTGTGATTAAAAAAATCCAACAGTGCCCACTAACCCCGCACCCCTTATGGTGGGTCCCAAAAGACTCCAACGGGGTGTGCGAGATTTGCTAAGTGGTGCATGTTTTCTGATTGGGTGACTTGATTATTTTTGACTTAGTAACTCATGAATAATGTAGAAGTGGGACCCAATTGGTGCTGAGATGGAAAGCGATGGCTGGTTGCTGACTATTGAAATTTGGTTTAGCAGGTTGGAATGGACATCGAAGTTGATGCTTTTTTTTTACGGTTACGTGTTCTTGATGGTTTGTGTATAGTTGAAATGGTTGGTTTTTTGGAATCGAAGCGACCATGGCTAGATGTCAAATATATATTGTAACACTCTGCAATGAGTGGGGGTTCGATCAATTTAGTGATGTTCTACATTGTATGCTATACAAGTATTGTAAGAGTGTGAGAGAATAACTATAATTAGAATCTTTGTATGAGGTTGATCAAGGGACTATAATGTTGCTATGAATTAACACCTAAGAGTTGAGTCTATAACTCTGTATGTAATTAATTTACTATAATAAAAGTGGCTTTACTTGGTGAGTGGGTTTTGCTACCATGAGGGTTTTCCCATGTAAAATTGGTGTTCAATTCTTTGCTTGTTTTCTAGTTGGTTTACTCTATTGTTGTATTAAATGTGCATCTTAATGACTGTAATTTGAATTTAGTAAAATTTATTGCAATTCTTTCCTGTGGATTTTTTATTTGGAAGGCGTTTCCACACTAAGCTTTCCATACAAGTAGTATCAAAGCTTGGCCAGTTGTGTTATCCTTGTGGGTAGGGCTGGTTTTTTGTGCTAATTTTGTTTAGTGGGAGTCTTGTAGAGAAAAATTGGTTGTATTGATCACATATTGGGATGGAAAGCACATTAGGAAGAATAAAAATTGAAAAATTCAATGATGGCAATTTTGAGTTGTGCAAACTCAAAATGGAAGACCTGTTGGTGGATAAAGATGTTTGGATTGTTGTTATGTGAACAAAACCATCAGGTATGAAGAAAGAAGATTGGGACCTCATAGATAGAAAATCTAGAGGGTTGATAAGAATTTTTATGGAAAATTCTATTCTTCTAAACATCCATGAGGAGAAGACTACATGTTCTTTATGAAAGAAACTTGGTGATATTTATCAGTGAAAGTCTCTGGTGAATAAGTTATTCTTGAGGAAGAATTTATACTCCTTGAAGATGGAAGAAGGAGAATCCATAGTAGACCATCAAAATTCATTTAATATTATTGTTGCTCAGTTGGCCTCTATGGGTGTGAAGATAGAGGAGGATTGATGTATGCTTATGTTATGTTCCTTACCTAACACATGGGATCATATGGTGATGGCTATTGGAAGTAAAGCAAATACTTTCAAGATAGAAGATGTGGTTTCTTTGTTGCTACTAGAAGAAATGTAGTGGAAATATTTTGAGATGGCTAAGGAGGCTCTTTCTATTTGGGGTATATAAAAGGAAAGAGGCAAGAAGAAATATAAGAAGTCTAAATCCAAATGAAAAGGGAGATCAAAGTCTCCTGGAAAGAAGTCCAAGGTGAAATGCTGGAATTTTGGGTAGACTGGTCATATCTGGAAGGATTGTAAAGAGGAGAAAAAGAAGAAGAAGAAGATCTCTTCATATAATGATTATTCTCAGAGTGATTTAGATGCCTTCATTGCAGCCTTGGAAACTTAGGCATTAGATGATGTCTGGCTGATTGAATCAGGTGCATCTTTTCACATGAAATATCATAGAGATTGGTTTACGGAGAATGGAAAGGATGTTGGTGGAAAGGTGTACTTGACAAGTGATTCATCTCTAAAATTATTGGTTGTGGAAGAGTTAGAATTTAATTTCTTGATGGAAAAATAAAAGGAATTGATGGTGTAACACACATACCATGTTTGGCTCATAATCTTCTTTATGTTAGTAAGATGAATGATGTTGGCATGCATGTCTCATTCTCGAGTGGTGGTTATAAGATGACTAGAGGCTTGTTGGTGCTAGCTAGGGGTACACGAATTGGCACTCTGTACAAGCTAGATGCACATGTTGTTCAATGCAACAGTGCCTCTGCAAAGTCAAGCAATGTTTCTCCTATAGAGAAGGATAACGAAGTTCCTCTGGGTGAAAACTCTTTGGAGGTGAAACTCCCAATAGAGAAAACCATGCATTGGAATCATAGACTCAACCACATAGGAGAAAAAATCTTAAAAGCCTTGAAAAATAAAAACCTCGTAAAAGGGACCTGCTGATTGTAACCTTGAGTTTGATTTTTATGAACATTGCATTTATGAAAGGCAACACCATGTTTCATTTTACTCTAGTCCTCATATATCTTTTGGCATACTAGATTATTTTCATTGTGGTGTATTTGTTCAAGTAAATTTTCCTTTGTTATCGAAGTCTAAATATTATGTTTCTTTTATTGATGATTATTTGAAAAGGGAATTTGTGTACTTTCATTAAAATAAAATCAGAAGTGTTTAGTCAGTTTAAAGAGTTTAAAATATTTGTAGAAAATCATACTAGAAGGAAGATTAAATGCTTGAGGATGGATAATGGCGGTGAGTTTTGTTCTGTAGAATTCAAGAGGTATTGAAAATACCATGGGATTAAAAGGCATAAAACTGGACCTTACATTCCATAACAAAATGGAGTTACTAAAAGGTTAAACAAGACATAGATGGAAAGGGTGAGAAGTATGTTGAGCAGTGCTAGTGTGGAGAAGAAGTTTTGGGCTGAGACCATGGCTACAACATATTACTTGGTTAATTTTTCATCTAGTTTGGATCTTATTAACAAAACCCCTATGGAAGCGTGGTCTGGTAAGAAGCCCTTTGTGAGACATATTCATATCTTTGGCTACGAAGCATATGTTTATGTCTTGAATGAGAAAATATCTAAGTTTGAAAATGAAGTTGTAAAATGTATTTTCATTAGTTTCGACATTGGTGTGAAAGGATACAAGATTTGGAATCATGTTACTAAGAAGGTTGTGTATAGTAGAAGTGTAATCTTTTGGGAGATGAAAACTTCTATAGTTGATCTATAGTCAAAGATGAAATTTGATAAGAACAAATAAGTATTTGGAATTCCTCTAACTCTAGACAAAGAGGAAATATGAATTCAAAGTGTACCTAAATATGAGGAGAGCTCTAGTAGTTCTTAGAGTTCTGAACAGCAAAAAGAACTACAACCTCACCCTCAACTTGTGAGGATGTCTACACAGAAAAAGCGGTAGCCTGATAGGTATGTGTTTTTTATGTTGGATTCAAGTTGTTCCTATGCTTTGATTACTAGCATTGATGAGCCTAGGACTATGAAGGAGGCAATTAATATGTCTGATTCAAATTATTGGTTAGAAGCCATAAATGAGAAAATGGCATCACTGAAAAATAATGAAACCTGGGATTTGGTACCTTTGCTTGAAGGTCGCAAGCCTTGGCTATAAATGGGTATTTAAGAAGAAAGTTGGTCTGGATGATAGTGCAGAAAAGTATAAAGCTAGGTTGGTCACTAAAGGTTATTCCCAGGTGGAGGGAATTTATTATGGAGAAATATTTTCTCTTGTAGTTAGGCTGACATCTATCAAATTTCTATTGTCACTTGTAGCTGCTTATGACTTAGAGGTTGACCAGATGGATGTGAAGACAAAATTTCTTCATGGAAATATAGAAGAAGAAATTTGTATGTCCTAGCCTGAGCACTTCATCGAAAAAGGTAAATAAATTCTAGTTTGAAAGTTAAAGAAATCTCTGTATGGTTTAAAACAATCACCTAGAATTTGGTACCAAAATTTTGACACATTTGTGTTGTCATTGGGATTTGTAAGATAAAAATGAAATCATTATGTGTACTAAAAAATTAAAAATGATCGTTTACTTATTTTAGCCCTGTATGTGGATGATATGTTATTATTTTGGAGTAGTAAGGGTATGATTTCTGATTTAAAATCTCAGTTTTTAGGACCATTTGAAATGAAAGATTAAGGTGCAACAAGGTATATTTTGGGGATGGAAATTAGAGGGGATAGGGGAAGTAGAAAACTTTGGCTCAGCCAGAGCAAGTATATTAATTCTATCCTTGAGAGATTTATTATGATAGATTGCAAGTAGTTAGTTGTTCTAGTGTTGTAGGGAACAAAGTTATCTATTGAAGATTGTCCAAAGTCTCCTACTGAGATGGATGACATAAATAGGGTGCCTTTTGCAAGTGTAGTTGGCAACTTAATGTATGAAATGGTCTATATTAGGCTATAAATTACCCAAGCAATGGGAGTACTTATTCGGTTTATGGCTAATCCAGGAAGGCCACATTGGGATGTTGTGAAAATATTTTTTAGGTATTTGAAGGGTACTTTAGAGTATGCTTTGTGTTATCATGGAAACTCGGTTGGATCAAAGAGATCTCTTAGTATTCATGGGTATGTGGATTCTAATTTGGCAGGGGACATTGACAACAAAAGATCCACCAGTGGATACATCTTCATGTTATTTGGTGGTGTAGTTAGTTGGATGAGCAAGTGACAGGTTGTAGTCACTTTATCTACTATTGAGGTGGAGTACATGGCAGAAACACATGCATGTAACGAATCCATTTGGCTTAGATGCTTGTTTTATTATGTTGGGTTTAATGCAGGGAAAATTAATTTTTTTTGTGACAGTCAGAGTGCTATTTGTTTGGCAAAAAATTCCATTTTCCATACTAGGACGAAGCATATCAATTTTTAGTATCATTTTGTTCGTGATATGGTGGAGGATGGAAAGGTTATTCTTGAAAATGTAAATACTTTGTAGAATACCATTGATGCATTGAAAAATCCTATGAGCAAAAACAAGTATAGGTGGTGTGCCAATTCAATGGGCCTATGAATTTTAATAACTTAGAGTTTGGGAGAAGCCAGTAAGTCTTCGTCAAGTGGGCATGTTGGAAAATTTTCCTCAACTTGCTAGCTTGGAATTTCCCTTAAATCTTGGTGTTTTTTCCCTTTATTAGCCTAAATGTCATGTGAGCACTAAAAAGTATTAAAAATGAAGGTAATATTGTAGCTTAAAACTTGTAAAACTATGAGACTGTAGATCTAATTAAGTGTTCTTTATCATAATTCTTTGTGTATGATTAATTTGTTTAGATCAATTTTACCAATTGTAGAAAGAAACAAAATATTGTAGAAGAATGAGACAAGAATATAGAAGTGACACAACATATACGTGGAGAAACCCTTTCAGGAAAAAATCCTCCAAAATCAATAGTGCTTGTATTATTTAACCTTAGAACATTATTACAAAAATACTGTATCAATCCTTGATTGATATGCTTCATTGCCTTCAAGAATCTTTCTTCACAACCTGCAATAAACTCTCATATAACTCTCATACACTTGCTACAATTAATAGAAAATAATGAGCATGTAAAACTCATAAGAGCTGTACAATACAAGAGCATAAATCTCCTCACAAAAATATACGCCTAGATTGGGAAAGTAGAGTTCGACAATGTAATATGAAGTCAAACCAAAGTCTTCCTCAATTTTGGCACCCCAAACTGAACACTTAACTAAAATTTGGTCAAGAAGATATCTTGGAAAATTCACCTCAAAGTTGGTTCCCAAGAACGGGCCCACTTGACCAAGCCTTGTAAATATCTTCTCATGCAAAAGGTATTAATTGAAAGATGCCAACTTCGGTGCCCAAGGTGGACCCATGTCAACCTTAGTTAAATGAAACATATCTCTCCACCAATTCATGCAAACATTATGCATGATTGATCATCCCCACTTAACTAAAAGTATCCACCTATTATCTGTTATGCAACTGAAGAAAATAGTCATGCAACTCAAGTCAACTCAAGTCAACTAGCATTCAACTCAAAATAACTACATGCAACTAAAGATAACTAAACCATAATTGAACTAAACTGATAGTGCCACTCCACTCATGTAAATATCAATCCCTAATTTTTAGGATTAAAACATGCATTATTGAAGTGTTATCAATCCTCCAAATAGTTAACTGAAGCAAGGTGGGTTCCACCTTCCATGTGGGTGCCCCATGTGGTCCTATCTTGTAGGAGCTCTTCTTAGACATCCCTACATGTTCCTATTATTTAGGAATAATCACAAATATCAATTTACATGTTCATTTCATTTGAATTTAATCTCTTTCTAATCCTAGTGTTGGGGAACACTTTCCAAGGACTTAGGAGATACATGAAATAGGTTTAGGATTGCAATTAAAATGAAATCCTATTCCCAAAATTCTTCAAATTGACATTATAAATTGAAATTATTCTAAACAAGGAGTCATTATTATAAATCAACTATAGGACTAAAGGCCAATGTTCTTCCTGTACCAAGAGAACTTATCTATAGGAACTAGTTTTGAAAGATAATCTATAACATTGATCAAAGTGTCAAATTTCTCAATCAATACCTTCCCACTCTAAACCATTTCTTGCACAAAATGATACTAAACATCAACATGCTTAGTACAAGCATGATACATAGGATTTTTGGCTAAGCAAATAACACTCCGACTATCACATTCAAGTCTAATTTTCTTGCAATTAAAACCAATACCTTTCCCAAGTCTCTATAACCAAACTGCCTCTTTAGAGGCATGTGTAGCAGCCATGTACTCTACTTCTATGGTGGAAAAATAGACCATGGGATACCTATTACTCATCCAACTAATCGCAGCTCCAAACAAACTAAACACATAGCCACTTTTCGACCTCTGAGTGTCCAGGTCTCCTGCCCAATCTGAATCAACAAAACCCTATATGTCCAATGATCTATGCATAATATCAATATCATTAGCACCATGATAAACCAAACAGTAATCAAAAGTACCTTGTAAATATCTAAATACCCTCTTAACATAAGCCCAATGATCTTTACTAGGGTTAGACATAAACCTACTTAGAACTCCCACTACCTGGGCTATATCTGGTCTTGTAAAGACCATTGCATACATCAAACTATCAATTGCACTAGCATACGGAATTTCAAACATTATCTCATGATCAAAATCAAATTTAGGACACATATATAAACTTAACTTTGTGCCAACTGATAAAGGAATATTAATTGGTTTACTATCCTACATGTTAAATTGTTTCAAAATAGTATCAACATAGTTGCTTTGACTTAAGCAAAGCTTTTTGTTACCTCTATCTCGATTGATCTCCATGCCAAGGATATATTTTTCAGCCCCTAGATCTTTCATCTCAAATGTGCTAGAGTTGTGCTTTCAATTATTTGATCATTAACTTGTTGCTACCAATAAACATGTCATCAACATACAGGATAATAATCAAAATTTGATCATCAATTAATTTTATGTAAACACAATGATCTTCCTCACTCCTAACATAACCAATTTTTAATGAAAAAGCATGAAACTTCTGGTACCACATTCTAGGTGAATGTTTCAATCCATGTAAAGATCTCTTTAACTTGCAAACCAATAATTCTTTTTGCTTTAACAACAAAACCATCAGGTTGCCTTATATAAATCTTCTCATCAAGATCCCCATGTAAGAAAGTAGTTTTCACATCCATTTTCTCTATCTCAAAATCATGAGCAGCAACAATAGATAAAAATAATCTAATAGAAGTTAATATAGCAATAGGAGAGAATATTTCATTAAAGTCAACTCCCTCTGTCTGGGAGTATCCCTTGGCTACTAATCTAGCCTTGCACCTTTCAAGATTACCATCTTCTCTAATTTTCTTTTTAAATATCCATTTACAACCAATGGCCTTTCTTCTTTTGGGAAAATGCTCAAGATATCATGTGTCACAAGGGTATGTGCAGGATCACCATGGAAAAAATAGGCCCTTAAGTGGCGATGGAAATTCAGAAAATCAAAGTTAGGCAACTTGATGTAAAAATTTGAATAAGTTATCTATATTATTTCAAAAATATGTAAGAATAGAATTTTTAGAAAATTGAATTTAGTTTCTAAACTATTGGGTTTATTTTGAAAAAAATCTATTTGGTGAAAATTTTAAATTTCAATGCAGTAGTAATTAAATTTCAGGGAAAAAGTAAGAATTAGGTGTTTATCTGACCACCCTAACCACAATAAAATGATAATATTTTTTATAATATTTTAGATATAAGTAGAGGACTCATGTCTCGATGTGATGCATATTTTATTTTTTTTTAAATTCCAAGTAAATAATTAGTTATGATTTTTTTATTATAACTTTTAAAAAATATGAAAAAACTCATATGTCTGAAAACCTTAACTTGGTCAAAACTTCATGAAATTAATTTTTTAAAATCCTATAGTATGTGAAGAATAGAATGTGACGCATATTTCAGATTCAAAAAATGTGATACTATTTGAAAGCTATACATGTTTTTCAATTAGCCTATCAATTAGGACTTTAGTCATAATTCAAATAGAAAATGAATAATCTATTAAATTCAAAGTAAAGCATAAGTGATATTGGTGGAATGTTGAAAATCTCCTTTAAAAACCCTTTTCATTTCATCAATTTTGGGTAGAAAAAAGTTGTCAACCACATGGGCCATCATATCACTTATATATCGCCACTTTTTGGCCCATCATGATCCTGCACATACCCACAAGTATCCAAGGAAACCATTTCCTCATGCATAGCTTGTGACCAAAGTTTTTTCTCATATGAAGATAAAGCTTCCCTATAAGATATAGGTTCATCATTAGTACTCATAAAAGAAAATATACAACAGAAATCAGGTGGGCTATACCTATCAACGAGATTTTGTTGTCTTGTGGATCTTCTCAAAGAAGGTTCTTCTTATTCCTCAATATGCTCATCATGAGCATCTATCTTAGAACTCTATGAACTCTCCTCATCCAATCCATCCAATTATTCTTCAACATGTGCATCTTCATGCTTCTCAGTATTTGTCTCAAAATGCATTGTTGGAGAAGTATCCCTCTCCTTTGGTTGTTCTTATCCTGTATAAGATCTAAATTCCCTAAATATCACATCTCTAGATAAAGTAATTTTTTGGGTTAGAGGATTCCAAAGCTTGTAACCTTTTACATTTTCACCATAACCTATTAATATGCATTTCTATTATTTTGGATCTAACTTAGGCCGCTTTTCTTTGGGCACATGAACAAAAGCCTCACAACCAAAGATCTGTAAATGTGAAGCACTAGGTTTCCTAACTAACCACATTATATAAGGGGTTTTATCTTCAATAGATGAACTAGGAGATCTACTGATTAAATAACAATAAGTACTTACAGCCTCAGCCCAAAAGCACTTATCTAGCTTAGCACTACTTAACATACTCCTAGCTCTTTCCATTAACATTTGGTTCATCCTTTCTACTACTCCATTTTGTTGAGGTGTATATGGAGTAGTTTTCTATCTCACAATTCTTGCATGCTTTCAATAATCATCAAACTCAAAAAATATTCACCACCATTATCTAATCTCAACACTTGTATCTTATGATCTGATTATTTATCAACTAAATCCTTAAATTCTTTAAACTTATTGAACGCATCATATTTTTTATGCATAAAATAGATCCAAGTGTATCTTGAGACATCATCAATAAATGTGACATAATATCTAGATTTTCCAATAGACTGAATTTCCTCAGGACCCATAACATCTAAATGAATAATCTCTAATAATCCTTTAGCTTTATTTGTTCCATTAGGAAATGAAGATCTAGATTTCTTTCCAAACACACAATGCTCACAAAAATAATTTTTGCCAATATTATAATCAAGAATATCATCAACCAATTTCTTATTAAGAATGGTGCTAAGAAATTTTTCACCAATGTGGCCCAATCGATGGTGCCACAACATACGTGTATTTTCAGCTTCATTTACATTGGATGATTTATTCAAATTGGAGGTATCAGGCTTTAAAAAATTCCTAAACTAAGATCCTTTAGCAACCAACATATTCCCTTTCACTAATCTATAACCACCTTTGTCAAATGTCACATGCATTCCAGAATCATTAAACTTAGATACAAAAAGTAGATTTCTAACAAGTCCTGGAATATGTAAAATATCATTAAGGGTATTAACCCTACCACCAATGAAACATAAATTTACCTCTCCTTTTCCCACAATCTTTGCTGTGCTATTTTCTCCAAAGAATTCATTCCCTCCATCATATTCATTATACTTAGTGAACCACTCCTTGTTATGAGTCATATGATAGGAGAAACCTCAATCAATAAGACAAGAGTCATCACTAACACTATTAGATGTAATGATCAATTCATCATTACCATCATCTAAGGATTTCTCTATAGAAGCATCAAAACTCTTTTTTCTTGTTCTTACAATCCTTCTTTACATGTCCTAGTTTCCCATAGTTATAACACTTTACCTTACTCTTACCAGGGGTTTTAGACCATCCTTTTGACTCACCCTTTCCTTTCTTGTCTCCATTAGATGCCTTTTCCTTAGGCCTAACTCTTACAAACAAGGAATCTTGGGATCCTATTTTAGACTTCCTCCTCATCTCCTCTAGTAGGAGTGTAGGAATTATATTGTCCATCTTAGGATTTGTAGCACTACCATTGATAGCAACAATTAGATTTTCCCAAGACTTTGGTAAAGAATGAAGTAACAAAATGCATTTATCTTCATCTTCTAGCTTTACATCTATAGATGCTAATTGACTTAAAATAAAATTGAAATAATTTAAATTATGTGCAACAAAATCACCATCTTTAATCTTTAAAGAATACAATTGTCTTTTTAGATACAAATTATTAGTAAGACTTTTTGATTTGATAGATATCACCTATCCTCTTCCACAATTTATATGTGATAGATACATCTAAAACATTCAAGAGACCAACATCAACAAGACATAACCTTATGGTCCCTCCTACCTTCTTATCAAGCTTAGCCCAATCCTCATCTAACATCATTGTAGATGGCTTTGTCTCATAATAAACAACTAACCATTGATCTCTCTCTTCAAGGAGATCCTCCATTTTTAGTTTCCACATCTCATAACTAGATCCATTGAATCTTTCAATATCGAGATGAGAAGTACAACTCATTGTAACACACTTATTTTAGAAATATGCAATAACACAATAGTAAAAGCTCCAACTACAGCCAAAAAAACCTTCAAAATTTTAAGAGAAAGGCATCCCAAACCCTAACAAACCATTTTATCTAATACCAAATGTTGAAAATGAAGGTAATATTGTAGCTTAAAACTTTTTAAACTATGAGAGTGTAGATCTAATTAAGTATTCTTTGTCACAATCCTTTGTGTATGATTAATTTTTTTAGATCAATTTTACCAATTGTAGAAAGAGACTGAAGATTGTAGAAGAATGAGACAAGAAGATAGAAGTGACACAAAATATACGTGGAGAAACCATTTTGGGAAATAATCCACCAGAATCAATAGTGCTTGTATTATTTAACCTTAGAACTAGATTACAATAATACTCTATCAATCCTTGATTGATATGCTTCCTTACCTTCAACAATCCTTCTTCACAATTTTCAATAAACTCTCATAGAACTCTCATACACTTTCTTCAATTAATAGACAATAATGAGCATGTAAAAAGCATAAGAGTTGTACAATACAAGAGCATAAAGATCCTCACAAGAATATATGCCTAGATTGGGCAAGTAGAGTTCCACAATGTAATGTGAAGTCAAACCAAAGTCTTCCTCAATTTTGGTGCCCCAAACTGAACACTTAACTAAACTTTGGTCAATAAGATATCTTGTAAACTTCACCTCAAATTTGGTGCCCAATAATGGGCCCACTTGACTGAGCCTTGTAAATATCTTCTCATGCAAAAGGTGTTAACTGAAAGATGCCAGCTTGGGCACCCAAGGTGGACCCAAGTAAATATTACTTAATTGAAACATATCTCTCCACCAATTCATGCAAAAATTATGCATGATTGTTCATCCCCACTTAATTGAAAGTATCCATCTGTTATCTATCATGCAACTAAAGTCATTAGTCATGCAACTCAAGTCAACTAGCATTCAACTCAAAATATCTACATGCAACTGATGATAATTGAACCATAACTGAATTGAATTGAATTGAATTGAATTGATATTGAACTGATAGTGCCACTCCACTCATGTAAATATCAATCCCTAATTTGTAGGATTAAAACATGCATTATTGAAGTGTTATCAATCATGAGTGCTTGAAAATTTTGTTTTAATTAATCTCTTTATAAACTCAAGGACTTAATTATACTACTAATTAACTATTATGGCGGTAGATTATATGTTTAAATTTTTGGTTATTTCATCTCATACTTGAATAATTAGAAGATATATTAGATGTGGTATTTTTCATTAAATGTGTTTCTTTTAGTGATGTTAATAATGAAATGACTATGAAAATTGAAATATATGTTGTCATGTGTACAATCTATTCTTGAGGATTTCGTGCAGGTACTTAAATTCTTACTATTGAGTTGTATTTGTTAAACAATTTGTTTAATAGCATGGTGTTAATTATGCCCTTGAAAGATCCAGACATATATTGATTTGCTATGATTTTAGATTGGCTCCCTTTGCCGATTTTGAAATTGTAGCTCCAACTGTGATAAAGCGAGATTCTCTTGAATATTTTCAATTAGACTTTTATTTAGTTTGGCACTCTTTAATTTGGTGGATAGAGCCATGAATTTGAATTCAAAAATAAGGGATATTCTTATAAATGTTCATCCTTAGGTTCAATTGGAGTTAATCAATCTTTTGCTGAATATTGAAATTGCTGGTACTATGTACTTTTATTTTACTAGCCTCTTTTGGCCAATTTGAATGAAAATAAGAAGTTGATCTGAATCTTTTCATTAGATGTCACACCAGAGGAAGAGAAGGGCCCACTCAACCTAAGGAGGTGACCTTGTTTCATGTTATTTGATTTAGTTAATTTTTTTTTGTTATGGTTGGTTTGATGTTAAGCATTTTTTATTCCTATCAATCAATGTTCTTATATTTACTTAGATTAAATTAATATGATTTGTATTAGTTTTACTATAGGTTAGAGTCACATCACTTACTGTAGACCTCATTATTCTTAGTGGAGATTAGATTAAGTACTTATTTTCAAATGTGCATAGTTATAATGAAATTGATAATAATGACTATTGTAAAGATTGAACTGAAGCTCAATTGGAATTTGTTCATGGGAATTAGTATTATTTCTTTCTATATTTAATGTTTAATTTCCTGCAACATAAATAGATTCACTATTTTCTAGATTAAAGCTCATTATCTGCAAGCCTAAATAGATTTCCTTTTTCAAGTAATTTTAATTCAAAATTTTAGACTTAGAGTTAATTCAAGTTATTTCATAGACCTTCCCATGAACCAATTATGGTTAAGTGAGGTAAAGTCTAATTTGAGTCATTAGGATCAAAATAGGTATAGATAAGCATTAGTTAGTCGATAAAATATAATTAGCCTTTAGAAATTAGTCATTGTGTTCCTCTCTTGATAGCTCCTGAAAGCTCTTGAAGAGATTGACCAAAATCAAAGTCACTGTTTACACTACAAAACCCCCCAATTTTTGGAGTCCTCCTTATCATATATAGCTCTGAGACAAAATCGGTTTGATAAATAAGAAATTAAATGATGCAAGTTGTGACATCAATGACCTTGCCCATCATTTTTGGCACCGTTATCGGGGAACATTAAAGATCTGGTTGCTAAGTTTGAATCCTTAGTGTTGATAAGGAATAGATTTTAGTTTGTGGATGATATGAGATAGAGACCATCTAGGAAGGTTTCTTCCCCAAAATATTGATTTTGATCAAGAAAAACAAATATTACAACATCAAATTGAAAATCAAGGAAATAATCAGGAAAAATTTTAAGAAGAAGAAATGGGTGACCAAGAACGAAATGATCCCCCACCAAATAGGAGATTTCCCTATCCTATCAACCTAAATAGAGAATAGATGATCCTCCTATGAAGAATATTTCACCCTCGATTTTACCTACTTTTAAGGGAAAGACTTTTGAGGATCCTGACCAATTTCTCTTTGAATTTGAGGTTTTGTGTCAAACCTATGATTATACAGCTGATAACCAGAAGCTGAAACTATTTCCTTCTACCTTAAAGGAGTCAGCTTTACGATGGTTCATGGGTTTAGGTGCAGGTTCAATATCAACTTTTCATGAGATGAAAACTAAGTTCTTGGATAAATACAAAGATTACCACCGAGTGAGGGATATGAAGGAGGAATTGTTCTGAATGACACAAATGGAAGATGAGAGTCTGGAGGATTATGTTGATAGATTTAAGTTCGTGCACAAGAGATGTGGTAATGGGTTGGAAAACAAGATTAGTAAGATAATTTTCCTAAAGGGAATTGATAATGAGTCGAGAGAATCCTTGAATCTTATGGGAAAAGGAGATATCAATAAGCTATCTTTGGAAGATATTGTTGAAATATGCATAAACTACTCTAGAACTAGAGTAGGGTCTAGAATCTTCTGAAGGAATTAAATTCTCACCACTGATGTGTCTCAAGTTATGGAAGAAATTGCTAATTTGAAGAATGATTTTCTCCTTCATCTTAATATGCAAGGAGATAAGAATACCACTGAACCTTTATCCATTTACTATTCCAAGTGTAGACAGAAACATCTTTTAACATGTCCTCATTGAATCAAGTTAAAATTTGTGAGATCTGTGAGAAATGCCATGCAACAAGTTTGTGTGGCCTTTTATCTAAGATTAATAATCATTTGAAGAAACCACCTGTTGTGGAGGAAGAACTTAACTATGTTGGATAGAGATCTCAGAATACGTGATATAATCTTAATTAGGGGCATTTTGGTCCTAGAGCTAAATGGAATCAAAACCCTTGGCCAAATGAAAATCAATGGAATCCTCCCTTTCAACCATAAACACTACCTACATTCTGGGGTCAACCTGAATGGATGAATCCCCAATGGAACCAACCTCAGTGGAAATAAAATCAGCCACAGTGGCAATAAAATCAAACGAAATTCTAACCATGGAAATATCAGGGACCTAGACATACTTGGGGACAATCACCACAATTTACATAGGTTTCTAATCCTACTAATGAGCAAGTAAACCAGCCCCAAATGCCAACACAACCTGTTCCAAATCCAAAAAATATTTTTTTTATACAAATCCAACTACCTTGAATGTCAGTAATGCTAACAATATTTAGTTAAGAAGCCAAAATGTGTCATCCATACCAATCATTAAAGACCAAGAGGGTAAGAAAAGTGAAAGAGAAAATTTAATGAAAAATAAGAACTCTGATAAGGAGCAAGAAGTTAATCAAGCACTCTACCTACAACATCTGAAAATAGAAAAAGTTGCTCCTGATAGCTCCCAACTGAATTATATGACTGTGGTTCATTCTCAATTTCTCTGTGAATTGAAAAAGATTAACATTGAGATACCATTGTTATAGGCTATTAAAGATATACCAGAAATAAATCAGTTAGTTAAGTCTCTCTATATGAAAACTCTAGGTAGGAAGAAGAAATTACCTCCTACTATTCAAATAGGGACTAAAATCATTGATGTTGTGTAAAGAAGGTTAATTCCTCAAAAGTATAATGATCCCAGTAGTCCTGTGATAACTTTGAGTACAAGAGGAATTGAGATAACTAACGTGCTAATTGATCTAGGAGAAGCTATCAATTTTATCAGCTCAGACACTATTGAAATGTTGGGTATGACAAGGATTCAATCCACAAAAACTATTTTAAAGTTAGCAGATCAATCTACTACTAAACCTAAAGGTGTTCTTGAGGATGTCATGGTTACCATAGAAACATGGGACTATCCAGTTGAATTTTTAGTCCTTGAAGCTAGGAAGAAAATTTTGGATATCCAATTATTTTAGGTAGACCATGGTTGGCCACAAAAACAACACTGATAGATTTTAGACCAGGTAGGATGATTATTTATAATGGAAAAAAATATAATGTGTTGTCACTATATCCTCATGCTCAACCATCAATTGAATCTAATACTCAACCTTGATGAGGATATGTAATCTGAAGGGGATGGTATTGTGGAATTAGCAATGGTTACTTTAATGGAACATGTATATGAATGAAGGATAGAGTCTTAATACTGAAAAGATTGGACAAGCCAAAGGAAAGAGGGACTTTCATGGAATTATGCATAAGAAAAATTCCTTGTCATGTCCTTTGAATACACTTGTAGGAGACCCACTTGATACTAAAAATGAAACCAAGGAAATCATGGTAGCAGGAGATAAACCTCTCATCATTAGCTCATCCTTGTCCTCCTCACAGGAAGATAAATTAAAGAACTTTAGAAAATCACACTAAAACTTTTGCATGGGAATACAAGGACATGAGAGGAATCCATCCTTATATTTGTACACACCATATTTATATAGAGGATGTTAAGCCAGTGAGGCAGGGTCAAAGAAGGATCAATCCTATTCTAAGAGACCTTATTAAGCAAGAAATATAAAAGGTGTTAAACGTAGGATTCATTTATCCAATATTTGATAGTCAATGGGTTTCCCCATTGGTTATTGTTCCAAATAAAAATGGTAAGTGGCATGTATGTGTTGATTACAGAGAATTAAACAAGGCCACCAAAATGGATCATTTTCCTTTGCCATTTATTGATTAGGTACTTCATAATCTTGCTGGTCATAGTTATTTCTCTTTCTTGGATGGTTTTAGTGGATAAAACTAGATCCAAGTGGCTCTTGAGGACCAAGATAAGACTACTTTCACATGTCCTTGGGGTACATGCACTTACATAGTTTTACCATTTGGGATATGCAATGCACCAACCACTTTTTAGAGAGTTGTTTTAGCTATCTTTGTTGATCTGACTACCTCATGTGTAGAGGTGTATATGGATGATTTCATAGTCCTTGCACAAAAATTTGAGGAAGTTCTTGAAGGTTTGAAAAATAAATTTCAAAGGTGTAAAGACCATAGGTTATCTTTAAACCATGAAAAATGTTCCCTTATGATGACAGAGGGAATTGTTCTTTGACATCATATTTCCAAACAGGGAATTAAAGTTGACCCCAAGAAGGTTGAAATCATTCAAAAGATAGAAACCCCTAGAAATCAAACAAGTGTTCATAGTTTTATTGGGCATGTTGGGTACTATAGAAGATTCATTGAAGGGTTTAGTAAAAATTTTGAGCCTTTGTTTACATTACTCAAGAAAGATGTCATTTGTTTTATGGACAGATGATTGTCAACAATCTTTTGAAAAATATAAACATGCCTTAACCACTTCTCCAATCATCAAAGGACTTGTATGGGGAGTTCCGTTTCATATCGATTTTGATGCATCTAATTTTGCAATTGGTGTAGTTTTAGGATAGAAGGATGATAATGATGCAATGCATGTAATTTATTATGTTAGCAAAAATTTAAATCCTACGGAAAGAAACTGTACAACCACTGAAAACAGAATTTTTGGTTGTGATATGCGATTAATAAGTTTAGGCATTATATTATAGGTTACAAAATATTCATCCACACAGACCATGCTACTATTAGATATCTGATGAAAAAGGATGTGGTGGGTGGACATATCATAAGATGGTTGATATTGTTGCAAGAATTTGATGTGACCATAATAGATAAGCCTAAAAAGGATAATGTTGTTGCTGATTTCCTTTCTAGAATTGTTTTGTAGGGTGATCAGGAGCAGTTGATGATACATTTCTAGATAAAAATTTATTTGCAATATCAATAAATCCTACATGGTTTGTTGATATTTCAAATTATCTCATAATAGGGAAGTGCCTCAATTATTTCAATCCTAAACAAAAAAAGAGGTTAATTCATGAAAGTTCCAGATTTCAATGGATTAATGGTTTGTTATTTAAGATTTTTCTTGGCCATGTTCTTTGTAGGTGTGTTTTTGAGATAGATGTTTATGATGTCATACATGCTTGTCATCATGAGCCAGAAGGAGGATACTATAATGTGATTAGGACTATTCATAAGCTTTTAGGAGCTAGTTATTTTTGGCTGACTATGACAAAGGATGTTGCATTTTTTTGTTAAAGACTATGATGAGTGCCAGTGCACAGGTAAACCTACACCAACAATGGAGATGCCATTACAACCTCAAATTTCTTTGGAACCATTCAAAAAGTGGGGAATTGATTTTGTGGGACCAGTTTATCCACCTTCCAAATTATATCACTATATTTTAGTTTGTACGGATTATGTTACAAAGTGGGCTAAATTAAAAGCTTTACTAGCAGCAAGAGAGGACAAGGTGGATGATTTTATGTACAAGAATCTTCTTCAAAGATTTGGTGCACCAAGGGAGATAGTTTCTAATCAAGGACCACATATCATGTTTACAAAGATGGAGGCTTTCATATAAAAATATGAGATAACACACAAAAATTCCACCCCGTATCATCCATTGGAAAATGGGCACGTGGAAGTCACCAACTAGGAATTGGAATACATTTTGACAAAGATTATTTCATTAAGGAAAATAGATTGGGAAAAGAAGTTAGATGAAGAAGTTTGGGCGCATAATATAGCCTGGAAGACTACTACAAGGTTCTCTCCATATGAACTAGTATATGGGAAGACTCTAGTTATGCCAATCAAGTTTGAGTTGAAGACATTGAGGACATCACTAGATGTTGGCATTGACTTGTTAGAAGCAGAAAAGAGTAGAGATTTACAATTGAACCGGTTAGATGAGATACAAATTGAAGCACTCGAGCATATAGAGATGATTTAAAAACAAAGAAAAGAGTAGCATGACAAACATATTGTAACTATAAAATTCAATAAGGGATACTGGGCACTATTGTTCGATTCCAAATTTCACGAGTTCAAAGGAAAGTTCCACACAAGATGGTTGGGACCATATAAAATTGACCAATTCTTTGAAAATGGAGTAGTGCAATTGGTACCAATTGATGGAGAGGAAATATTTATGCTAGTTAATGGTCATAGACTAAAGATATACCATAAACCTACATCAAGAGAGGAATTTTTATCAGATTTGCAATACAAAATTGGACATTTTTTGATGGAAGATATTTCTTCCATGGGAGAATGTGCTACTAAGTAACCTTTTGAAGAAAGGCATGAAAAAAAGGTAGATTGAAAACCAAAAACTGACGGTTTTCCTTTTGAAATAAAGGGGATAAATTGAAAACCAGCAATTGGCAATTTATCTCTTCGAAAAAAACAGAAAAAGAAAGAAAAAAAATGAAGGAATAATTGAAAACCAAAAATGGTGGTATTCCTGGATCAACTTAAGTTTGCTCTTGATTTCTCCTAATGGTTCTTGATGGCTCATGATGACTCCTGAAGATATCTTAAGTTTTCAGAAATAATCTTCATGTTGATTGTGGGCTTCTTTTAATTGATTCATTAGAATTAAATTCCAAATGAGCTAGTTAACATGCTCAAATTAACTTTTGCATTAATTAAAAGGTACGCATTTATTGTATTTATCATTTTCAAATATTATTTTCTGATTTAGTAATTATGATTTGAAATAAAGTGAATATTTAGAATATAACTCTCCACCAAAATAGTTATTAATTTTGTAATAAATAAGTTTAATCATTTCAAATCTGGCGGGGAGATAGAGAAGTGATTTTGAAACAAATTTTGTAGCAATGGAAATTGATGATGAGTTGTCTCACGTCAACATCAATAGATTTCTTAATGTTAGTCATGTCACGAACTTTACGAATCATAAATGGAAAGTAATAGGTGGTGGTGTGTGAATCGTCCAGAGGAGTAAATGAAATAAATAATGACATGTTTTGATTGACGTGAGGTTTCTTAAAAAAATTCTACAGTTGGAAATAAGTGCTCATTCTCAGTCTTGCTTAATTAAGATAGCCAATTTTCTTTGTCGAAGTTGTAGAGGTAAAAAAAAAGGGAATAAGAGAAATTATAAGCCTGAGAATTTTTTTCTAGAACCAAAAATAGAAAGGATGTTGAGAGAAGCTGGATGGTTAGATTTTATCTTGAAATATGAAGGATTTCAACAAGAATTGGCTGAAGAATTTGTAAGGAATTTTCATGTAAATGTCATGAGGGTCAAAGATGAAGTAATTGAGATTACTCTAGAAATAATAAGTGAAATATCAAGAATTCTTGCTAAAGGGAAGCCAGTTGAAAAAGTCCATGTAAAATATGAGAATTTGGTGGCAGCATTTCATCAAGAACCTGAAAAGAAGCCAGAAATTATGTTTCACAAAGAAGATCAGAGAGGAATTATCTGCAATAGTTTGGAAGAGCCATGGAAAAATGTTGTCACTTGACTAATGAAATTCTTTACTTGTGAGGGACAATATGGCACTGTGTTAGGGCCAAGAATGTGGTTATTGATACATTTAAGTTATGGGAACACAAAACCCTCTACCAAAATAAATTTACCTACGTTTCTCTTTTCCCAAATTTCATCAATGATATTTAGGGTGAAATCTAGGGGTGAATCTTCAATAAGGTATCATGGGTTAATTCATTTGATAAGGGTGGCTAGAGTTTTTATCCACACTTGTTAAGACGTAAAGATGAAAAATCATAAAGGTGCTCGCAACAAAATTTGGAAAAGGAGAATCCTCTAGGGAAAAACAGAAAAAAGGACAAGAAAAAGAGAAAACTACAGGAGTCCATTAGGGTAACTCGTGCTTCCAAAAAGAAATAGCAAGAGTTGGCTGACAAAATCCCTAACATTATTGAAAATATTGTGTCAACTCCTGAGGAAAACCCTATTTATGAAACCCAACATGAGACTTTTGAAGTCCATGAAGAAGTCCAAACACCAATGCAGTCCCCTCAACAAACTAACAACCCTCCTGAAGCCCCAATTTTGTCTCTTGAAAGGACACCTGTGAGAGATTATTTTGACTCTACTGAAAAATAAAACATACAGTGTGAAGAAAGAGAAGCCTCAAAAGAATATGAGAATGAAGAAAGAGAAGCCTTAGAGGAATATGAGGATGAAGAGGCTGAAAAATCTCCTTCACTGTCCCAAACTATTGAGAAAAGGAAAGGAGAGGAGCCAATAACTAAACCAAAATAATCTCCACAATTGTAGGAAGAAGAAGAATCAAAAGAAGAGAATGAGATAGAAAAGGTTATGGAAATTTCAAGGATCCAAATAGAATTGGAAGAAAAGAGAAGAATAATATAATTCCTTGAAGAAAAATTAAATAAAAAGGAAGAAGAGTTGCAAAACTCTTTGAATAAAATAGATAAATTAGAGAAAGAGATGGTTTAAAATAAAAGTGTTTTGCAAGGAAATTTAAGTGAAATAGAAAGTAACTTACATCAGGTTAATTCACAAGCATTATCCCGAGCAGAGCAAATGGCAAGGTTTAGTGCTGAAGAGATAGGAAGACTAAGGGCATAATTACAACATAAAGAAGACCAACTAAGACAACAATCTAGTATGTTGCAGTCACATGAGGCTTCCACCTCATCTACTCCAAGTAGATATATTTTCTTAACTACATTAAGCTTAATCATGAGAATGATCAATTAAAAATAAAAAATAGTTAGGAAAAGAAAGAGATGAAATGAATGATAAAATTAAGAAAATGGTGGAATTGTCTTCTGCAATGTTGTCAATGAGGAGACCTTTGGGTTCACATGCACTCTTCTTGAGAGAAATATTTCTTCATAGGAAAATTAACCAGTTGGTACTTAAGAGGAAAACTGATTATGAGGATGACAAGGAATTTCTTGAAGATTTCTTCAATAGTCATCCTACTATTCAAAATCAAATGTGTGAGTATTTCTAGCATGGCTTTATCCTTGGTAACTTTCCATAGTCTTTTCTTAATGTTTTTCATAGCAGAGCTCTAGATAAGATCTTTTGTTTCATTATTGAAAAACCAAGTGGAATGGGAAAATAGAGATACTCAGGATAAGGATGCACAAATAAAATTGGGACTGCCTATTATAAATGAGACCCCTTGGTCAAGATCTTTTTGAGATTAGTTCTAGTACTTGGCCATGCTAGAAAATGTAGCACCTTCTTATAAGAGAAATTTGAGTGAGAGAATTAAAGTTTTTAAAATAATTCAAGATCATCTTCCACATAGGGCTCTAAGTGTAGCAAGGGATAGATTAAGAAGTTTTCCACCACAACTAAGAAGAACATATCCTATTTCACCAAGGAGCATCACTTGGAGTCTCACCAGGGTAAGAAATGTGATAGATTTCATTGAAGAAAAATAGACCAATTTGATTGGAATAAGGTTCAGACCTCCTTTGATCATCATTCCAACACCGAAATTAGATGCACCACCATAGTTCATAGCATAAAATATAAGGCAATGGATGACAACAATTGAAAAGATGAATGGTTATGCTCATGCCAGAAAATTCTTAGAGTATGTGTTGCAGGATGTTGAGCTGGCTGACATAATTGCTTGGTTAGTGGATAAGAACAAATATTTACTGGATCATCAACCATGAGGACATGGTTGACATCAGGAGGGGCATAAATGATGAGTGCTTGAAAATGTTGTTTTAATTAATCTCTTTATAAACTTAATGACTTATTTATACTATTAATTAACTATTATGGTGGTAGATTATATGTTTAAATGTTTGATCATTTCATCTTATACTTGACTAATTAAAAGATATATTAGATGTGGTATTTTGAATTAAATGTGTTTCTTTTAGTGATGTTAATAATGAAATGACTGTGCAAATCAAAATATCTACTGTCATGGGTGTAATCTATTCTTGAGGATTCCATGTAGGTACTTAAATTCTTATTGTTGAGTTGGATCTGTTAAACGTTTTATTTAACAAGATGGCGTTAATTATGCCCCTAAAATCTCTAGATGAATACTGATTTTCTATGATTTCAAATTGGCTCCCTTTGCCGACTTGGAAACTACAGCTCCAACTGTGATAAAGTGAGATTCTCTTGAATATTTTTAGTTAGACTTTTATTTAGTTTGGCACTCTATAATTTGGCGGCTAGCATGAAAAATTTGAATTCAAAAATTAGGGATATTCTTATAAATGATCATCCTTAGGTTTAATTGGAGTTAGTCGATCTTTTGCTAAATATTTAAATTGCTAGTACTATGTACTTTTATTTTACTCGCCCTCTTTTGGCCAATTGGAATGAGAATAAGAAGTTGATCTGAATCTTTGAATTAGAGGTCACACCAGAGGAAGAGAAGGGCCCGCTAATTGAAGGAGCTAACCCAGTTTCATGTTCTTTGATTCATTTAAAATTTTGTTTTGTTATGGTTGGTTTGAAGTTAAGCATTTTTTTATTCCTGTCAATTGGTGTTCAAAAATTGTATTTATTTAGATTAAATTACTATGATTTGTATTAGTTTTATTGTAGGTTAGATTCACATCACTTACTATAGACCTCATTATTATTAGTAGAGATTAGATTAAGTACTTATTTTCAAATGCATGTAGTTGTAATGAAATTGATAATAATGACTATTGTAAAGATTGAACTAAAGCTCAATTAGAATCTGTTCATGGGAATTAGTATTATTTCTTTCTAGATTTAATGCTTAATTTCCTACAACATAAATAGATTCACTATTTTCTAGATTAAATTTCATTATCTGCAAGCGTAAATAGATTTCCTTTTTCAAGTAATTTTAATTCTGCATTTTAGACTTAGAGTTAATTCAAGTTCTTTCATAGACCTTCCCATGAATCAATTATAGTTAAGTGAGGTAAAGTCTGAGCTGAGTCATTAGGATCAAAATAGGTCTAGATAAGCATTAGTTAGTTGATAATATAGAATTAACCTTTAGAAATTAGTCACTGTGTTCCACTCATGAGCACTCTTGAGAGCTCCCGAAAGCTATTGAAGGAGATTGACCAAAATCAAAGTCATTGTTTACAGTGAAAACTCCCCCAATTTTTGGAGTCCTCCTTATTGTATATAGCTCTGAGACACACCTGGTTTGATAAATAGGAAATTAAATGATGCAAGTTGTGACATCAATGACCTTGCCTATCAGTCAATCCTCCAAACAACTAACTGAAGAAAGGTGGATTCCACCTTCCATGTGGGCACCACATGTGCTCCTATCTTGTAGGAGCTCATCTTGGACATCCCCACATGTTCCTATTATTTAGAAATAATCACAAATGTTAATTTACATGTTCATTTCATTTGAATTTAATCTCTTTCTAATCCTAGTGTTTGGGAACACTTTCCAAGGACTTAAGAGATACATGAAATATTTTTAGGATTGCAATTAAATGGTATCCTATTCCCAAAAAAAACTAGAACTTTGGAACCTCATGTAACGAGTTGTGAAACTTTGGAAATCTCTAACATACTGACCGCAAAGACAAGTGGATCATAAGATCAGTGAAAGTTAGAACTTTGGAACCTCATGTCACGGGTTGTGAGGTTTCATAAATCTCTTACATATTGACCACAAAGACAAGCATATCACAAGATCACATAAAGCTAGAAATTTGGAAACCTTCAACTTACCAATAACTATGGTGGTTGGCCAATGGTCATGACATGGACATCATGTTGGCAGTGTACTATGTTCTCCCCACTATCCTCACAGTGATTTGGTGGGACCCGATTGGTACCTTGTGGGGTGTGTGAGAATTGGCTCATCAATGGTTGACTTGGATGTCACAGTGGTAGTGGAGACCACAATGATGTGATGTTATATATATCAATCAATGGTTGTGATTAAAAAAATCCAATAGTGCTCACTAATCCTGTGCCCCTTGTGGTGGGTCCTGAAAAACTCCTACAGGGTATGTGGGATTGGCTAAGAATTGTACATTTACTAATTGGGTGACTTGACGTTTGTTGACTCAGTAACTCATGAATAACATTGAAGTGAGACCTGATTGGTGTTGAGATGGGAAGCGATGGTTGGTTGCTGACTATTGATGTTTGGTTTAGTAGGTTGGAATGAACATCAAAGCAGATGTAGTTTTTTGACAGTTACCTATTTGTGATGGTTTGTGTATAGTTGAAATGGTTGGTTTTCTAGAACCGAAGCAACCATGGCTAGATGTTGAATCTATATTGTAACACTCTACAATGAGTGGGCTTCGATCAATTTAGTGATTTTCTACATTGCATGCTATACGAGAATTGTAATAGTGTGAGAGAACAACTATAATCAAAATCTGTGTACGAGGTTGATCAAGGGATTTTAATATTGTTTTCAATTAACAACTAAGAGAGGATTCTATAACTCTGTATGTAATTGATTTACTATAATACAATTTTTCTTTACTTGGTGTGTTGGTTTTTTTCCCGTAAGGGTTTTCTCATATAAAATAGTTGTTCAATTCTATGCGTGTTATCTAATCGGTTTACTTTGTTGTTCTATTAAATGTGCATCTTAGTGACTATAATTCAAATTTACTAAAATTTGTTGTACTTCTTTCTTGTGGATTTTGCATTTGGAAGGATTTTCCACACTAAGCTTTCCCTACACATAAGCATGTATATAGATATATGCGTACAAGTAATTATGTGAGTAGACTTAAGAATTATAAAATATATGATTTAAAATTGAGATAATATGAAATTTCTTCCTCAACCTTAGGATTTTAATCATGTAAGAATATATATATATATATAGAGAGAGAGATATGAGCATTAGATAGGAAAATGAATGATTTTAATAAAAAAAATATCTTTTATGAAAATTTTCTTTGAGTAGCGACACGATGTTCAACATATTTCTCTGTTTTCAAATTTGAAAATGGAAATTAGATATGGAGGGGGCCGCCCATAACTCCTGCATAATAAATATTTTGTAAGACATCCAATCAGGACAACTCATGAAGAGAAGAAAGTGCGCAATTAAACACAAACCTAAAATGGAAAAAAACATAGATTTTTGGAAATGAAGGGAATCACACACTAGTGTAGGAGGCCGGTGAAAAATCAAAGGGGAGGTGATTTTTCAAGGAAAGAGAAGGGGAGGTGGTTGAGTTTCTTGTTCAAAAGGATAGAGGGTTGAATCAATAAGGAAAAATCTTCAATTCCTTTTCTTCACCAATATGTTTGGTCGAATATCTAGCAAACGTTCAAGGTATGAACTATTGATTTTTTGGAAAATTTTCTTTAATTAATCGATGGTTGATTTCCTTCTCGATTCATGCTTGTGAAACTCTGGTTTAGTCATTTTGTACAATCCTCCTTACATTTAAATAGTCATTATTTTGCACTATGCATCGATGACGGTCGAGCATTCCTTAGAATCATAATGCATCTCTTTTGCCTTGCCTTGGAAATTTCTTTTATCATTTCCCTATCATTGATATGGGAAACCCTATATTTTTTCTTGTTCTTAGCCTCTATACTGACTATATTTTCTCAATCAATAATGAATATTGATCTCATACATAGGTCTAATTGTGTTAAAATAGTTATGTTATGAATTGGATGTGGTTTCGATGGTCGTAAACCCTCTTATTATTTATGGTTTGTATGCATTTAAAAAAATGATTTCATTGTGATAAGTTAATAGTTCACTGTTATTATGAACCTAATTCATTATATTATGTTATCTTTTCAAAGTTATATATTAGTGAAAACCTAAATCATTGTATTATATCATTGTTTCATTGATAGTGTGAAACCCAATTACATAATGTTATGATATCACTTAATGTTAATGTGAACCTGATATCATAATGTTATATTATCATTTCTTTGATAATATGAAACTAGATTTCAAAGTGTTATGTCATTGTTGATTGTTAATGTGAACCTGATCTCATTATATGTTACCATTTCACTATGATTATGAAACATGATTACATAATATTATGATATTGCTTCACTATTAATGTGAAACCTGATATCATTATGTTATGTAATTGTTCACTATTATGTGAAACTCAATTTAATTGTGCTATGTAATCATTCATTGTTAATGTGAAGTCCGATTAATTGTAATAAGACAGTGTTTCACTGATAATATGAAACCCAATCACATTATGAGATGTTATCGATCCACTTTTAATGTGAACCCAATGCTTTGTATTATGATATCACTTTTCTATTGCTCATGAGAAGCTTGAACCCATCATGTGTGTGACACTAAAATTCATTGCCTATGAAGAGTCTGAAATCAATGCTATATGAAGCTCAATAATTTGTTAAGTACAACCTGATTACTTATGTTCTATGAAGCTAACTCTATTTCATTAAATTATCTTCTTTAAAAGAGAGAAATATCTTCACAAGATTATATGAATAAACACTTCAATGCCATCAAAATTCTGAAACATTGCAAATGCAGTATTTTTCCATTCGTTATATGATGGAGTATAGTGTTGTTATGAGAATGATCTTGTAATTTAATGTGAAAATTTTATGATAATCCTATCAATACTTCTAGAAATGGAGAATTAATTGAGGAATTCATAAAACTACATGTTCAATTCAAATATTTTTATTTGGAAAATGGTTTTTTTAAAAAGATATTGCTTCTTTTCTATATTTTACATGGTAATGGAATTTGTAATGAACTATCTACAAAAGAAATGGATTTCTATTCTTATTTTAAAATAAATTATACACATACTTATTAATGTAATGAAGGCCATATATGTGTATATACATTAAACAAATTATGTATATATGCATGCATGCAATATACCTTCTCTAAATAGTTTATTTATTTTTCGTAATTGAATATTATAAGCTTCATTTCATGTAGGAAAATGTAAGGAATAATCTTTATGTTGATGCATGTGTGAAGAAATGTACATAGACGTATCTTTCAATTGATAAATGTAGAGCATGCTATAATGATTTATTTTTTGATGTATAATGTACAAGAGCAGTAAATTTGGTTAGATTACTTTGCATGAAACTGTTGAATCCAAGATAGTCCAAGTGAAACATACGAAGATTATTTTTATAAAATGTTTCTGATTTAATATCATAAGAAGGTTAGTTAGAATAACCTATTACAAATTATATTTTATGTTGCAAACATATTAGTTAGAAGGGAAGATGTTTCCTTTTGTATGTAGAAAGTTACTTTCTAAGACGGTTGCCAAAAATGGATTAACAGAGAGTATAGGTTTCTATTTTTCCAAAATCTCTCATTTTGTAGTTGTATACAACATATTCTTGGCCAAGTATTGGTAGCCAATAACATTGAATGGACTAATTTTTATGATATAACTCTCTACCATTTCCTAACATTGATGTTTCATATTATGTTGTTTTTAAAAATGCTTGTATTTATGTTAGGCATGCACCAAATTCCACATTACATGTCATTTTCTCTTGCTAAGTATTCCATGTAGGGTTGGGTATTCTTTGAGTTACGAAGAATTATGGGGAAGCATAGCTTTGTAGTTGGGTGGAAAATAACCTAAAGCATGTTCTCATCCACTAGATGTGGCGGGTGTTGAAGAGGAATTACATGGAATTCCATATTTTGATTATTGTACTTTGTACTATATAAGACGTAAACCTTGAGTTGACTATGTGGAAATACTAGCCTATTCAAACTTTGTAATTTGACAATTTGACATTTGGAAATAAATATAAATGATTATTTTGGACATGTTGTGCTATGATGGAAAATAGAGATTCGATTTATGTCTTTAATTTAATATTCATACTGTCAAAATTGATTTATTGGTGTTATTTAGGAATGACACATTACATTTGGTATCAGAGCTTAGGGTTTAGCTCTAGGCCTATGAGTCCACATTAGTTGAAATTAGGGTTAGTCAACCCTTATTCCATTATGAGTTTAACGAACTTGAATTGAATGCAGGTATTGGAAGGTCAAAGTCTTGAAAAAGAAGGGAAATATAGTTAGGAATTCTAAAAAGAAATTTTTTGTCGAAGAGAACATAAACCTTGAAGTCAACCTTGAGATAACTGATGGTGAGACCTTAGCACATGTCCTTACTTGAGTAAATTTAGCAAGGGGAAAAAAGATAAAAGAGTCTAAACATAATGTCAAAACCAAGAAACCTTGTACAATATGAGACTGGCCTCTAGGGTGTGGAGCCAATGCACCCATTTTGAAAAAAATAGGAGGAGTGCATGTGTGTACATCCTCCCTCTTCTAAGAAGGTTGTTGTAGACTTAGATGAGGATGCAAAAGAGTGTGATATACTTAAAAAAGAATAACCCACCTAATAAGGGGGAAGTTTTGTAAAGAAGGATCTATGCAATCCAATATTATAATAAATAAAGTAAGTCTGTTTTTGTATTCCAAGTTGTGAAATTGAATGAATTATCCTTTTTATGAATGAGCATGAATATATTTTAAACATTTCATGTCTTAATACTTATTATTAAGTGTTTGAGGTGTTTAAACATAGAAAAACTTGTGTTAGTTACTCTAAATGCGAGTTGTGATGCAGGTTAACTATGAATCACCATGGTAAAAACCAGTAATGGATGTTCTAGTGGAGGGAAAAATGAAGGTAAAAATGAGAGGTTAGACTGAATCCTTGACCTCCTAAATTGATAAGAAAATAGGATGGACCATTTGGAAACAAAATTCTAAGGTATGTGAGATGGTCAAAACCTGAGGAATGAGGATCAACCACAAGGAAATAGAGATCAAGGTGGAAGTAACTGAGTGAGAATAGAGGGAGAGCTTGGCAAGGATCTTAAAAGGGTAGCTATACCAAAATTTTATGGCAAGACCATTGGATATGGAGTAGAAGCCTTGATGATTGAAATGGAGAAGTATTTTGGGCTTCAAAATCTATCTGATGAAACCAAGGCTATATGGGAAGCTTACCAACTCTTCAATGAGGCAGCTACTCGGTGGGACAATGAGATGGCAAAATGAAAACTCCTACCACGAGAGATCACATGGTCACAATTCCTTTAGAATTTTTGGAAAAGGTGGTTACCTTAGTACTTTTTTGATAGAAATTTGTCTAATTTCCAAAATCTATTTCGATGTTGTATGTCAGTGACTTAGTATTGGGAAAAGTTCACCCACTTGATTAAATACATGCCTTAGTACCAAATCGATGTACACTTTTGAATTTGAAAGTTCATATTAGGGTTAAGGCCCCATATTGGAGAAGAGGTGGATATACATAATCCCCATACTATGGAGGAGGTCTTTGAGAAGGCCATCAAACAAGAGTAGAGTTTGCAGTGGCTATCTAATTTTTGTAAGAGTTCAAATTCTACGTGTCGGTTCAAAAATAATAAGTTTTAGAAAGGAGAAAAAACCAATAAAATAAAGAACCTAAAAAGGGGAAGTGACTCTAAAGAGAAAGTAAAGGGTAGCAGTGGTGGAAAGAACAAGAAGGCTAATAGCAATAAAAATAATATTGATAACAAAAAAAGCTCCAAAGAAGGTAGATCAGGAGGTCCAAAAGGATGATGAGATGGGTGCTATAATTGTGGAGGTGAACATTATGCATCAATTTTTGCAAATTGACCAAAGGCATGAAAGGAAGGGAACCACCATCAAATTCATGCGGCGGTGGACAATAAACAAGATGAGTTTCAAGCTTCACCAATCTAGTTGTCGGGTAAGCTCTATGGTGAATCTTTTTCCATTTTGATTGATACTAGAGCCACTGAATGTTGTGTTAATGCAAGAATCATTTCTAAATTACCCATTAGACCCAAAAAAATTCCAGTTTTCTAGATTTGGGTTGATCTTTATGTGGCACCCCTAGGTTCTTATAATGTGATCTAAGGGATTAATTGGTTAACTGAACACAAGTCCATTGTGAACTATGAGGAAGAAATTGTTAGTTGTTTGGATGAATATGGGAACTTGGTTGAGATTCATTATTTGTAAATACCACTAAGACTTATGCAGATCTCAACCATTCAACTCAAGAGGGCTCAAAGGAAGGGATGTACCATCTATGCTATACATTTTAGTGAACCCGATATTATGAAACCTTATATCGATGATTACCCTATTCTTAATGAATTTCAAGATGTGTTTCCTAAAGAACTCACAAAACTACCTCTTAAGCAAGAATTTGATTTCTCTATTGAACTAGTTCTAGGTGCTAAACCTTAGTCCAAGGCCCCTTATAGGATGACTACCACTTAGTTATTTGAATTGAAGGCCTAGTTGTAGGAACTATTGATCAAGGGGTTCATTCAACGTAGTGTGTCTCCTCGGGGTGCGTTGGTTATCCTTGTAAAGAAGGAGGGGACTTTGTGTTTGAGTATCGACTATTAGATGTTGAAAAAGGACACCATCAAGAATAGATATCCTCTCCTGAGGATTGATTAATTATTAGATCAAATGAAGGGAGCAATAGTGTTCTCTAAAATAGATCTCAGATCTAGTTATCACAAGTTGAGAATAAAAGAAGAGAACATCCCTAAGATTTCTTTTCAAACTTGGTATGGGAACTACAAGCTCAATGTAGTACATTTTGGTTTGACCAATGCACCAGTGGATTTTATGAATGTCATGAACAATGTATTCAGGGATTCTCTAGATGATTTTGTGTTGATCTTCATAGATGACATCCTGATTTATTCTAAATCCATTGAGGAGCATGATATGAATTTAAGGATAGTATTGCAACATTTTAGAGTGAAGAGGATTTTTGGAAATTTATCCAAGTGCTCATTTTATTAGAATAGGGTGCACTAGCTAGGTCATATCATATCAGCATAAGGAGTCTCTATAGATCCCGAAAAGATAAAGGCAATTGTAGAATGGCTAACACCTCAAAGTGTGACAGAAGTTTGAAGCTTCATGGGTCTTGTGGGATACTACAGGAAGTATGTACAAGGTGATGGCACTCTCAAATTTTGCAAATTTGAGATGCCCTTTTCAAAAAATTTCCTTTGCACTTTTTGAAGTGCACCTGAAGAATCTAATTAGGCGACCTACTTTGGAGGCCTGTAATTTAAATCTTGTTGATTTTTCATGCAAAAGCCATTTGTAGGAATATTCAATTGATATATGTGAATATGCATGTCATTTTTCAACTTCCCACGATAATTTTTGATAGAGTTTCAAAAAGTGAAGCTGGAGGGTTTTGACACTATTCTGTTGTTTGCAAACATTTAGTTTTGCAAAGTTGCATCCCATTTGAGCATGCATTTTGTAACTAGTTGACTGTCATGAGAGAAAAAATTTTGTTGCGTATTCTCCATACCTAAATGAGATTGTATGTCAGTTTTTAGAGCCTCATGATCTGATTTGCTATTTTTAACAGATCAAAACCAAATACAGTTTGTTCAGTTTTGTATATGCATTCCTGATAGCATTTCAGAAAGGTCAACTTCGACCGTCAATATCATTTAACCAATTATGATTCAATAAAATTCCTTTTGCACATGTGCTCAGTGTACCTAAATGATCTATTGTGTCCAGTGGCAGCTCGCTATGAGTTGATTTGCTATTTGTTCAAAATGGCAATTGGGTGACCTTTAGTTGATTCTGAATAGGTTGTTGTTTCAAAAAAGTTTGAGTAGGCCACTTTTTTTATTAATATCTTTCACCTCATGACATATTTTACCGATCCATTTATTTCATTGTACTTTTGGATCAAATGTATACATGTCTGCAAGTTTTTATGGCTCTAGGAGGTCGTTTGATCAATTTCCTAGGACGATTCCATAGCTAACCTGGCCAATTTTCACCATTTTGCAAAAGTGCTTGGAAGAAATTTTAAATGGGAACCAATTTCATCTTTTCATCTCTGATGCATTCAAAGGTGGTGTTGGGTCAAATGAGGGAAAATTTGTTTGAAAACGATTTTTTTAATAGCCGGGCCCACACATGGACCCGACATGCTTTGCATGTTTGTAAAATTGTGAATGTGGCATTATGGAAATTACTTCATGGGAATTACTTTGAGTTGGTCATCAAGTGGAGGGGCACATAATTATAATTTCCCACAAGTTTTGAACTGCAAAGTGAGATCCATCTTTCAAATGTGGAGTGTGAAAATCATAGCATCAAGAGGGTAAGGTTTTGAACAGTGGATAACAAGCATGAAGGTGTCAATAACAATATTGTGAAATGGATAAAAGTGGCATCTCCTCCAGTACAAGAATTGAGTAATCACCATGATACACCCACAAATGGTAATTTGGAAGAAGTACTTGAGGAGCCTCTAGATGCTTATCAAAGCTCAAAGGTTGAGGATGCATCTACAGGACAAAAATCATGAATTTTCAAGTCCAAGTCCTCCTATATAGATGATGCACACCAAATATCTAGTTAAAGTCACAACACTTTTTAATTTGGCTAAGTTCGGTTGGAAATCATTTGACAGGCCAACATGGTTCAGATTTCTTGATATGTGGCTATATACTTCAAGGCTATTGAAGAGTGCTCTCAAGGTGAATAAAGAACATCAAATATTTTAATGCATAAAGAAGCCAAATGGGAAAATGTTGAATCATCATTGTAGACATTGAAGAATAAAATCCAAATTTTTGATGTGAATAGAGAAAAAGAGGATAGAACGCATTGTATGGGGTGCCATAAAATGTAAAATGGATTTGTTAAAGAAGCCCTAGAAAAGTCTAAATAAATGTTGATAATGGGAGCAACTAAATTGCTTGTGGGGGCTCAAGATTCTCAAAACAAAGTATGGAGAAGCCAATGCATAGACAAGACATTTGAACTATTTAAACACCCAAATAAGTGTGATCTCATCGAATGTCATGATTGAGGATATGCACAATAGTTTGTTGGAAATGCTTTTGTAACTTCCAAAAAAATGTAATGGCGCAACAAGTGCACTAAATGGATTTGTTGAAATGACTTTAGAAACTTGAAAGAAAATTCAAATAAGAAATAGAGGGTGGCCAGTGCTTGAGATGCAAATGTATCATAGTTTTTTGATGAATCTCCAATGTGGGCAACACCAATCACAGAGCAGTTTTTCTCTCCATCCTCCTTCTATCTTTCGATACTTACATGACATCTAGAACTTACATGAGGAAATGATTATAGGCCTGAAAACTATGATAGGGTTTCCTAGCTTGTTATAGGCTTATCCATTCTTGTTGCCACGGCTAATACTAGAGGGAGGCATCATCATAGTGCAGAGTGCATATTGATATGTTGAAATGGCATTAGAAATTCTTAGGCAGACATGATTGGCTGTTGTATGCTTGACCTCCACTAATATTCTCTCAGCATACCTGTGCGCATGCAACAAGAGGGAAACGTGCCTAGAACAGGTTGTATGCATCCATCAAAGCCAAGGTGAGTTAGTGTCGCACTTGGCTTGGGTATCAAATTGATTTGTTGAAAGTGCCTCAGAAACCTTCATGCAAATGCAAATGAGGGTGCTTGATATGGGTTTCAAGAAAGCCTAGAGCAGAGGGTGTAGAATTTCATCAAAGCACAAGGAGGAGTTGCCACCATTGTTAGGAGATACAACCAAGAACAAGAAATAGCCAAGCGAGGAAAGTTTAGGGAAAATTGTGATCAACGACCAACAATGGAGGTGGCTACGTGGGAAAATCTCACTGACCTCACGGGAGGAAGTGTGACATTGGCCAAAAACCCATGAGGTGTGCAAGAAAAAATGAAGGTGGGCCCAAGGTATTTTGAAGGCATGAGAAATTATCTGCTCGCTCCATGGGAAATATTAAAATTCCTCATGCGAAGGGTCTTCAAAAATTTAAAGAGCGTGATGAAATCTTTCGTGGGCCACCATATATATTAAATATGAAAACTTTAAAATTTTTTGCCAGGGACAATATTAAATGGGTTCTATTTTAAAAGGTAAAATATAAAGATGAAATATTTGAAGAGTGAAATATTTAATGATGCAGGGGTAATTTATTAATTATAAAAGAGGTAGGTCCGAGGACAGGTGAAAACCAAGGAATTTTAAAATCCAAAATATAAAGTGTACTCCCACATGGATTAAATATTGTCTGTGTAGTATTTGAATGGCTCTATATTAAAACCAAATATTTTAAGTATGAGTTATGGGTGAAATGTAAAAATGTGAAAGTGGACAGTGAAGTAAATGGAGCATGGGTAAATATTTGTGGGTTGGGTTAAATTTTTAATCCCAAATATAGTATTAGATATATGCACGTGAAAGTGCATGAAGGATTATTTTAATGTGATACATTCTCTTTGTTGGGGAATAAAATATAAAAGGACATAGGTAAGGTGAATTTAATATTCACTTTATAATTAGAAGGTCAATGTGTGCTGGGAATTAATGTGCAGCAAATAAATGTGAAATATTTTCATTGGCAGGTATTATTTTTTAGCTGGGTAAAATGAAAATTCTTCATCGTGGAGTTAATTTTCTATTGCACATAGGTGAATGAGGCAGATTCAAGGGAAACGTTTGTTGGATGAGAGAAGAGAGATGTTTTTCTTGTTGTTGTTCAATGGATGATCAAGCTGCCAGTTGTCAACTATGGATACATTTTAGGGATGCTTCTGTTTTTTTCTCTTCATATATCTTCTCTTCAGTTCTCATTCTAAAAGGGTTCCAATTTCTAAAAGCTCTGCAAGTCAAGGAGAAGTTATGGGTAGATTGTAAAGCTAGGGGGAAATATGATTATTAGTCATTTAATCTGAAAGTGTGTGTTCTGAATTACTCTGTTATGTTTATATTAGCTGATAATTGTATCCATCGCTGAATTGTAATGCTATTTTGAATTCAATAATAAAATTATCTGAGTCTTTTCATGCACATTTTCTTTTGTGATCTCTAAAATTCTAAGTCCTATTATGAGATGCTAAACAAACTATTAATGCAATAAAAGAAATAACATAGAGAGTACACCTCAAGATTAGCCTAAGGAAAGAAATTGCAGAGAAGTAAGATAACAAATGGATAAGTGATTATACCTCTTTTGTGTTGCTTCTTCCTTGGTTGGCCCTTGATCTTTGGATGTTTTGTGTGCTTTTTGGATGGAAAGTTAAATAAAATATGAAAAGTGATATGCAAGATGAGTGAAGACATGGTAATGGTGAACTCAAAATACTATGGTAAAGGCAAGAGAAGTTCAAATGGAGAATTTGCAAGAGTTTTGATAGAAAAATATTGATTGTGAAAATGAGAGAAAGGAGGGGGTATTTATAGAACAATTTGAATTCTCTAGAGAATTCAGTGGTTGAGATTAAGCCAACAAGGTCAAGATGGAGGGCTATGGTGAGTTGAGGACTCACAAACCCTCACATCTTGACATGTGGAATGTGAGATGGCCTAGGGTGGGATGATGTGGAAATGAGGTGGAAGAGATGTAAATGATGTGGAGGAAGGACAAGTACCTTGTAGGTACCTTGGGGGATGAGAACATTTTCTCAAAAAGGAACTCCTTGTCCCCAAATGAAAATGAAAAAGACATTTGAGGAATTTTAGAATTTATCAAAAATCTCCATGGGAAATGGGAAAGTGGTTGGAGAAATAAATGTGAATTGAAAATTCACATGCTTGAGAGAGTCTAATGGATAAGAGAGGGTTTCCAAAAAGATGGGGATTTGCCACGTGTGAGTGATGTGACATTTCAAAAGTTCTAGAAGTCCTTGGCACATGTAAAATGACAAGTCAAGTCTTCTAGAACTTGCATGGGGATAGGGTAAACCTTGGAAGGATAAAATGTGAATTAAAAATTCACATGGGGAAGAGAGGAGCCTAGGATGAATAAATGTGAATTAAAAATTCACATGGGAAAGAGAGTCAAGGTCAAGAAAGGGAAGTGGAAAGGTTGACTAAAAAATGTATGCTAAATGTGGCTAGTTACCTTGATTAAGGTTGTGCAAACACAAGATTAGGATAATTAATGAGAGATTAGAGGCAAGTGGGAGGTTATGGAGGATGTGACACTAATCTTGATTAAGTGGTGCACATCCTAATCATGGATTAATTAATTTAATCCCTATTAAAAGAGGATTATGGAGAATGTGACAAGGAGAGAGAAAAAGAGGACTTCAAAATTGGTTTTAATCCAAATAGGTCAAATGACTAAATTAAATAAATTGTCTTATTTATTTAATTTAGAGAAGAAAACATGTGAGGTAAATTATTCAATTACATACTTTAGGAACCTTAGGCAGAAAATGAAATAATGATTAAATAAATTATTTAATCACTATTAATGAAATAGATGAATAGAATAGACAATTTTGGCCATGTGGAAGTCGTCAAATTTAGATGTCTACATTTTTCCCCTCTCCGAAGTATTGTTAGGATAATAGTGTTTCGAAGAAAAAGAAAATGCAGATGACTCAATAGAGCAAGTAACTATAAATTGATGCCCTAGTGTGGGGAGGAGGGCCTGAGCTGTCTAATTAGCAGGGGAATGCATGAAGATGCCCCAATCCTACAAGGGAATGACTATGGCAAGGAAAATAGATAAATGGGAAGGGTATGCCCGCTCAAGAGGACGATGGGGAAAAAAGAGGGGTCTCGGTTGACTTGTCGATAGGAAGAAATGGATAGTATAGTTGAAAAGAGCATGAAAAATTAGGCAAGTTTTCCTTTTGAGCGAAGTCAATCGGACAAACGGTTTGCAAATGGTGGCCCTAGGAAGGGAAGGGATTAGGCAGAGGAAAAAAGGTAAATAGAGGTAAAAAATACCTCTTAAAAAGGGAGGGAAAAAGAATATAAGGTAATTTTGGACTCACTTCATTTGCATTGTAGTAGTTGAGAGAAGAGGAGAGGAGAGGAAGTAAACAATGAGCGAGGATGTCACAGGATAATGACACCAAGATCATCCACCGAGCAGACGAGGTTCGGTGATTCTACAATCCGCAGGGTGTGCCCCACCAAGATAGCAACAAAACCGTCTATGCATTGTGTTGGTAATTTAAATGCATTTTAAATGTAAGAAATAGTTTTTGTGGGTGGGTTAGAGAAGAAAAAAGGGTAGATGGGAAAAATAGGCAGACGGGAAAAATAGGTAGAAAGGTAGTTGAAAACCGAGGAGAGAAAAAATGATCACGTCGGGGGCCCGTAAAGGGGAAAATATACCCCATTGCAGGAGGGCGGGTCCACCCCAACAAAGGATGAATCTGCCCCACTACAGGAGGGCAGGTCCGCCTCGACAAAGGGTGAATCCGCCCCACACCGAGCGGGTCTGCCCCATCATCGGGTGAATCTACCCAGCCACAGGTAGGTCCACCCTGGCGTGGGGCATGTCCCCCCTACCATCAAGGGTAGGTCCTCCCTGGTGTGGGGCATGTTTGGACCATTATCAAGGGCATGTTCGCCCCAGCATGGGGTGTGTCCACCTCATTGCGGGGCGGGTCCACCCCGTGGCCAAGGGCGGGTCAGCCTTGCAGCCAAGGGCGGGTTTGCTCGAGCATGGGGTGGGTCCACCTCATGGCCAGGGTGGATCCATTCTGGACAGGGGTGGGGGGAGAGAGGCCAAGGGTTGAGGAGAGAGAAAGAAGAGAGAGAGAGAGAAAAGGCAAGAAAGAGAAAGTCCCGAGGCCAAAAAATGGATTAACAAGGTGAGTGTATGATTGCAGAGTTTTGGTCGATTACAGACACATGAGTGGAAGCCGGAGGCACTGGAAACAACCATAGAGGCAATGACTTGGGTGGACCATGCAACATTGGAGC
>CM021101.1:764670135-764741795 GCA_007115665.2 Sequoiadendron giganteum
TATTTTGGGATATGAACATTGTATTATTTTGATGATGTTATGTGATGGTCCCCATTGACATTATGCCAAACATTTGTGTGATGGATGATTTATCTTATGCATATGGTTTTATATTGATGTTTGTATGATAGATGATGTATGTTATACACATGTATATGATGAGTTGTGTTGATATGGATGTTGTGACAATGCATGATGTTAATGATTTATTTATGCATGTTTGGATGATGTGATTATGGATGATGTTAATGATTTATGAATGGTAATGCAATTGTGTATATGATGTAATTAATACGGGCCTAACAATGATGCATAGGTAGGTATGAAAATATATGGAAATGCATGAATGAATGAACCTAATGAATTGATGCAATCATGGATAAATGAACCTAAAATAATTGATGAAATCATGGATAAATGAACCGAAATGAATTGATGCAATATGGATAAATGATGAACTTAAATGAATTGATGCAATATGGATAAATGATCCTAAATGAATTGATTCAATCATGGATAAATGAACCTAAATGATTTGATGCAATATGTATAAATGATGAACTTAAATGAATTGATGCAATATGGATAAATGATTAACCTAAATGAATTGATGCAATATGGATAAATGATGAACTGACACACTAAATATAATGTAGACATAAGTATCAATGGGTAGGTGATAGGTGTATGGTGTGT
Source organism: Sequoiadendron giganteum (assembly GCA_007115665.2). Taxonomy (NCBI): domain Eukaryota; kingdom Viridiplantae; phylum Streptophyta; class Pinopsida; order Cupressales; family Cupressaceae; genus Sequoiadendron; species Sequoiadendron giganteum. Next base: position 764,670,832 of record CM021101.1, read on the forward strand.
GGGGAACGATACTTGTCAAGAACCGTAAGGATCTTGAGAAGAAAAGTTAGTAAGAAGGAATGAAAGTTTGCACAACCAAAATCAGGAGTCATAGATGTAGGAGCAAGGATGGATGAAGTGGGGATATGCAATGAGATGAAATGCAACATGAATGTAATTTTCCATCCTTTAGAGCACTAATTTTTCCTATAGCATGACATTGGGCGTCAGGGTATGTAAACCAAGATGGATTAGTGTCTAATGCATAAAACAAAAACAACAAACAAGAAGGGATATCCCAATACCCCAAAGTCACGATGACTTTGGTCAGGCCAGGTATTAGAATAACCACAAGAACAAAGGGATGCCAACACATAATGCAAGATCCAAGAGGAATCCTAGTGGGTACTACGTGGAGCATCCCAGCAGATAGCAACAATAAAATAGTCAAGAGAATCCCCTATGTTGACTAGGCAGAACACACCATAATATGATGGATTATGGCGATCTTGACTAGTTAAAAGAGGGGACTCAAATAATAAACAAAATCCAAAAGTACCAAAAGATCACGATCAAGTGCAAGCATCCTTTGCTAGAAGATCCCAAGAATGGATGGAGTTGATGTGGTTTGTTAGGAAGGATGCATCTTATTAAGACTGATGATGGATACTAAACTAAAGTGACCTAGATGATGCAGGGCAGTTGCCATTGGGAATATTTCTTGATATCAGAAGATCTTGTTTGTGAAGAATCAGCGATGATAGGGACATACTTGACAATAAGACAACAAGAGGACAAGACACCACCTAAAGACCTAGGGGCTCGGGGGTTGATCAAAGATCAACCTTTCCTTAGTGAAAACGCAGAGCCCTCGTAGTTCAAGAAAAGACCATAGTAAAAGAGTGGAAAGTGGACTGATGGAAACTAATGGATGACCAAGACAAACATAAGCCCCAGGGGAAAATCAAAATATCAACCTTGCCTATGTGAAAGCACAGGGGAAACAGAGTTCAAAAAGGACAAAAGATCAAAAAGTGGACCATGAGGACGATGATGAAGGAAAAAATGCCTTGGGGGCCTATCAAAAGATTAGCATTGCCTACATGCAAGTGTAGAGGCATCGTAGTTCAAGAAAAGACATGATGAGACCTAGATGGAGATAGACATGATGAGATGAAACAAGCTCCGATTAGGATAACAAGCTCAAGATGTTGTATAGAGGATGACAGTTGTCTAATGCTCAACCAGAAATATACCAAGCGACAAGGTGATGCAAGTGGATGGGAGGATATGGGGATTGGGGAGCCGATAGATAAGCCATAAAGTAACTAGGACGTGAGGTAGATAATTATTAAGCCCTATATGAGAGGTGCCTATTCCCAGGTTTTCACCAATCGTACATATCCAAGGTGCCATGAAGGGGTGGTTTTCACCATAGGATGAATTATTTCTCTTTATTATTTTTAGATTTTTTTTATTTTTATTGTTTTGTATTTTTTTAGATTTGACCAAGAAGGATACTCCAGCTGATCTAAGTATAGAATTTATTTAGATGCATGATGTTTATGAGTTCTTCCAAGGGATCCCCTTCAGGGGTAGATAGCCTATAGGTGCCAAAACCATAATTTGTGGTGATGACATAAGGGCCCAACCAATTAGCTTCAAACTTACCCTTTTTCTCTCGATCTTGTTGATTCTGTTGATTCTCTTTGAGGACCAAGTCACCAACATTGAATTGGAAAGGATAGAATTTATTATTGTAGCTCCTTTTGAGTTGGTGCTAATAGGCTTGTAGATGGCTATAAGCCTTGACCCATTTTTCATCCAACAATTCCAATTATGCTAGCTGAGCCACTCAGGTGTCTTCATCAGTGATGAGATTCTTGAATGATATTCAGAGTGAAGGGATTTCAACTTCGATTGGAAAGATGGCTTCAATGCCATAGACAAGAGAGTATGGAGTAGCATTGGTGGGGATGCGGATGGACGTACAGTAGGCCCAAAGAGCAAGATGGATATGGAGGTGCCAATCTCAGCCAGTGCTATTGACCATCTTCTTAATGATTTTGATCAATTTTTTGTTTGCTGCCTCTGCTTGTCCATTACGTTGGGGGTAATAGGGGTGGACCAACTATGTTGGATATGATACGTGTCACAAAGGAGCTTCATACACTTATTCTTGAATGGATTTCCATTATCAGTGATGATGGGAGAGGGGATACCATACCTACAAAGGATATGGTAGAGGATGAACTTAGAGATCTGAACACCAGTGATTTGAGTGAGTGGTATGGCTTCCACCCACTTGGTGAAGTATTCAGTGGTTGTGACGATAAGAGTGTGACCATCAAATGATGGAGGGTAGATCTTGCCAACCAAATTGAAACCCCATTGTGAAAATGGCCAAGGTGTCGTGATAGGTTGTAGCTCTTGTGCCAGAGCGTGCATCAAATCTACATGTTGTTGACATGGAAGACACTTTTTGACATATTCACAAGCGTCATGTTCCATTGTAGTCTAGTAATACCTTGCTCTTAGAATTTTTTTGGCTAAGGTCATACCATTAGAATGGGCCCCATAAATAGTGCTATGCACTTCTATTAATGTCATGTGAGCTTTAGTTTAATCTAAACAATGGAGGAGAGTTCCATCATACCCACATCAATAAAGTGTATCATCAATGATGGTGTAGCGGGCAGTGCGTTGGATAAATGATTTATGTTGGTTTCTTGTGAGATCAGATGAGAGGGTGTTTTCATGAATATAGGTGTAAATTTCATGGTACCAAGGGGATTCATGAGCTACAATATCACACAGCCATGTCACTCTCAGGGATATCATATGCTAGGATTAGGAGTTGCTCAACTAGGAAATGATAATCTATGCGATCTTTTGGCATGTCAAGGAGAGAACCAATGGTAGCCATAGCATCTGCTACCTTATTCTGGAGTCTCAAGATCTGCTCAAATTGGATGAAGGTGAAATATTTTTTGAAGTCATCTACGATGCATTTGTAAGGAAACAACTTGTCATATTTTGTTAGAAACTCATCATTGACCTATTTTATAACTAACTGGGAGTCGCCAAAAACTTGCTATGAACCCCTAAACCTGCAAATGCACAAGAGTAACAAACATGGTTAGATGTTAGATCAAAATGCATGCAAATATGAGGGATTCCCCATGAAATCCATCTATTCAAGCTAAAATTAGGAAATAAATAGAAAAACTCAAATAACAATGAAAGCAATCCTAATTAACCTAATAGCATGATGATCTTATGGGGGAATTGGTGCCAATGAAGTGTTGCAATTGGCCCTTTCCCAATTCCTAAGTAGCAATCATATGTGAATCTATAAATGATCAAATCTCCAAAGAGATTTGAGCATAACCTTGGTATAAAATGTGACAAAATGATGAATGCTTGGATATGATAAGAAAAATTAGTTCTTAATTGGAGAGAGTAACTTTGCATGTGAATTGTGGATGAAGATTGAGCAGAAGAGTCTCCAATTTATAGACTTCTATTTGGAATAAGTGAGCAAGATTAAACAATGTGGGACAAAAGATAATCCAATGGCATTGTGCCACTTGCCCACATGTGATTGGATGAGGAATGAGCACATTTTGGCCAATGTGCATGATAAATGCATAAATTTGAATTGGAAATGGTGAGTTGACTTGTTGAAGGGGGAAGAGAAGTGAAATTAATGTCACTTGGCTCAAGGTCAAGGACATGTAAGAGGCATTGAATGCCTTGTTGGAAGGATCAAGTCCACTTGGCCTTTTTGAATTCAAATGAGGGAATATTCCCTTTTGATGCCTTGTGAGGGAAAATAGAGAATTAAATAAATGAAAGTAATTGATTTATTGTGCAAGTTGCATTCTCTAGAGGATTTTAGCGATAGGGATTAACTTAATCAAGGATTTGATTAATTTAATGAGGAATTAGGAGATGTGACAATTTAGACTTAGATTTATGAATTGATTTAAGTCAAGAATTGAGAGGAAATGATTTATCAAATAAATGAATTTGATTTATTTAATCAAGAAGGAATATGTTAGATTAAATCAAATAAGGTTTAATTTATTTAATTTAATAGGACTTTAGAGATTTTAATTAAATAAAATGATTTATTTAATTAAACATAAATGCAATGGTTAATTAAATTAATTGATTAATGTAATCATTTGAAAGAGGAACACCTAATCCAATAAATAATGATTTATTAATTTAAGAGATAGAATGTGATGAAATGCTGAGAATGTGATTTAAGAGGAAACATTGTTAGTAATCGGGATCAGGTGTGCCAAAACGAACTTGTACATTTTCCATCTCTACATTTTGCCCCTCTTTGAAGCAATGTACATGTTGCATTGATTCAAAGAATAAACTGTTGTGATCAAAGGTCTGGGATTTTTTGAAATTTTTTAGATGCTCCACTGCTGCCCCAGTGGAAGGATGTTGTTGGATATTGCCCACTCAAGAGATCGGACGAAAATTTTGAAATTTTGGATGATCTCGTGAAAAAGATGACAGGGTGCCTGACAGGCCAAAAATGCCCCAGAATGCCAAAAAAATGCATTAAAATGCCAAAAGGGATGAAGAATGACCCTCGGTTGGACAAAAACGAGTTCGGGGGACCAAAACCCCCTCTGAAATGTCAAATTAGGTCAAAAAACCCTAATTTTTAGGCTTAAATAGACCTTGAGGGGTCATTTTCAATTCATTTGCGATCTTAGCCTTTTGAAAATTTGACATTTGAGCTATGAGTCTTGGCTGAAATGGTGCAATGACAACTTCCCAAGCACATGTTGGAGAGGGTTTGGACTCACCAGCGGCCAGTTGGCACAGGACCCGTGGTATGTACCCCTATCCAACTTTAAAATTTATCATTTTATGTGCATTAAATAGGGTCAAAGTCTCGTACAAACTGCGTGGCGCTATATGGCACCATGGAAAATGCATTATCGTAACCACGCGGTCCCTTAATGCACCACATATGCGAAGTGCACTACGTGGGCCACTTTGCAAATTAGGGTTTAACTGACCATTAGTCTATCGCAGGCCCTTACTCCACCGTGCGGCGTAGTTAGGAAATTAAGGTTTGCCTTAAGTAGGACCACATATGCAAAGTGCACTGCGCGGGCCACTTTGAGACTGTTAAAATGTCAAACTCCACCGTGGTGGTGCAGTTTGGAACTTTCCAAATCGGGCCACACCCACAAACAGCACCGCATTTTCCAATTTAGGGAAAAATTTAACGTTAGATGCAAATGAAACTTTTTTTTTTCTGATGTGATGGCCTTCCCTTTGCAGGAGGAGCCTGGTGTACTTTACTCATGGGAGCACCGATGGCCAATGCTTAACAAACTAGGGGATATGCATGAGTTGGTCCAGGAGCACCTTGGTTCCATTGGTCTCTAGTATGTTGTGTACATCTTTCCCATTCGGGCTCACTTAGGTATGCTTAGGGCTCTGGTGGAGAGATGGCACAGTGAGACTTCCTCCTTTCATCTTCCTACCGGCGAGGCCACCATCACTCTTGAGGATGTATGGTGCATCTTTTGATTGCCTATTCATGGGACCTGAGTCATCTATGATCCGAACACTGGCAGAGATGCTTGTTACGGGGTTATGGAGTTGGGTGAGATTGAGTTTTGTGACGGTCAGATCAACTTAGAGCTATACCGCGATCGTGTGCACACGTACAGATTGATTATTGTTGCTATCATCTCAGGCCTTGTAGTGCCTGATCGGAAAGGCCGATACTTCAGTCCAGGATGGGGACTAGCATGGGATCAGATGGTTCACTGTAGGGAGTGCTTCACTTGGGGACTTGTATTATTGGCATCCCTCTATAGGGACCTTCATGAGTTTGCTTATTTGGATAGCAGGTCCATCAGGGTTGGAGGTACCTTACTGCATATCTGGGCATGGGAGAGGATCCCAATGCTTTGCCCAGATATCACACCAGTTATCCTAGAGACAGATGATCCCCTTGTTTGGTGGTACAACGTGATGACGATGCACTTTTCTTTCACCAGTGCAGGTGGTATTCCGCACTGGCGACGAGTTCTCGATGAGATGAGAGAGTTCATCTGGAGACAGTGGATAAGTGCTGGTCCGTGGTGAGATGATGATCAACAACTCTTCTTCACCTAGTAGGACAGGTTGATGCAGGGCTGAGAGAACACCATGATTGAGAGGTATCTTCTGGATAGGGTTGCTCGTAGGTTTGGGGAGGTACAAGACAGGCCTAATGACCAGTATGTGGCCATCTTTGCATGCACGACTAGAGAGATAGCATGGGGGTAGCCCATTCCGACAACTGAGGTGGTGTCCTCATTTAGGCAGTTAGTGGCTCGACCATGGCCATATGATCAGGGGTCGGCAGATGCAGGGGTCACTCCAGCTTATAGGGCATGGTTCAAACCTCCACTCAGATTGACAATTCCAGGCACAATTGTCCCACGACGCAGACGTAGGGGTCAGGAAGCTGGCAGAGGGTGGGGCTGAGGATGAGGTGGGCCACCTCCTCATTAGACACACCTTTGAGGGATGTGGCACAAAATTCACCTATCCAAGTAGGGGAACAGGATGGTCAGTTGAGAGTAGATCCTCAGCAGCAGCCAACACAATAGCTAGGAGGGCAGCCAACAAGGTAGCCGGATCACCAAGATGTGTTGATTCGGTAGCTACAAGGGCAGGTACAGGCTTTGACTATGGAGAGAGATGAGGCATGATCTGAGAGGGATCAGGAGATAGGCTAGCGAAGATAGTTAGAGAGTGCATCATCCTCATCTCGGGGCCAATTAGTCGATATTCGTGATTACAGAGAGGCCATCAGAGAGGCTGAGTACTATCGGCAGCATTATCACCAGGTAGTACCATCAGGCAGCAAAGTGCCAGAATTTTCCCAGTAGACAAGGAGGTGACTAGCAGAGGCCCATAGTGAGAGATAGGATGGGGAGGGTAGTACCCAGCAGGGCCCGCCCCCCTTTTGATCACAAGATATTTTGCTTCATTTTTGATATACGGGCTGCACTATTTTGGCCTTATTGTATTATGTATTCGATGTACACTTGATCCAATTTGTATCATAACAACCCTTTTTGATGATATATATGAGATGATTTGCCCTTTTATGATATGTATGGTGCACGTGTATGATATGCAAATATATGATGCTATGAGATGTTTTCTATTCTTATGCTTATGTGATGTAATGTATGTAATGGATGCATTTTCTTTTGTGTATTTTCCATGTTTTAATGATGTAATGCATATTAATGATGGTAATGGTTGCAAATGATAATGGACGTAAATGATTATGTATGATGTAATGTTGTCTTAAGATGTTTAGAATAACAAATTTATATTATTCCTCATCACTTAAGATAATACTATGATGCAATGTGCTTTTGATGTTGATGATCATGTGGATGCAGGGTGTATGCATGGGCGATGTTTTGATTACTATTATGATGCGATGTTAGTGTGGAAAGAAGGTAGAAAAAATGAATAATTAATGAATTAGTTAGGATGGTGATGGTAGTTTGCATTGCTAGGAATTGGGATTTTCAAAGGGTTAATTGCGTTATGTTTGATAACACACATAGGTATGATGCATCAAGGTATAAAGCACCAGGATGGCATGGTACCTAGTGTGATGAAATTTTACTCGACAATCAGATAGGAGTATTCTTGTTCACACTCAACATACATACTTAATTCGGGATGTAGTTCAAACATTCTAAACATCTCAGACCAAAACACAGAAAAGCAAGCTTTCCTATGTGGTCAACAAGATATCTAAAACATCTTCTCTACAAACCAAACAAAATATTTATGACTAAGTTATTTTACAAGTGTATCCCACAAGTGCAGTAGATAAAAAAGATAATGATCCTTGCCCCATTCCTTCTCTCTAAACTTGTTTTGTTTAGGCATCATCAAGAGGTCCTTGGAATGAGCACAAAATATGATAAGTCAAAAAGACCAAAATAAAGTAAACAAACAAGCTAATGTTCTTCGTACCACTAGCCAAGACTAACTACTGTGAGGGGGTACCTGATGCTTGTGTCCATCACAGGAAAGCTTCATCCTAGGACATGTAGTGATTAGGGTTTTAATGGGACTGATTTGGGTGATAAGCTATTGATACTCCGAGTTGACCGACTTGCTTGCTTACTGACTTAGACTTCCAAGACTTTTGACGATTAGGCATTCACTTTAGAACCTGCTAAACTTGCTTCTGACTGACTCACCAGAGGGTGAAAGTGACGATTTCTTTATTATGAGTGGTGACAATCACGAGTGAAAGCGAGATGAAATGGATGCACCATTTTGGGTTTTTAGATATTTTGAGGCTGTTTTTGGTATTTTCAAGATTTATGACGAACAAACTAACTTAGAGACCTATCCTAGGGGTCTCAGGAGCTGATCCATAGATTAGACTTGCCTACGTTATACACGCAGAGACCACATGGTTCGACTGAAAATAGACTTGACTCAATGATAAGATGGACGAACGGATTGCCATTTTATTGCTTAAAGGACTGACTTAAGATGTAGACTAGATGGGCAAACGGATTGCCAATGCGACGGACGCTTAAATGACTAACCTAGATGTCTCGAGGGATGATCAAGGATCACCCTTGCCTACGTTCAAGTTCAGAGATGACGTAGTTTGACTGAAAAAAGACTTGACTCAATGATAAGATGGACAAATGGATTGCCATTTTATTGCTTAAAGGACTGACTTAAGATGCAGACTAGATGGGTAAATGGATTGCCAATGTGATGGACGCCTAAAAGAATGACCTAGATGTCTCGAGGGATGATCAAGGATCAACCTTGCCTATGTTCAAGCTCAGAGATGATTTAGTTCGACAAGGTGAAAGACTAACAAGACTCAATGATGAATTTTTTGAAGATTTTTTGATATTTCAACATGTTTTTGGATTTTTTGAATGATTTGGATGTTTTTGGATTTTTGATGAATTTGAAGAAGATGACGAGAATATACACGAATCTGATTCGATGTATGTGGGAACATGCCCCCAGTTTGGTGCAATAGACTACTTCAATGAAGGCAGGACAAACTGACCTTAGGAATGCGCCAAGTAGTGCCATGGTGGAATATGATATGGACACCAGCTCAGGCTATGGTATGGATGCGAGCAGATGGGTGGATGGATGATTTATTGAGATGCGATGGAATGAGTGAGTCATGCAGATCCTGGTAGATGGGGGGTGCTTTATTGACACTTGGTGCATGTTTGCTAGGTTTTCACCAAGGTATTTGTCCAAAGCACCACCGAAGTGGTTTTCAGTAGAGGATGAATTTTTTCTCTTTACTATTTTCAATCCTTTTTCTGAGTTTTTGGATTTTTATATTTTTTTGTTGTCACCAAGACGCCTATTTGCCAGGTTTTTATCAAGGTAACCATTTTTTCAAGACTTTTTTCTGATTGTTTTTGTATTTTTTGGTTCCATACCTTACAAGTTCTTAGCATAAAACTTTTTGATGTGCGAACTATTCATGGGCTCCTGCAAAGGTTCGCCTTCTGGTGTCGATAGTTGATATGCCCCCGATTTGTAACTTGTGGTGATAATGAAGGGTCCCAGCCAGTTGTGCTCAAACTTTCCTTTTGTATCTAGGTTTGGCACATTCTTTTGGTTTTCTTTCAGCGCAAGGTCACCAACTTGGAAAGTGTGTTGCCTGATCTTCTTGTTGTAGCTCTATTTCAGGCAATTCTGGTAGACCTATAGATGATTCAAGGCATCCATGTGTCGTTCATGTAGTAATTCTAGCTCATTCAGTCTTGTAACCCTATATTACTCATCCGTGATGAGGTTTTGCATTGATATTCTAAGTGACGGGAGCTCGATCTCAATGGGGAGTATGGCCTCAGATCCGTAGACAAGGGAGAATGGGGTGGCACCTGTTGGCATGCGGATGCTAGTGCGGTAGGCCCATAAGGTGGGATTTAACTGTAGATGCTATTCATGACCAGAGTCATTGATTGTTTTCTTGAGGATTTTTAGAATGGTTTTATTGGTAGCTTTTGCTTAGCCATTGCCTTGTGGATAATATGGGGTGGAAAAGTAGTGCTAGATTTTGAATTTTTACATAAATCATGAACATCCTGATTTTTGAAGGGTGTCCCATTATCAGAGATAATGGATTGGGGAACACTGTATCGGCAAATGATGTAGTTTAGGATGAACTTGGATATCTGTTTACCCATGATGTAGGTCATGGGAATTGCTTCGACCCACTTTGTGAAATATTCGGTAGCGGTGATTATGAACTTGTGGCCATTAGATGAGGTGGGTGTGATTTTACCAATGAGATCGAGCCCCCACTGTGAAAAGGGCCAAGGTGTAACAATGGGATGTAGTTTTTGAGTTGGTGCATGAATAAGGTCTCCATGTTGTTGGCACTATCGATACTTTCTGACAAAGTTATGTGCCTCTCTCTCCATTGTCGGCCAGTAGTACCTGGTTCTCAACAACTTCTTAGCCAAGGTCATACCAATCGAGTGTGAACCACATGTTCCATTGTGTACCTTAGTTAGAGTAGTCATGGCCTCCTCAGGTTTTAAACAACGTAGCAAGGTTCCATCGATACTTCTACGGAAGAGGGTCTCTCCTAGGATGACGAATTGTGAAGACCTTTTGACAAAGGTTCGCTTTAGGTTCGGGGTGATGTCAGTTGGGAGGATTCCTAGTCTTAGGTAGGTGTATATGTCATGGTACCACAGATCACCAAGACCAATGAGTTCACACGCATATTTTGACTTTGGTACCTCGAACATGGGTATGAGAAGCTGTTCTATGAGGAATTCATGTTTCGAGACATTGTGAGGAATGTCTAGCAAGGATCCAATTGTTTCCATTGCATCGGCTACTCTGTTGTTTGTCCTTGGTATCTGCTCAAAGGTGATGTTGATGAATGATTCCTTGAGGCTTTCTACCACTTTTTTGTATGGTGCGATCTTATCATCCTTAGTTTGGTATTCACTGTTGACTTGGTTGATGATAAGTTGCAAGTCCCCATAGACCTTTAATGCCATGATTCACTACTATGCTGCAATCTTGAGGCCTATGGTTAAAGCCTCATATTCTACAATATTGTTAGTATAGGGGAATGCAAGTTTATATGATCTGGGTATGCAGTCTCCTTGCGGGGTGATGAAAAACACCCCGGCTCCTGATCCATGCTATGTGTGGGAGCCATCGAAGTACAATTTCTAGTGGTCGGTTGCACCGAGGTTGAAAAGGGACTCATTTGGAAATTCTGATATGAGTGGGTTGTCTATGTAGAGGGGAGCTTCTGCTAGCTGGTCCACAATAACTTTTCCTTTGATTTCCTTTCGCTCAACATACTCAATATCATGTTCAGATAGTATCATTACCCATTTAGCCATTCTACCTATGAGCATTGCTTTTGACAATAGATATTTCAAGGGGTCTATCTTGGCAATTAGCTTGATTTGATGAGCTAGCATGTAGTGTCTAAATTTTTGGGCTGCAAACACCACCGCTAGGCAAGCTTTTTCTATTGATGTGTAATTGAGATCATGCCCTACCATTGTTCTGCTGATATAGTAGATGGCCCGCTCAGTTATCTTTTCATCATGTTGGCTAAAAGGGCACCAAGGGCAGCTGCTATTGCTGAGATGTAAAGGATCAATGGCTTCCCTACAATTGGTGGCATCAACATAGGTGGTGTAAGTAGATATTCTTTTATTTTACTGAATACTTGTTCGCATTTTTTGTCCCATTTGAATGCTACTCCCTTGTGGAGTAGGTGTGAATAGGAAATCTACTTGTCTACCAGTTGTGGTATGAATCTCCGGATGGACTAGAGACTACCTTGCAATCCTCTGAGTTGCTTTAACGTTCTTGGTGCTTCCATTTCAAAAATTGCTTTTACCTTTGTAGGGTCCACCTCTATCCCTCTCATCGAAATTATGTATCCCAATAGCTTTCCCGATTGTACCCCAAAGACATACTTCTTTGGGTTGAGTATGACCTTGTATTGTTCTAGTCTATCAAATATTGCACTTAGAGTTGCTATGTGATCCTACCTTTTCTTTGATTTCACCAATATGTCTTCCACATAATCTTCGACTATTTTATGGATCATGTCGTGGAAGATCAACGTCATGGCTCTTTGGTATGTAGCTCCTGCATTTTCAACCCAAACGACATCACATTCTAGCAGTAGGTGCCCAAAGGACATGTAAAGGCTATCTTATGTTGGTCTTCCTTTGCTATCATTATCTGATTGTACCCTGAGAAGCCATCCATTAGGGATAGCATCTCATGTCCGGCTATCATATCTACTATCATGTCAATGTTGGGTAGTGGAAAATCATCCTTAGGGCATGCTTTGTTTAGATCTTTGAAATCAGTGCAGATGCAAATCCTTTTGGTTTTGAGATAGGTACAAGATTTGATACCCATTCTGGATAGTCGATTGGGTGTATGAAGCCAACATCTAGAAGTTTTTATAGCTCAATTTTGATGAGCAAGGCTATTTGTGGGTGCATCTTCCTTAGCTTTTCTCTGATGGTTTTGCTCCGGGGTAAACAGCCAAATGATGAACCACCACCTCAGGGTCCAGACCTAGCATGTCAGCATAGGGCCATGTAAAATTTACCTTTCTTTCTTTTAGGAATGCTACCAACAGTTCATGTTCTTCTATTTGAAGTTTTTGAGCATAGAATGTGATTTGTAACTTTGTTTTTGTTCCCAAGTTGATCGGGTTGCACTGTTCTGCCAATACTGCTGATTTCTCCTGTTGTAGAGCAGTAGGGGGAGATTGAATCCTTCATCCTCTAGTGCCTTAGAGAGGTTTTCACCATTGGATGCATCCTTTATTTTTACTGTTTTATGGTTAGAGAGTACCACAGTATGGTTTCCACTCAATAACCCTGAGCTTATTCTCGATATTTTTATTTTTTGACTGAAGGACTCAATCGTCTCCCCATAGTATGCCTATGTGTCCAACGTGATGTTGAAGCCTGCCTTATGGTCCCCACATGGAATTATATCCCCTAGTCCCATGGATTCTGAGAGTGCCTCATCATTTTTGAACGGGTCTAGAATCGGTGGTCCCTGTTGGTCTTGATCGATGAGTTGGGGGTGTACTAAGGTGATTCAGTGGGTTGGTTGGTTTGACTCAGCTGTGGAGGCACTTATCATTAACAAGGTGGAATATTTGAAAATCCTAGGGAGACCTGCTATGGTATCATCATCGTCACTACTAGGACAAACATCAGTGATGTCAAAGGTGTAATTATCAAGTGGGATACCTAAGCAAACAAGTGGTTTAGGAGTGGTTGCTGTTACCTAAGGCGAGGACCTGATTGCCCTTATAGGAGTACCCCTACCATGTACGATTATACTCAGAGGATTATACCCAAGGCCAAGGTTCTGTATTCTTCTTTCTACAATGATGGGCTCCAACCATCCATTATTGTTTCTTCCCAGGCTCTCCTTCCTGTTATTGCCCATACCAAACATCATTTGTAACCCTCTATTAGTTTCCTCCATGGGTAGGGTGGGAGTGGGTCTTTCATCTTGGTATAGTGTGTTTGAGATGTCCTCCTCATCCACATTCTCCCGACTGAGATCCCCCCAACAGTGGAATCCAGAGGGTTCTGCTCTAATAGTGTGGATAGGTGTTTGAACTGGCTGGGGTTTTCCATGCGACCTAGGAGATTGTGGTAACTCTCCTACAACAAATGCATTTCTTTTCATTCTGTAATCACCACATCCATTGTCTTGGATCATGTTTTTAATCTCAGATATGTCAGGGATGGCAGGTGTCTCTGTCATAGAAGTGGAGGTGAGATTGGCTGGGTCTATGTATGAAGTAGATGGTCCTTCATCATTGTTGGGTACTTGGGGGATCTTATAAAACTTGGCTTCCAAGTTTTTGCAATAGGCAAAGGGTTCGAGATCCCCATATATAGTGACCTCCTCATTCTGATGTGAGAACTTGATGCATTGGTGATAAGTGGAGGCCACAACCTTAATTCCATGAATCCATAGGCGTCCCAAGAGGATGTTGTATGGTAGGTCAAGGTCGAGGACTTGATAGGTGGTTTCCATAGTTGTTGGCCCCACTTGGATGGGGATTTTGATAGTGCCTTGAGACACTCTTTCTTGGTCATCATATGCCTTTATTGTGATGCTTTTGTTCTTATTGATGGAATCCTCGACAAATCCCAATTTCTTTATGAGTTTTAAAGAACAAATATTAAGGCTTGCACCCCCATCTACCAGGACTTGTTTGACTTTCTTTTTATGGATTAGTACTTGGAGGTGGAGTGCGCGGTTATGAGATGGCTGTGAAGGGAAATCATGATCCAAAAAAGTAATGAGATTTGGGGTAATGATGTTACCCACCATAGCCTAAAATTGCTATGTGTTGATGGTGGCGGCAATGGTAGATGCAGCTAGTGCTTCATCAAGGATCTTCCTATGGGCAGTGGAGATTTTCAATAGTTCCATGATGGAGATTTGGGCAGGTGTTCTTTTCAGATGGTCAATGACATTGTAGTCATAAGGGACGGCCTTTGTATTAGTAATGGGGGTTTTAGCAGGTGCCTCGACAATGGTAACCTTTCTGCCTCGTGTGGTGACTCCACATTCATTGTTGGCTCCCTTGATATTTATGATGGTGACCATTTCATTGACACACCCGACTATCTCCTCATATACTAGATTAGCACTAGCATACTTTTTCTTGCCCTTATTATTCCCTTTATTATTTCCTTGATTGTTCCCTTGGTTATGGTTCACCATCGGATTCGTGTATATTTTCAAGTCTTGGTTTCTAGCTGGTTGCTTGATGTTGATGACCTTATCCTCAATGAGGTTTTGGATGATGTTTTTGAGTCACATGCAATTGGTGGTGGTATGTCCTTTGACTTTGTGAAAATCACAAAGGAGATTTTCGTTATACCACGGCGGCTTGGTCATGGCTTCCGTGTACTGCTCAGAGTTAGAGATTTTGATTAGATTCTCTTTGACTAGCTTCTTCATTATGGACTCAATCGATTCACCAAGAGCTGTGAACTTCCTCTTGGGGGTATACTTGTTGCGGGGAGGTGGTCCTCCTTGATTACCCAAATTGTTGATTTGATTGGTGGAAGATGGTTGTGGTTGTGCTACTACCGCATTACTCTGCACATTGTTATGATTATGATTTTGTGATTGATGATGGTTTTAGGTATTTTGCTTAGGGGCACTGATGACCACTTTAGCATTGACCATGCCATCATTCGTGGTATTTTTATTCCTTGACCAAGTTTGAGGTTTATCATTGTAGTTATTAGACAGGTGGTTATCCTATGGTGGAGTGAATGTTGGTGCGCCTCCTCGTGCAGTAAGGCTCTTTCGATGTTGAGTGCCTTTGGGACTAGTTGATCATAGGACATGATGCACTGCATTTTTAAGTAAAACGCCAAGTTTTCATCAAGATTGGCTATGATGGTGCAAACTTGTTGTTCTTCTGGCATGGTCCACTTGCTCTGATTGGCCTTGAACTGCCATCTTTGCAAGAAGGACGCGAATAGCTCCCCTTTCCTTTGTTTGAGTGCCGATAGTTCTTCCAAACTAACGTCCGCACCCATATTGAAAGTGTAATTCTTAAGGAAGGCTTCCATGATTTCCTCGAATGTTTTAATGCCTGTGGGTACGCAAGAAAACCATTCCATGGCTGGACTAGTCAAACTACAAGGGAAGAGTCGCATTAGATATGTGTCATCATATGCGACCTCCATGCATTCCACCTAAAATTCCCTGACATGGTTTTCAGGGTTACCCATTTCGTTGTACTTGTCAAATTTGAGGATCTCGAATCCCTTTGGGAACGGTGTCATGGTGAGGCTTCTATCGAATGGGTAAGGGCATAAGTTCCCCGGTGTCCTTGTGGTTTTTCGTACTTGTAAGTCCAATACTTGTTGCAAGAGCAGTTTGATTTGTGCTGCGACATCTTTGCTTGGATCGAGAGGTGGAATGAATGAGTTGTGAGGTGTTCTAGGTGTTTGATGGGTGGGGAGAGTACTAGTGGGAATTTGCTGCAAGCTCGGTTGTGTGTTCAAAGCCTGATGATATGCTTGCATTTGCATCAACAATGCTTGTTGTTGATCTTGTTGTTATTGTTCCAACAACACTTGTTGTTGGTCCATCTGCTGTTGTTCCCATGAAGCCTGTTGTTGATCAATCTGTTGTTGTGCTAGTAAAGCTTGTTGTTGGTCTAGCTATTGTTGCGCCAACAAAGCTTGTTGTTGGTCAAGTTGTTATTGTGCCAATAAAGCTTGTTGTTTAGCTTGTTGTTGTGCCTGAAAGTCTTGCAGGGCTTGTTGGTAGGCTCGTAGGTGGATCACTTGCAATTGTGCTTGGTACTATTCTTGGGCCTGAGCTTGGGCTTGCGCTTAGGCTTGGGCTTGAGCTTGTGCTTGGGCTTGAGCTTGGGCTTGGGCTTGATCTTGCGCTTGGGCTTGGGCTTGGGCTTGGGCTTGAGCTTGAGCTTGCTGCTTTTGCTGGAGTATTCTTTGTTGGTTGTCCTTTTGAAGGGTTTGGATTAAGGTAATGAATGAATTTGTTGTGTTGGCTTTTGGTGGGATTGGTGGTGGAATGGAAATGATGCCAACCATTATGATTGATGGAGGGGTTATGGTGGTGGTTGGTATTTGAATTATGGTTGTGGTGGTGGTTGGGATTTGGGTTGTTGGAGGGGTGGTGGAGATGTTTGGTCCTTGAGAGGGTATGCTTTGGGATATTTGAGGACCGATTGATGTTCTTATTGTGATGGTTCAAATGGTTGCCACCTATTGCTGTGAGGCTGTGGGCAAGAGGATGGAATTTTGTGTGATGTTCTCATTGCCTGGTTCTAAGAAACTATCAATGTTTAGGGGAGGAAACCCTACTCCGAGTGGCGATGTGGTTGTGAATGAAAGCGGTGGTGTGCTACCCTGGAAAGAAAAAGGATTAGCAACTTTAGTTGTTCTAAATAAATCGGCTTCTTCTAGAGAAGTTGGTGTGTTCAACTGATAGGCTTGTGAGGCATGGAATGAAGATGAACCAGCGAGATTATGAAATGTGAGTGGAATGTATGAGTGCAATGGATTTTCTGGGACAAGATTATCCGGTGTGGTGGTAACGACTGCCTCTTTGTTAGCGACAAGGCGATGCCTTTGCAATTCTTGAAACATGGCACTCCCTTTGTTTACATTTGGTGTGATGGCCGAGGTGGTGGGAGGTATTTCTTGATTGACATTTGACATTGGGAATGCACTTGGAATAGGCACATCTATACTAGTGCTTGCATCAAGGTTGAAAGGGGAAAGAAACCCCTCCTTTCTCTAACGTATTTAGGTATTTGAACATAGCACTGACAATTTTGTGGTTCTCTATATTTTGAACCATCTTCATGATTACGGATTGTGTCATCCCTATGTCTTCATTCATGATGTCCTCTTGATGACTTTCCTCTTGAGGATTTTTTGATGATAAGGGAGAGTTGCTAGGGGGATTGCTTGATCCTGCTAGGTTTACTTCAAAGTTTAACTGACTCGTGTCCACAAAAGTTGATATTTCTCTAATATTCTCCATGTTATTCTTGTATTGAGATCTTGTTTGGACCATAAAAATTAGGGATTTGTTCGATCCTAACCTTTTAGGCCCAAAAGAGAAGAACTAGGGAAGGTAAAAGATCAAAGGCGGTGGTAATGGTGATGGGCTAAATGGATGGAATGAGTGAATGAAACCTTTTTTGAAGAAATTTTGAAGGTGTATGCTAAACTTGTAAGGGATTTTAAATTGATTATGATAATTTGACTAGATGCGTTAAGTCAAATAGGATTATTGTGAAGTTGTATTCCCTAGGAAGTTGTGTTATCCTAGGGGAACTTGCACAAATGGATGAATTGGATAAGTGTGTTAAGCCAATGTAATTATGAACTAATAGACTTTAGGAAGTTGCATTATCCTAAAGAAAAAATTATCCAATGATTTGACTATTTTGGCTAGTTGTCTTAAGCTAAGATAGGGTGATGTTGATTTAGCCCTCTAAGTTTAGCGTGATGACTTTTTCTAGAGTTCACAAAAGGTTTGTTGATGAAATGAGGTTTGGTTGATGGAGGAATGAATGAGAATGATGAATTTGATCTTGAACCTTATCCTACACATGACTCTCTCTACAAAACCTCGGTATTGAAGAACATGCTAGACTTCCTATGGGAGAAAAGCAAACCTTTCAAAAACTTTGAGATTTTATTGACAATAAAATGCATACAATGCGAGATTATTCCTTGAGGCTTTTTTGTAAAAGTTGTATACAAGTATTTCTCTTACTTCAAGGAGCATCTCAAGGCGTTGCTCATGGATTTTTAGACTAATTTTATTGAACTTTGGTTTTGGGATTTTGATCTTGCAAGAAATCATTGGGAGCAACACATATGATGTTCAATTTGTCTCTTTATCTTGGTTTAATGAATTTCTTTTTATCCAAGACACTTGCTTGCTTAGGTTTCAAACTATATGTCTAGTGTCCCACTTTCTTTCTCATCCCACAAGGTCCATTGTGTGGAAATTGAGGAAAATAGGGCAAAATTTCCTTATGTTTAGCCTTGTTGAAAACAAATGACGGTAGAATTTGTGCACTTAGAAACCTCTAGGAATATGATCCCTAGGGAAAGAAAGAGTGTCCAAATTTGTCAAAGGTATTTGTTTCCCACAAGGTGTTTGAAATTTGAGGGTCTTGTGAATGTTTGTTTTCAAATTTTTTCAAGATCAAGCAATGTATTCATTTCTTCAAGCACTTTTACACTCCTAGGATGATGATGCAATATCTTGTTGGGTTCCCACTTGGATAAATCCAGCTGTGTATATCTTGTGCGAATGGCTAAATGCTTGAACACACTGGCTCCCCTCCATGGCACTCACTTATTCGGGTCAGCCAAGCAGTAGTACCCATGAATCTCCCATGGCATACTTTCCATTTCCACAACAAGACCGCATGTATAACATGGGGCAGCTTCAAAGGAAATGACCTTTTGTACCAACAAGATAGACAAGGTTTTGACCTCTTTCTAAACAAGGGGTTCTAATTCGGGCATTCCATTCATGGACCCCTCCTTCTAGTGCCAAAATGTGAACCCCTAAACCTGGAAATGCACAAGACTAACAAACATGGTTAGATTTTAGATCAAAATGCATGCAAATATGAGGGATTCCCCATGAAATCCATCTATTCAAGCTAAAATTAGGAAATAAATAGAAAAACTCAAATAACAATGAAAACAATCCTAATTAACCTAATAGCATGATGATCTTATGGGGGAATTGGTGCCAATGGAGTGTTGCAATTGGCCCTTTCCCAATTCCTAAGTAGCAATCATATGTGAATCTAGAAATGATCAAATCTCCAAAGAGATTTGAGCATAACCTTGGTATCAAATGTGACAAAATGATGAATGCTTGGATATGATAAGAAAAATTAGTTCTTAATTGGAGAGAGTGACTTTGCATGTGAATTGTGAATGAAGATTGAGGAGAAGAGTCTCCAATTTATAGACTTCTATTTGGAAGAAGTGAGCAAGATTAAACAATGTGGGACAAAAGATAATCCAATGGCATTGTACCACTCGTCCACATGTGATTGGATAAGGAATGAGCACATTTTGGCCAATGTGCATGATAAATGTATAAATTTGAATTGGAAATGGTGAGTTGACTTGTTGAAGGGGGAAGAGAAGTGAAGTTAATGTCCATTGGCTCAAGGTCAAGGACATGTAAGACTCATTGAATGCCTTGTTGGAAGGACTAAGTCCACTTTTCCTTTTTGAATTCAAATGAGGGAATATTCCCTTTTGATGCTTTGTGAGAGAAAATAGAGAATTAAATAAATTAAAGTAATTGATTTATTGTGCAAGTTGCATTCTCTAAAGGATTTTAGTGATAGGGATTAACTTAATCAAGGATTTGATTAATTTAATGAGGAATTAGGAGATGCGACAATGTAGACTTAGATTTATGAATTGATTTAAGTCAAGAATTGAGAGGAAATGATTTATCAAATAAATGAATTTGATTTATTTAAGCAAGAAGGAATATGTTAGATTAAATCAAATAAGGTTTAATTTATTTAATTTAATAGGAGGACTTTAGAGATTTTAATTAAATAATATGATTTATTTAATTAAACAGAAATGCAATGGTTAATTAAATTAATTCATTAATTTAATCATTTGAAAGAGGAAGACCTAATCCGATAAATAATGATTTATTAATTTAAGAGATAGAATGTGATGAAATGTTGAGAATGTGATATAAGAGGAAACATTGTTAGTAATTGGGATCAGGTGTGCCAAAACAAACTTGTACATTTTCCATGTCTACACTTGAAGATGAGTGATGTGCCATTGAACTACGATTCTAAGGCCTATGAGAAGGGCTCCATATTCGGCAATGTTGTTGGTGCAGGGAAAAGCCAATCTAAATGATTTTGGTATGAAATCACCTTTGGGGGTGATAAGCAAGACTCCTACCCCCAATCCATTATTAGTGTGTGATCCATCAAAGTACAGTGTCCATGTGGTAGCTTTTGATACTGCAAAGACTCCATCTAGAAATTCAGCTTCTATGGGATAGGAATCTACTAATGGAGAATCTGCCAACTGATTTGCTATTACCTATCCTTTGAATTCTTTTCTGTCCACATATTCTATATCGCATTCACTAAGAAGCATGATCCATTTAGCCATCCGACTAGTTAGGGCTATTTTAGATAAAAGGTACTTGAGTGGGTCAACTTTTGATATCAACTTTACCGGATGGCTAAGCATATAATGATGTAATTTTTGTGTACTGAAGACCACAAAAAAACATGCTTTCTCCATTGGTGAATAATTAAGTTCATAACCAACTAGTGTTTGGCTAAGGTAATAGATTGCTCGCTCTTTTGAGGATTCATCATGTTGTGCCAACAATGGCCCCAATGCAACTAAAGTGGCAGAGATGTATAGCAAGAGGGGTTTTCCAGGGATAGGTGGCATCAAGATTGGTGGGTGGACCAAGTATTCTTTGATCATATAAAAACCCAACTTAAATTGTTGATTCCATTTGAAGGTGGTGTCTTTCTTTAGAAGGTGAGTGAATGACTGAAATTTATTTGCAAGCTGGGCTATAAACCGATGGATGGATTGTAGCTTTCCTTGAAGACTCCTTAACTATTTCAGGTTTCTAGGTGGAGGCATATCCATGATAGCTTTTACTTAGTAGATCAACCTCGATGCCCCTCTAGGAGACTATGAACCCCAGCAATTTCCTTGACGTAACACCAAACACACACTTTTTTGGATTCAGTCTT
Source organism: Sequoiadendron giganteum (assembly GCA_007115665.2). NCBI lineage: Eukaryota > Viridiplantae > Streptophyta > Pinopsida > Cupressales > Cupressaceae > Sequoiadendron > Sequoiadendron giganteum. Next base: position 764,692,211 of record CM021101.1, read on the forward strand.
AGCTTGTAGTGCTCCAAGCACTCGAAGATCGTTTTTAGAATGGCAGGGTGCTCTTCTTTGGTTTTGGATTTTTCCAGAAATTCATCGACATACTCTTCCATGATAATTTGGATGAGGTCATGGAATATAATAGTCATTGCTCATTGATATCTTTCCCCCACAATTTTGAGGCCAACGGGCATGACATTGTAACAAAAGGTACCCCAAGGTGTTGTAAAAGCGGTCTTGTGTTGATCTTCAAGGGCAATTAGGATTTGATTGTAGCCAAATAAGCCATCCAGAAGGGATAACATCTCGTGTCCCATAGTAATTTCAAACAACATGTCGATGTTGGGCAATGGGAAGTCATGTTTTGGATGGGCTTTGTTAAGATCCTAGAAATTTGTGCAAATCCCGATGTCTCCATTAGGTTTAGCAATAGGTACTATATTGGAAATCCAATCGGAATAATCAATGGGTTAGATAAAGCTAGCATCTAGTCATTTCTCCAATTATTTTTTTACTAATAGTACTACCTATGGGTGCATCTTTCGGAGCTTTTTCTTGACAGTTTTTGCATCTGGACGGACATCCAAATGGTGTACAACAAGGTCAGGATCCAGGCTGGGCATATCATAATAAGCCCATGTAAAATTGATAACCCCTGCTTTGAGAATTTGGACAATAGTAAAATATTCTTCTTCTAATAAAGATTTTGCTACATAGGTGATCCTTGGATTTTCTTTTTCCCCCAAATTTAACTCTTGCATCTCTTCAATGAGAATAGAAGAATGCTCAAGTATTTGTGTTGCCATAAGGGGAAGATGAAAATCCCCATCTTCCAGTGCCATATTGAGGTTTTCACTATTAGATACACCCTTTGTTTTTACTTTTTCCCAGTCAAAAAGTGCCTCAGTGAGGTATTCACTTGATGACCTATTTTATTTTTGTTTCTTTGTGCTTTTGCGGTTAGGGAATTCATCTTCCCCCAATCCCATGATATGTACATAGGTATCCTCTAAGGGAAATGTGTCGATAGGTGCGCTACCTTGTAGGTCATCATCTATAAGTTCAGGATGTTTGAGGGATAAGGTTATGGTGCAAACATACAAGCATTCGAACATGGTAGCGAGGTCAACATGATTCAAATCATCATACATGTGTATGATGGAATATTCTTCTGGTATGTCTTTGAGGGAACCATCGTCAACACTAACATTGTTAGAAGTGCTAGAGGATGTCACAGGACCCTTCTATTTAGTATCATAACCCAAGCCCAAATTTCTTGGTTGGATGTTAGTTGCTTCAATGGGCTGGCATTTTCCTTGTTCTTCCACACCAAGGCCTCCACCTTGGTAATGAAACTTGTCAATGAACTTGGAGGCACGTGGATAAAATTATTGAAAGTATTCTATAAGGGGATGTGGTGGCTCAGGTTCCTCTCGATAAACCTATTGGTTGATATCAACTTTCATTTGATCCTAAAGGGATCCTAGATCATTGAATGTTGTCAAACCCATGTTCTTGGAGGTGAGTGTAAGTGCTTTTTCTTCTACTTTTGGTACTGGTAGAGTTGGTTGTCCATATGTACAGGGTCAGGGTGGCATGGTTGCCACATTTAGTGCGGTATGCATTTCGTATTCACCACATCCCTTGTCTATGATCTAGACCTTGGTGATGGTGTAGATGAGGTGTTTAGTGTATTGGTGGATGGGTGAGAATTAGATATTTGGGATGCCCCCATTTTAACTCTTGGGCAATGATGTGAATGTGGAAAGGAAGCTTCCAAGGCACAACAATATTCAAAAGGTTGGGGATTAGCTTGTATGGTAACTTCCATTCCTTGAAATGGGAACTTTAAACATTGATGATAGGTGGATGGGACATCTTGCATAGAATGAATCCATGGATGGAAAAGAAGGATGTTGTATGGAAGGTCAAGGTCTAGAACATGACACATAGTGTATTGTACAATGGGGCCCACTTGAATAGGGAGGCAAATAATTCCTTCAGAATCCCACTATGCATTATCATATGCCTTTATGGTGATAACTTGACTTCTTAAATCAGCCTGGGTGTATCCAACCTATTGTATGAATTTTAATGTGTAAAGATTTAGGGCTGAACCATTATCTACCAGTACCCTTTTTACTCTTTTACAATTTACACCAACCTCAAGATGGAGGGGGCGGTTGTGCCTTGAATGAAGATGTGACATGTCTTTTTAGCTAAAGGCTAACTGATAGGTTGATGAGAGATTTCCTACCAATGCTTGGAATTGGGTAGGGTCAATATCATTGGGAACTTGTGTGCTTTGCAAAGTCGTAGTCAAGATGTCTTGATGCACGGGAGATGACTTAACCAAATCTAAGATGGATATTTGGGCTGCAGTCTTGCCTCGGTGGTCGAGGATATTATATTGTGAATTGATGGATGGTCGTTGGGTAGATGGAGGAGCTGCTGGGACTGTGATGTGGGTCCGCTGATTGGTAACAACATATTATGGATATTTTCCTTTGATATGTATCATGGGTACACATGGCTCCACTTTTTCTACATATGAGACTTCACCTTGATAATTGTATGAAACATTTTTATAGCTAATGTTATTGGTTTTGTTACCTTGATTTTTATTATTATTAGATCCAGGATTAGAGTTAGAAGTGCTAGGACCCTGATTGTAGTTAGGAAAAGCGTTATGATATATCTGGAGTTGAGCATTGGACAAAGATGATGTATTAGCATCTACATGGATTTCACCTCGATTGATGAGGCCTTGAATGTAAGTTTTTAGGCCTTGACATTTATCTAAGGTATGTCCCTTAATCTTGTGAAATTCACAATATTCGTTGTCTTGAAACCAAGCAGGTTTGGGTTTAGACATATCAAGAGGTTTGGTGATAGGATATGTGATGGGATAATTAGCTTGAAGAATCTTGTTAAACACCACACTAAGGGGTTCTCCCAATTGAGTGAACTGTTGTTTATTTCCCCCTTGGTTATTTTGGTTGGATTGTTGTCGTGGTGCCCCTTGGGGGACGGATATGGCATTATGGACTAACAATTGTTGCTGAAGAGAATATTTTTGTGTGGTGGTGGCCACTTGAACATGTTTGGTGTCAGTGAAATAGTCCTTGACAACATTTTTATTCTTATTCCAATAATGAGGTTTATCCCCAAGGGACTTCTCTTTATCAGAATTAAAAAAATTGACTTGCCCTTTTACAACAAGGGCTCATTCCAAGATGGGACCCTTCTCCACAAGTGTCACAAAGGTGGTGATATAATGGACTTGGAAGTTATGAGCCATATCTAGGTGGGAATTTTTGATAAATAATGTGACCATTTCTTTTTCTGATGGTGGGAATTTCATCCTGCTGGCCAAGGCATGCCATTTTTGCAAGTAGCTTGCAAAGGTCTCTCCATCACATTGTTTTTCTTTCAGGAGATCAAGTGTATCAACATCCTTCTCTAGATTGAAAGAGAAGTGGGAGACAAATTGTTCAGATAATTGTGCAAAGGTTTTGATAGATCCTTTTTCAAGGCCCATAAACCAATTAAGGGAGACTCCTTGTAGACTTTTAAAAAAAAGTTGGATAAGATAATTATCGTTATGCATGACCTATTGGAAATGAGCATAAAATTCTTGAAGGTGGGCTCTAGGGTCCCTGGTTCCTTTGTATTTATTGAATTTCGGTATCTCAAAATTTTTGGGAAAAGGAACCAAGGAGATGGAGGGATCAAAAGGATAAGGACATATGTCCTCAAACTTGAATGTATGTTTACTTGTTCCATCTTGTAGATCCTTTAATGTTGCTTTTACTTCTTCCAAGTCCTTATTGATGGGAGTCAGAGTGGATTGATTGTATGGATAGTATTGTGGATATGATGAGGATGGACCTACCACTGTAGGATCATAGATGGGTTGTGTTTTCTTATTATAAGTGGATTGATAGTTGGGTGATTGATTGTGATGAGTGGGAGCCACTTGTTGGCAAGGTGATTGTTGTTGATAGTAGGAAGTGAGCGATGGGTCCTGTTGTTGTGTAGAATTTTGGTAATACATGGAGGTAGGGCCCCTTTTTTGATGTGATGATGGTTTTTGGTAATAGGAAATGTAAGGTGCCCCCTGCTAATAAGTTGGTTGTTGTTGAAAGTAGGGTGGATAGGATTGGTAGTGTTGTGCAATGGTGGATTGTTGCATGGTATATGAGGATAGGTTCGATGGTTTTTGGTGGGGATGATGTTAAGGTTGCAAAGGATTGGTGTAAGGTGGTGGTTGGGTCTATGTTCGGTTTTGACCATTTTGATGAGGATTCATATTGAGATGGGATGGAATAGTGTATGTTCTAGAGGGATGATAGAGGTACTTAGTAAGCAGATTATGGTGTGTTTGTGTAGGGATATGCACATGTTATTGTGGGGGTATTTTTTGTGGTTATTGTTGATGAGATAGGTGAGATGAGATATGTTGTTGCTGGGGGGTGACCACAAAAGGGCTATGGGGTGGTTTTTGTGGTTGTGAGGTAGGCTGCACTAATTCATGTGATGGTTGTGTAAGAATGGTAGTGTGTTTCAAATGTTGTGGATGCAAGGGTTGAGATGAAGCTAGAGTGGTAGCAGTATGTTGTGGTGGTGCTGGTAGTGTTGTAAATTGGTGTGGATTATTTGGAGGTTGTCAAAATGGAGAAGGTAGAAAATTGGTAAGTATAGGTGTGCCCCCATTATTAGGATATGGGGGAGGAAGCAGTGAGGCAGATGGGATGTATGATGGCATGCCATAGGCATGGGGATCATTAGGATCTGGTGGTGGAATAGTATATGTTGTGGTAGAAATATGAAGATACTCTTGGAATTGATGGATGATGACATTTCCAAATTTGGGGTGGTACCAGTTGTCCATGGGTGCACTCTCGGGGGCATAGGAATTTCCTAGAACATTTTGCAAAGCTTGTGGATCAGCAGATGTTGGAAGGATAAATGGTGAACATCAAAATATGATGGTGGTTTGAGTCCCTTCATGAGTAGGGTAGAAAGGATCTTATCCTCACGTTTGTTGAGGAGATGATATTTCATTTGGACATTAGTAGGATTACTAAGATATTCATCAACGGTGACTTCGGGTTGATTGACCATGTTCTCATCACCGGGTGGTGTAATATTTTGGATGTCGATGTTTGGTTGGGATGAGACACCATTATGGGGATTGTGTGTACTTTTTGGAATTTTATTAGGATCTTGAGGGACATTTGGTTGGGAACCTTGGGTTTGTTGGTCTGCCATTTTCTTTTTTGTTTGTGAATGGGTCTGAACGGGCATGAACGTGCAAAACAACTAATTGATTTTAAGAAGCAACTTCTAAAGGATGATCTAGGTGATGATTTGGATTGATTGATTCAGATTGGATTAGGATTGTAGGATTGGGTTGGATGTTGGACTGATTGATAAGGTGATGGATCAATTGATGATGTATCAATTTGATGATTTGGATAAGGATTGGATTTGATTAGATGATTTTGATTGGATGGTATTGGATTTGGATAGATTGGATTGGATTGTTTGGATCAATTGGATAAGTTTGTTTTGGATTGGATGATGGATTAGGATTGGTTGATGGAGAGGATCTTAAAACCCCAAAAAAATTACCCTAAGTGACTTATAATGTTGGTTGATTAGATTGAACTAGCTAAATCAATGATCATGGTGTCGAATCCGCCTTGAGATAAAGGGGGATTGATTTGGGCCAATGATGTTGACTTTCAACACAAATCTGCCTCAATATAGAAGCAGATTGATTAGGTGGAAGAGAATGATTGATATGAGATGACGATCAAACCTAATGCCTTGGTCAATTCGAGTAATATCAAAGGTTTAAAGGACTTTTGGATGCAAATTAAGGATGTCCTAAAGGTTCCTTATATGATGGGGGTGTTGTTGAAGTGTTCCTTTTAGAAGAAAAACAACTCTTTAAGTCACATGGTAAGATGGTAGAATGGGTATTCCAAATTGTGAAATGATCAATGGGAACATGATAAATGGATGTTTAGATAGGTTAAATGGAGGCTTGGAATGGTAAAATGGATGTTTGGATTGGTTAAATGAATCTCTAGGATGATCAAATAATCAAATGGAGACTTGGGGTGGTTAAACGGAGGCTTGGAATGGTCAAACGGGGTGAAATTGTCCATTCGAGAGGGCGTATCTACCCTTCTATAGCCAAATAGTGGATCAGGGGGCAAATCTGCCCCTCTGCAGAAAAATCATGGATTAGGGGGGCAAATCCGCCCCTTTGCAGAAAAATAGTGGACCAGGGGAGAAAATCCACCCCTCTATAGAAAAATAGTGGATCAGGGGGGAAAATCCGCCCCTCTACAAGAAAATAGTGGACCAGGGGGAAAATTCGCCCCTCTCTAGAAAAACAATGACCTGGTTTATGGCAAGGACTTGAAATGACTCAATGAGGCTAACTTATCAAGATTTACTGGTTTCTCACATAAATACACTTTAAACAAGCACAATCCTATGATTAGTGTTAAGGGGTATGGTCAACAAAGGTCTTAATCTAGGATGCACAAGGTTTCTAAGGATTCCTCGATATACTCTCGATACGTGAGGCACAATCATGAACACCAGCTCGTCACAAGCGTGAGTCGGGAACCCCAACGAGATACTAAAGGGCTCCAACCAACTCTTCATGTTTATCTAGGTATCACCATAGCTTCGACATTCTATCATACACGACATGACTAGATTGGGGTAAAACTTTGGCTCTCCCCCATTTTTATACCCCGTTGGTACACATTGATGGGATCATCCGTTGGGGTGATGAAATCCCCAAGCAGGTCCCTCTAAAAAGAAGGCACTAATCATTTCCAACTACCCCCCTTGGTCCACACAAAGTGAAAGGGGAAGGTGAAAACAAACTAATTCCCCCTTTAGGTAACACAAAACAGGGACACCACACATAAAATATTACTTTCCCCTAGTTAAACTAAGTGCCTAGATGAAACAACAAGGAAAAACTTTAAAATCTGAGTAAATGGATGGCCCTGCAAACAAATGTTAGTTGTTTTCTCTATTTTTTTTTTGAATAACCACAAAATGCTGCAAAGTATTAGTAAGAAATCCAACTACACCCACAAACAAATAAGGTTAGAGGGTTAGAACTTCAAAACAACAACAAATTGAGACAAAAACAAAGCTAAAATGCAATTTTTTAACCTTTTTGAATGTGTTGTTTAGGGAAAATCCGCCCCTCTGCAGAAAACTATTAGAAATGTTGAAACAGGAGGGAAAATCCACCCCTCTGTAGAAAAATGTTAGAAACATTGAAACAAGAGGAAAAATCCGCCCCTCTGCAGAAAACTGTTAGAAACGTTGAAATAGGAGGGCAAATCCGCCCCTCTATAGAAAATTGTTAAAAATGTTGAAACAGGAGGGAAAATCCACCCCTCTGTAGAAAACAGTTAAAAACGTTGAAACAGGAGGGAACATCCACCCCTCTGTAGAAAACTGTTAAAAACATTGAAACAAGAGGGAAAATCTGCCCCTTTTGCAGCACACGGGAGGGCAAGTCCACTCCTCTGCGACCTGGACCTGCAAACAACTTTAACAACAACAAACATGAAATATAGAGACCCATTTGTGGGTCCCATCGGGCGTGCCAGAAATGTGATCTCTAAAATTTTAAGTCCTATTTTGAGATGCTAAACAAACTATTAATGCAATAAAAGAAATAACATAAAGAGTACACCTCAAGATTATCCTAAGGAAATAAATTGCAAAGAAGTAAGATAACAAATAGATAAGTGATTATACCTCTTTTGTGTTGCTTCTTCCTTGGTTGGCCCTTGATCTTTGGATGGCAAGTTAAATCAAATATGCAAAGTGATATGAAAGATGAGTGAAGACATGGTAATTGTGAACTCAAAATACTATGGTAAAGGTAATAGAAGCTCAAATAGATAATTCACAAGAGTTTTGATAGTAAAAGATTGATTGTTCAAATGAGAGAAAGGAGGGGGTACTTATAGAAAATTTTGAATTCTCTAGAGAATTCAACGGTTGAGATTAAGCCAACAAGGTCAATATGGAGCGCTATGGTGAGTTGAGGACTCACAAGCCCTCACATCTTGACATGTGTGAGATGGCCTAGGGTGGAATGATGTGGAAATGAGGTGGAAGAGAGCTAAATGATGTGGAGGAATGACAAGTACCTTGTAGGTACCTTGGAGGATGAGAATATTTCCTCAAAAAGGAATTCCTTGTCCCCAAATGAAAATGAAAAAGACATTTGACGAATTTTAGAATTTCTCAAAAATCTCCATGGGAAATGGGAAAGTGGTTGCATAAATAAATGTGTATTAAAAATTCACATGCTTGAGAGAGTCTAATGGATGAGATAGGGTTTCCAAATAGATGGGGTTTTGGCACATGTGAGTGATGTGACAAATCAAAAGTTCTAGAAGTCCTTGGCACATGTAAAATGACAAGTCAAGTCTTCTAGAACTTGCATGGGGATAGGGTAAACCTTGGAAGGATAAAATGTGAATTAAAAATTCACATGGGGAAGAGAGGAGCCTAGGATGAATAAATGTGAATTAAAAATCCACGTGGGAAAGAGAGTCAAGGTAAAGAAAGGAAAGTGGAAAGGTTGACTAAAAAAGGTATGCTAAATGTGGCAAATGACCTTGATTAAGGTTGAGCAAACACAAGATTAGGATAATTAATGAGAGATTAGAGGCAAGTGGGAGGTTATGGAGGATGTGACACTAATCTTGATTAAGTGGTCCACTTTCTAATCATGGATTAATTAATTTAATCGAGATTAAAAAAGGATTATGGAGAATGTGACAAGGAGAGAGAAAAAGAGGAATTCAAAATTGGTTTTAATCCAAATAGGTCAAATGACTAAATTAAATAAATTGTCTTATTTATTTAATTTAGAGAAGAAAATGTGTAAGGTAAATTATTCAATTACATACTTTAGGAACCTTAGGGATAAAATGAAATAATGATTAAATAAATTATTTAATCACTATTAATGAAATAGATGAATAGAGTAGACAATTTTGGCCATGTGGAAGTGGTCAAATTTAGATGTCTACAACTGCATTTGAGTTACATCTGTTGTTGCCTTCTATTCTATGAATGATATAATTTATGTAATAAAGCACAAGCTACATTTATCATTGCCTATTGCTCATGGATAGTGTAATTTCTTTGACAAATGTGGTAGGAGTATTATGTTTCAAGTGGATTTATAAGAAGAGTTATCAGAGAAATATTCAGTGGTCTAGTTCTCATAATGTGACAACATTTGTAAGACCTTAAGAACATGTTCAACACTGAAATATGAATGTTAGTTATATGAATCCATAGGAAATTTTTATGGCACTGGTCCATTATCATGTTTCTGTTGTTTTCAGTTTGGTCCCAACTCTTTGAATAAAAAAACCATTTCAAATTTGTTTTGTTGAGTTGCGTTTGTCATGTTCTCCATGCTAGTTAATGAAATTCATTCAATATATTGCCAATGTTAAGTGATATTTTAGGTTTCTTAGTAATTCTATGAGAGCATTATCTGGTAAGCAATATCCTATTACTTGTGTGTCTAGATTTTTAGATTTTGCTAAAGGGTTACCCGTGTAGGTCTTACAGAGCCTGAAATGTGTGTCCACTCTATTTCCTGTCAGTTGGCCACTAGCCTTTGTGGTTCTTTAATATAGAGGTTGGATACCTCTTAGAGAGTTTCAAAGCCTGGCTAGAAAATTAAAACACCAACACAAGGATTCTCTCAAACTGTAACCCCCATCACATAACTTCAAAGGAAAGGGAAAAATTTTGGCTGGACAAAAAAGTGTGAGAAAAGCTTCTCAACTCTTGAAGGAGAAAATCATGACAGTCCTAGTGTTGACTCTACCCAATCCCAATCGTCAATTCACAAATGATCATGGATGCTTCGGGAGATGGTTGTAGAGAATTAATGCAATATGGGAAAGTGGTAGCGTCGAAATCAAGGAATCTGAAGGAACATGAAATTAATTACACACCACATCATTTGGAATTGTCTACAATAATGCACGCTTTGAAGATATGGAGACATTACCTAATGGGGAAGCCATTTGAGATTAAAATAGATCATTTGGGACTAAGATACATCTTCACCTAGCTGAATCTCAATGCACATAAAAGGTGGTTGTAATTCCTTAGTGAGTACAAATTTGGAATTGAGTACATTAAAGGAAAAGAGAATAGAGTAGTTGATGCTCTTAGTAGAAGAAGACATTTGGTAGCTATAACCATGATAAGATCCAACCTAAGGAATCAAGTGATGCAACACTTACAAGGGGATGAGCAATATGAAAGAGTAAAGAAAGATCTAGAAGAGAATCCCTTAGAAAATCAATTTGATGGGTATGAGATTGAATCAGATGGAATCATAAGATGTCAAAGGAGGATGTATATTAAGGATTTTTGATGCCTCAAGAAGTTGGTCTTGGAGGAAATCCACAATGCACCTTATTCAAGACACCCCAAATTTGTCAAGATGATCACAAAGTTGAAATATTTGTATTTCTAGCCAAAAATTAGGAAGGATGTAGTTGAATATGTAGCCAGATTCTTGTAATGTCAAAAAGTTAAGGCTAAACATGTGCATCCAACAAGGCTTCTATATCCTTATGACATACCTAAGTAAAGTGAGAGGTGATCAAAATGGACTTTATATAGGGGTTACCTTTTAGTAAAAGAAGGCATGATGTCATCTTGGTAGTAGTTAGTAAATTGACTAAGGTGGCACATTTCATTCCATGGAACCTTAAGGATGGATCTTTGACCTTGACCAATAAATTTGTCAAAGAGATCTTCCATTTTTATGAAGTTCTTGAGACTATCATATCTAATAGAGATACTCAGATGACGTTTAGATTTTGGAAAACCTTAAATGTAGCTTTGGGAACTAAGTTAAATTTTAGTTCAGCATACCACCCCTAAATTGACGGTCAAACAGAGAGATTCAATCGGATCATAGAGGATCTCCTATAAATGTATTGCATGGACTAATAGTATAAATGGGAAGAGTACATAATGTTCATAGGATTTTCTTATAATAACTCTTTTCATGCATCCTTAGGTATGGAACCTTTCGAGGATCTTTATGGGTCAAAGTATCATACACCCATTAGTTGGGACAGGTTGGAAGACATGATTATAATGGGTCCTGAAATTATTAAGGAAATGGAAGAGGAAATGAGACTCATCAAGTGTAGACTGAAGGAAGTGGAAAACAGACAAAAATTTATGCCGACAAGAGTAGAACCTTCAAACAGTCTACAAAGGGGGATAAAGCCTTTTTGAGAGTCAAGCCACATAAGAGCTCTATTACTTTTGGAAAATATTTCAAATTGGCTCTGAGATATGTGGGTCCATTTGATGTTCTGGAAGTGATTAACTCGATTGCATACTAACTTGATTTACCATCTGCTCTAGCTTGAATCCATAATTTATTTCATGTTTCTTTTCTTACACCATACCATCCAGATGCAACTCACACACTTGATTTGAATTCCTTACAGGTGCAAGATCTAGGAGTGGTTCTGATGGAGCCCATTAGAATTCTTGATAGATGCAATGCCAAGTTATGAAATAGAGATATTATTCAATATAAGGTCCAATGGGATCAATATTCCGATGACATTTCCACCTGGGAGGATGTAGAGGAGATAGAATGCTCTTTTCCTCATTCAATTTCTATATAGACTCTTAATGTTTCATTGATATACTATTGCTCTAGTATTTTTGGAATTTGCATGATATTATATTTTAGCTTGAATAACAATATGATTGAGTGTTAAAATAGAAATATATAATTTATTTTTATTTGATAAGACATCAAGATGATACCTCTTCCAAGTGGGGAGGGATATCACATATGAAATTTTTCTTACAATTAATAATGATAAGTTATTTAAATATTTTTTGAAAAATAAAAATTTATTCGTTTTGACTTGTGATAAATCTAAAATTTCTATATCATTTGAAATGTTTATCCATGTAAAATTTATGATTGAATATGAAGGATGAATTTTATGAAGTAGTAATGGAATCATTTCATTTCGAGCATTTGTTAATGGTTATTGATGAAAATTTGCAAGTGCAAGTGTGTGAATGCATGAATAGGTTGAAGAATGAGAACATGGTTGAGGTAGGAGTATTTAGTTAGATGACAATCAGTAAGCTTGTTGGACTTTGACACCATTGAAGAATCATAATATTTGCATGTGAAATATAAATTTGATGTGAATGTCTTGTGCTTGCTTAAAAGACAAGGGAAATTGGGTTGATAAGTAAATAAGTAAACTAACAAACAAAATTTATTAGTCCATTCAATTTAACTTGTATATGCTCATTTTTCTTGTCAATTCAAAAATAAAAGATGAATATATAAACATAAGCATGTATATAGATATATGTGTACAAGTAATAATGTGAGTAGACTTAAGAATTATAAAATATATGATTTAAAATTAAGACAATATGAAGTTTCTTCCTCCACCTTATAAAGGATTTTAATCATGTAAGAATATATAAATATATATAAATATAGAGATATGAGCATGAGAGTGGAAACTGAATAATTTTAATAAAAAAAATATTTTATGAAAAATTGCTTTGATTCTCAAAAGGCTATTCAATAGATTGCTCATTTTTCAAATTTGAAAATGGAAAGTAAATATGGAAGGGGGCGCCCATAACCCTTGCAGAAGAAATATTTTTTAAGACAACCAATTAGGGTGGCCCATGAAGAGGAGAAAGTGGGAAGTTAAACACAAACCTAAAATGGAAAAGACACAAATTTTTGGAAATGAAGGGAATCACACACAAGTGTAGGAGGTTGGTGAATAATCAACGGGGGAGGTGGTCGAATTTCTAGTTTAAAAGGATAGAGGGCTGAATCAATAAGGAAAATATTTGATTCCTTTGCTTCTCTAGTCTATTTGGTTGAATATCCTGAAAACGTTTGAGGTATGAGCTACTGATGTTTTGGACAAATTTCTTTAATTAATTGATGGTTTATTTCCTTCTTGATTCCTACTTGTGAACCTTTGTTTTAGTTGTTCTTTGTAATCCACCTTATGTTTCAATAGTCATTATTTTGCATTGTACATCAATGAAGGTCAAACACGTGTTAGAATCATAATTCACCTCTTTTTCCTTGTCTTGGCAATAAATTTTATTGTTTCACTATCATTGGTCTAGGAAACCCCATTTTTTTGCTTGTACGTGGCCTATATACTAATTGCATTTCCCCAATCAATAATAAATATCGATCTCATACACCTCTAATTGTGTTAAAATAGTAATGTTATGAGTCAAATTTTGGTTCAATGGTCATAAATCCTCTTATTCTTTGTACTTTACATGTATTCAAAAATTTATTTCATTGTGATAAGTTATTCATTCACTGTTATTGTAAACTCAATTCCTTATATTATGTTATCTTTTCACTATTAGTGAAAACCCTAATCATTGTATTATACTATCATTTCACTATTAATGTGAATCCAATTACATAGTGTTATGATACTATTTCACTATTAATGTGAACTCGATATCATAATGTTATGTTATTGTTTCTTTGATAATATGAAACTAGATTTCAAAGAACTATTTCTTTTTTTCACTATTAATATGAAACTCAATATGATTGTGCTATGTAAATGTTCACAGTTATGTGAAACCCAACTTCTTTTTTATATGCTATCATTCACTATTAATTTGAAACTTGATTCATTGTAATAATGCATTGTTTCATTGATAATGTGAAACACAATCACATTGTGAGATATTATTGATTCACTATTAATGTGAACCCAATTCTTTGTATTATATTATCATTTTTCTATTGCTCATGGGAAGCTCAAACCCATCAGTTGTGTGACACCAAAATTCATTTCCTATAGAGAGTCTAAAATCAATGCTATATGAAGTTTGAGTTGCTAAGTGCAACCCAATTTGTTATGTTCTATGAAGCCAACTCTATGTCGTTAAATTTTCTTCTTTAGAAGAGTTAGAAAACTCTTGACAAGCCTATATGAATAAGTAATTCCATGGCATCGAACTTTTGAAATGCTCCAAATACAGTATTTTTCCATTCGTTATATGTTTGAGTATAGTGTTATTATAATAATGATCTTATAATTTTTTGTACAAATTTTATGATAATCATATCATTACTTCTGGAACTAGAGAATTACTTGAGGAATCAATAAAACTACAAGTTCAATTCAAACATTTTTATTTGGAAAATTCTTTTATGGTAAAAGATATTGCCTCATTTTTGTATTTTATAGAGTAATGGAATTTGTAACGAACTATCTACAAAGGAAATGGATTTCTATTCTTATTTTAAAAGAATATATATACATAACTATTACTATAACAAAGGCCATATATGGGTATATACATAAACCAATTATGTATATACACATAAATGTGATATACCTTCTTTAAACTGTTTATTTATTTTCCTTAATTGAATATTATAAGCTTAATTATGTGTAGGAAGTAAGGAATAATCTGTATGTTAATGTATGTGCGAAGTGTTGCAATATTTTTTGCCTTGGTCTTGTTGTGTTGTGTAGTGTGTTAATGGCGTTTTTTGCACAACAACAACTCAGATAGAATATGATATCCTATCTCTCTTAAAAAGGTAAATATCTATGGGAAAAGAGATAAACCCAAGGTCTCTAATGCTAGGTCATGACAATGCAAATAAAACAACTCAGAGATAATGTGAAAATGCTGGTAATCACAAAGGGACCTTACCACAAGCAAATACTAGACTTGGATTTATCATATCTAGTAATATGTTGATACTTCAGAGCCTAAAAATAACCAAGATAATAAAAAAAAGAACATAAGATAAGGGTTTCAGAGATAATTCTATGACTAATTCTAACCCTAATATTAACAATGCAAAAGATGAAATGCTCGAAATGGACCAATCCCTCATAAACTAATTCCTGTTCAACCTAGATAAATCTGCAATCTTACAAAAATAGTGTAATCTTCTAAGGTGTTAAAGATTTTTAGACTATGAATATTCATTCAAGAAAACCCTATTGTAATTGAAATGAACAAGCATTCATAATTGAACTAAGCACAATTTTAAGTCTAGGCTAACTTTGTAAAGCAGCTAACAATCAACTAACTGCAAAAAGTATGGACTAGAGATTGCTACAAACAGTTCAAGCATAAAAACTTAAACATTATCAAACCATATAACATCAAATAACTTAAGTAATTTCAAAAGATACAATATCAAGAACCATGCTAGATAAAAATCAACAAAAGAAAGGCATCAAATCACAATGTCTTTACTTGTATTAAATCATCCAAATTGGTGAAAATTTTAGTCTTTTGTTACAACACTTGCTTGAAAAGATAAACTAAATTCTAACTCTAATTATTTCTCCTATCAAAATTCTCTCCAATGTAAATGTCTAACTAGCTAACTCCTTGCAAATGAGGCATAATGCCAAACTTATAGAAACCCCCAAGATATGCTAGCCCAATTAGGGTTTACAATAATAAACGGCCACACAACAAGTCGTCCAAGAGAAATTTGAAAAAATGAAATGTGCAATATGCACTAATTTCATCCAAGTCGGCCTGGGGTCTCCAACAAAGCTCAGTCCAATGCATGCGAAGCAAGAGGAAAAATAATGGGGAAGCACAAATTCTGATCTAGCATTGCATTAACTACTTCCACCTTTGTCCTTAGCACGCTCCACCTTATCCTGCACCATCAAAAATACCTTGTCCAAGTCGACAATAGGTGGCATAGGTAAAACCCTAGCTCTCCTCTCAAGGGACTTGATATTATCTCTTGACTGCTTCACCACTTTATCCTAATCTACCCTATTTGTTTGATATCTTTCAATAACTACAATGTAAGTTGCAACATCATCCAACTGATGTTCGGTGATAGGGCCCTCATTGACTGGAGAATACACATCTCACCACCATTTTCTCAACTGCTCCAGGCTAAGATTCTTTGGTGCAAATTTATTTCTCCCTGTCATCACATCAAAAAAAGAAATACACTTATTGTAGATTTCAGTCAAAGTGTCTTCAATCTACCTTCCTTGTTTATACATCTTCTTCAAAGCCTTTTGCCTTATCTATAAAATTTCAAACCATTCCCAAGTCTTTGCGATTCTTGAGGAAGGAAGAATTACATCATTTATCAATTTATCTTCAGTGTATTCCATTATGGTCTTTGTCTTTTGCAACAGGAGATCTGCATCTTCCTTATCCTGAGCCAGCACATTCCTTAGCCAATCTAAGGATCTCATTGCATCTCCTCCAATTGAAAGGATGTCTTTGATAGCATCATCTCCCTTGGTTTGCGCCCCCTATAACCAGCCGGTTGTAGCATGTGTGGAGTTCTTCATTCTTTCCAACTCTGATATTGTTTATTGAGGTAGGAAGCCTGCAACAGATGAGGAAGAACTGATGGATTGCAAGGGTTTCATCAACTCTTGCAAATGTCTTTTAAGTTTATCATTTTCTTTCTCCAACTCTGATTTAGTTTGTACCTCCTTCCTCAATCTGCCAAGGATCACATCACTAGAGCCTTCATATTCTGCAATTTCTTTCTCCATGGAAGCATGGCCCAGGTTGATATTCTACACACTATAATCCTTTTTAGTCACATCATCCCTATCCTTGTCAGGAGCAGGAGTATCAATGTGGACTACCTTATTATTCACATCATCTCTCTCAATCCTAGAAAGGAATCTGGCTTTCTTCTTTATCTTCCCCTTTCCAATGTT
This sequence comes from Sequoiadendron giganteum, assembly GCA_007115665.2. Lineage (NCBI taxonomy): Eukaryota > Viridiplantae > Streptophyta > Pinopsida > Cupressales > Cupressaceae > Sequoiadendron > Sequoiadendron giganteum. The sequence continues at coordinate 764,709,031 of CM021101.1, forward strand.
TTCCATTATTTCATCCCAATTAGGAGGATTATCATCCACCATAATTTGTTTATCCTTAAATTCTTTATCTAACCAGTTCAAAACAATAGATTCTGATTGTACTTTGTTATGTCCATCTTCTTCCTGTTGAACTTTGGGCACATTTTCCGCCATAGTAGGCTCCTTGGGAATCTCCCTAACTGAATCCTCTTTTTCCTTACTGTGCTCCTCCCCCTCATGCACTGGTGAAGGAGTCCTAGCTGTCATTTCTTCCCTCAAAAGAGGTCTATCTGCTTCACCTCTTGTAGGTGAATCCTCACAAGCCACCAGAGGAGACTACAAAACCTTATCTATTTCCACCTCAACATTGTAGAAATCACCCTCTTGGAATTCTTCCTCTCCATGGTCTTGGGGATCTTCAACATATTGTGGTTTTTCTGGCACATTTCCAATCTCATGAAGAGGAGGGATGTCCTCATGCTCGGTGATAGGAGCAGTCATGGGAACATTTCCTTTCGGTGTAGCATCCTTGTGAGAAGGAGTCCTTGATCTCTTGGTATATACTTGTGTCTTTTCCCCTTAGCTTTCTACCTCTACCATAGGTGTGTCACCCTTTTCATCTACTTTAGAAGTTCCCTTCTCCTTTTGTGACAACCTCACAATCCTCCTCCTTTTAGGTGAAGGGACACTGGCCTCTCGTTTTTCTCCTTCAACTCTTTTAGACTTATTTCTCCTCGAGACATGCTTCCTTTTCTTGGCTACACGCTTTCTTTTCTTCTCTACTTCTCCTACCTCCTCCACCTGAAAATCATTAAGTTTGATCTTGAAAGGAGAGCCCACCTTGGTTTTACCTTTAGGGTCCTTCTTAGGTGATTCCTCGGAACCAGAGTGAGACTCCAAGTCTCCCATAAGATCATAGGTGCATTGCACACCCTCACTCTCAAACTCCAACATCTTGTGTTTGAGCCATAGTTGGTATACTTGATTACTGGAGTCATGAATTTTTCTAGCTCTATCTTCTCTTCTTCCAGCCAATCAATTTTTCCAATTGGCTTATCCTTCACAGCCTCAAAGTTATGACCTTGAACCAAATTTCCATCCTCCTCCACCTGATAAGGAACACCAATTATGTTGTATAACCATACCAAGCTGGCTGGTGACTTGGAGAAATTCTTCTTCCTGACCTCAAATGCATCATTGATGTTGGCCCAATAGTCCTCTATGTCATCCTTGTGACTGTATTCTCTACTAGCCTTATTATGTGCTTCACCTATTATGTCAAAATTGGACCTCTTGGAGTGAAAAGGAAGACCGAGGGTACTCATCTCCTCTTCAGAAGCATGGGCCAAATTAATAAAAGGACAAGATTAATCACTGCCTATCCTCAAAGTAAATTCACTACCAAATCCTGTCTTGTGCTTTTCCCTCTTCATAATTACATCAAAGTCACATATTTGTCTTGTGACCTCCAGGAGTACAACATGATCCGTAGGGTACCTAGGGAGTTTGTATGGAGCCCTCTAACAACCATCAATTCTTATGTATGACAAAGTGGGGAACTAGATAAACCAAGCTCCAAACCTCTTAATTAACTGCTTCGCATTGTCTAAGATTCAGACATGTTCTCCACCTTGGAGAAATCTAGTGATGTACATGGTGAATGCATCATTCACCCTTTTGTAGCTCTAGTTACCCAAGTGTAGCTGTGGATAGAATTCATAAATTATATCTTGTGCAAACACACCTTTTGTGCTCAATCACATGTATGGGTGGAACCTAGCTAAAGCATAGAATAGGTAAGAATTTATTGTGAAAATCTTAGTCTACATGATAGTACACATCTATTCATGAATCATGGCACTTATTATTCCTGCCCAGTGGTAGTCTATAGCTTGTTCCATTCTAGCAAAAACATGCAACATCCAATTCTCGAACATTCCTGCACTCTTCAACCCTACCACCCTATTGAGGAGGGTGATAACATCATAGTATTCATTCCTAAATTTAAGTCTAGCCAACTGCTTGGGAAACTTGGAGAAGTGGGACTTAGGTTTTTCCAACCAGGAATTAATGACTTGTTGGGATTTGATGGTATCTTCCCCATATAAATTATTTTCCACATCCATGTCAAAGGTCTGGGCTATAGACACATGATTTAAATATTCGACAATTCTCCGTTGGGGACCAACTATCCTTTGTGTACCTCTTTCATAGTGTCGTGAAAATTCAAGCACCAGTTCATAACACTGTACTATAGGAGGAAATCTAGCTACATGTCCCAATCCTAATTCTAATGTCCTTTTGTCTAGTAGAGGAAGGTCTTGTGCTGCCATCCTTGTCTTGAACTCTTCATAATCCCACAATCCAACATTTATATTAGTGACCCTCGACCAGATGGAGGATAGCTTGCTCTCTGGAATTCTTGTTTTGATATCCATCTTGATTCTTTTTTCCTCACAAATAGAAGACCCCTTTGCACCTAAATCCACCACTTTACCGTTGGTTCCACTTGTCATTTCCTTACCTGACTCAACTTGTACTCGACAAAGAAACCATAATAAAGATCATATGGATTACAAGTTAATCAATCACAAATGACACATTCATCTTCAATACAAGTCCCATGATAAGAAGCATGCTCGAAAACCTCATAAAAATTAACCATCTCAAAGTTTGGGTTTTCAGCCCTCCCGTGGAATCCAGGCCAGAGAGGAATTTTGGGAAATTCCCACCTAGGGGGATTTTAGCGAAATAAGCACAAAAGCACTCAATAATCACTTAATCGACTACCATTAACCAAGCAACAACATGATACATCTTAAAAAACTCCAAGTCGATCATCAAATGCATAATGATTAACAAGACTTCATATATTCTCTTAATTCTCCCTTTTTAATAAAATCTCAGGAAAATTTGCCAGGGGTGGAAATCCGCGAAAATGACAACAGTTTACAAATTATGGGAAAATGAAGGAAACAAGATCTTTTGAAAAAATCTCGAAGGCATGGAATCTAGTGAAGCTATGTAATTTTCACAGTTTAAGCCCATTTTTGGGAAAATCACAAGGCGACAGACAAACCGGGGAAATCCAGAGGTAGAGGAAATCCACGAGGCAGGCAGTAATCTGGAACACTGCACATTTCGGGAAAATAAAGAGAAAACATAAAGTTGGGGAATTTCGGTAGATAAGGAATTTCGTGAAGACTTTGAAAACCCGAATATCCACGTTTTCTCTCAACCTCACCCAAATTGATCAAATAATCACAAATTTGAGGATCTGGAGCCTAAAACCAGCTCGATTTGAACCTCCCATAGATCATCCTTGAATTTAAAACTCACCCTAAGGTAAATCAAGAGGGATTGGTGATGCCCTAGGCACAAAACCCTAAAATTCCGCTATGAGCATGCAAGATAATCTTGGACTTAACTTGTTTGTTAGCAAAGATTTACAGAAGGATTGTTATGGACCATACAAGCAAGCAACCTCATGATGAAATCGAAAGACAAGTTCAAAAACTCACTTGGGATCGACACTTAAATAGAATGGGAAAAACCCAGCCTCAAGATATTCAACATCCAAACACACAGGAACTCAAATTCCAAGCACAGCCAAAATTCCAAAGAAGCATGCGCATTCAACAATCAAAAAGCAAGGCAACGCGAATCACATGAAGGGGCATCAAATGAAAACTAGAAACCTAATAATCAATAGCCAAACCCCATCGGATCAATACTTTGACTCACAAAACATACGCACAAATGATGAATAAATTAAATTCATTCATTAAAAGAGAGAAAGCATCATGTACATACCATGGGGATAGAGAAAATTGAAACAGTAGAAGCTGGCAAGAAACCCCAAGGTTTGAGTAGAGTGCAAATGGCTTCCAAAAAACCCAACTACAACAATTGACCCCAATTCCAAATGTACAATCCAATAACAACACTCAGGATCAAGCACTCCAATTCAATAGAAAGAAAGTGATAAAACTTTACTAGCACAAAACAACCAAAAAAATGAATTAATACCTACCACAAAAATCATACAATCGAGCATTAATGCGGTCAACAAGACAGGTCAAACCAAAACTTGAGAATTCGACAAGGCAACGAATCTTCAAAGAAATCCGTCACAACAGAATTCCGTGAAGAACAAAAATCTATGGATCACAGTGAAAAGTAGTCATCGCTGGGTTTTCAAGGAAATTGGGGAATTCAGCCAAGAGTGGATTTTCTCGAGAGTAGTGAAAAACTCGGAATGAGCCCAAAACTTAAGGTTTTCAATATATATCATTGAGGGACCATCCACACAAGCAAGATAAATATCCAAGCACATGCCCAAGCAATTAAATCCTCAAAAACCAAAGGGCCAAAGACCAAGAACAAAAGAAAAAAGAGCAAGAAATAGGGTCCCTACTTTCAATGGGGTGTGTGTGCAAAAAGTACACAACAAATGGCAACTCTACTAGGAAATGCTCTAGAGCATTTCAAAAACAAACTAGAATCAAGAACACAGAATCTTTGGTTTCAGACATTACATTAGGAAACCTATGAAAAAAGTCTCAGAAATCACAAGCAAGAAGACCTTTTCCTATACCAGGGCCCAAGTGTGTGTATTTGCATTCATTTCCCATTCCTTAAGTGTAACAGGAACTAGAGCAAGTCTAACTGGGCTACATAAAATTTCTAACTTCAAAAGCAACCTGGATAGAGCCGCACTGCCAGTCAAGCATCCATAGCCCCGATGAGGTTATCACTGTGACCCTCCCAAGCATAACTCTATTGCCAACTAGGCATCTATAGCCCCTATTGAGATACTAGGAAACCCCTGATAAGGTGAAGATTTTTTTTTATTTTCATAACTTCTCTTTTCTTTCTTTTTCTTTTAACATTTTTCATAAGCCTTCCTTTCAACTTGTAAGCCATGAAACTCACACTCAGGGATGAGAAACGTAGTGGTTCTGAAGCAAAATATAAGATTTTTCACGTGGCCAAATTACACAGGAACCATATGCAATTCCAGAATCTTTAAAAATTTTGTGAAAATGTGAGACCCAAATATATTCAAAAGTTCAACCAAAACAAGTGACTCTAATTCTAAGTACAAGGGACATTAGATAAAGGAATTTCACCACTTGACTTTGAAAAATAGACTAGAGTTTGTAAAAGAAATTTCTAGAACAACCCCAGGTGAGTAGCCTATTATGCAGATGCAACAACCCCCCAGAAAGCCGAAAACCCAAAAGAAAAAAACAAAGCAGCAAGAAAAAACCAATCGAAGAAAACCTACGCTAACCAAAATAAAACAAAATAAAACAAAAGAAACCTACACTAACCAAAGAAAAACAAAAAACAAGAAAAGAAAAGAAAAAAGAAAACCTAATCTAACTATGTACCAGAGAGAGCTTCAAACAACTCAAGATTGGAAGTAATGCTTCAGATACTACCCATTTAGGGGTAGTGGGATATCCTCACCAATGAGGGTTTTCAGGTGAAAAGCATTATTTCCCAAATTCTTTGAAATCTGATAAGGGAGAAGCTAAAGTTTTTCAAATTTACCATGCTCTCCCTTATGATCATGGACTTTATCCTTGTAGAGAACTAATTCAAATATTCTTAAGGCTTTCACCTTAGCTCTCTTATCAAACCATTGTTTCACTATGCCTTGGTGTTTGGAAAAATTTTCTAGGGCCTCATCTCTCTTCTCTTCAAGGTGTAACAACTCATCCAAATGGGCTTCACGCTTATCTTACTCATCATAGAATTCATTAACTAACTACAAGGTAGGTATCTTCAATTGTATGGGAAATAAAAGTTCCAAACCATACACTATGTGATAAGGAGAGGTTCCTATGGATGTCTTTTTTTTAGTACGATCAGCCCAGAGAGAAAATCTAAGCTCGGTGTGCCAATCCTTAAGATTCTGCTCTAGTAACTTACAGATGATTGTCAAAAGGTTGCTATTGGAAGACTCAGCTAGAAAATTACCCTGAGGGTAGTAATTGGATGCAAATTTTATGACAATTCCATGATCAAAAGCCCAATTAGAAAGTTTCAGTGATGCAAATGCAGGATCATTATCACAAACTAAAGACAATGGACAACCAAAATGATTAATAATACCTAACTCAAGGGAATTGATTACCACATCAGAAGTACATTCCTTACATGCAAGAGCTTTATTCCATCTAGTAAAATAATTAGTTATGATTAGAATATATTGGTGGCCCATAGAAGAAGGTGGGTTAATTGGACCTATAAAGTCCATTCTCCACTATGCAAATAGTTACACCTCTATGACCAGCTGAAGTGGAAGGGATATGTTTTTTTCCTTACTTGTTGTGTAACATACTTTAAAATTCCTCACATGGTTGTGCACATCCTTAAATAGGGTAGGCCAATAATAGCTAGCCCTTAGGATCTGATTGGCAGTGGATGATGCAAAACCATGGCCCATGCCATATCTTTCATGGAATTCAATCATCACTCTGGTAGCTTCTTCCTTCCCCAAACATCTTAAATACACACCCTCATGATTTATTTTATACAAGACAATCAATCTCATCATAAAACTACCACTCTTCAAGCACAGGGCCTGCCTTTGAACTATATTCAGGTGATCAGGACATCATTGGTTTAATAAATAATAAATGATTTCATCACACCAGTCACCTGGAGATACCTCTAGGAGATAATAATGTTGAGCTATGAGATCATAACCTATCTCAGCCATTGTCTTCATCAATCCCTACCCTCTTACTAATTTTATGCGTTGAATCTCAATGTCATATTCATGTAACATAGTTACCCATTTAGCTCTTTGTTCACCTAGCTTATTCTGCATTAGCAACAACTTCACCATAGGATCAGGCACTCTGGAAAAAACCTTATTCCCTAGAATATAGTGTCTAAACTTTTTCATAGCTCTGACCAAAGCATAGGCCTACTTTTCTACATTGTGATATATCAATTCTGCATCCTTTAAAGGGGTACTCATGAAGGCTATAGGATGCTCATTGCCTTGATCAGAATTTTGAGTTAACATTCTAGCACAAGAGTGATCGGAAGCAAATGAATATATGTAAAAATTCCTATCATAATCTAGACTCACCAACACTGGAGCTTCAATAATAGCTTTCTTAATTTCTATAAATGCCTCCTTGGCTTCTGCACTCCATTCCACTTTGGCCTCTTATTTCAGCATAGCATTCAAGGGCTTTATTATCTCTGCAAATCTAGTGATGAACTTTTTGATGAAGTTGATCCTCCCAAAGAATGACTTCATTTATTTTTTGATTGCAGGATGCTGAATCTTCAAGATAGCCTCTATTCATCAGTATCAATGGTGATACCCTATTCTGAAATAATATTTCCTAGCAATTTCCCTTCTGTAACCCAAAAAATGCACTTATTTGGGTTATGTGAGGTGCCAAACTCTCGACACCTTTGGAATACTTTGCATAAATCTGCTATATGATTACCTCGCCTCTTAGAGAAGACTGTCAAATCATCCATATAAATAATGATGCACTTACCAATTATGTCCTTAAAAGCAATATCCATAGCCCTCTAGAATGTAGCTCCAACATTGATCAACCCAAAAGGCATTCTTCTATAGGAAAAAGTTCCCCATTTCATAGTGAAGGCAGTTTTATGCCTGTCTTCATATTGTACCATGACTTGGTTGTATCCAGAATACCCATCCGAAAAAGACATCATCTGGGATCCTTTACAATCTGAAGTACCTTATCAAGTGAAGGAACAAGATAATTATCTTTTTCTGATGCTCTATTAAGATTCTAAAAGTCCACACACAATCTGATTTCTCCATTATTTTTCCTCACAAGAACCGGATTCACAACCCAGGTTGAATGCCTCACTGGAAATATAATTTGTGTTGAAAGTAGCTTTTGTACTTCTTTCTGAATGATGGGTTCTAACAGAGCATTGATTGGTCTTTGTCTTTGTCTGAATGGTTTAACATTTGACTTCAAGAGAATGGTGTGTGTAATAATTGAAGTATCATATTTTTTTAAGTCGTCATAGCTCCAAGCTATCACATCTCGATATGTATGTATAGCATCAATAATCCATCTCCTTTCTTTGGGAGTACATACTTTACCAACAAAAACATTCTTTATGTCATCCTATGTTCCCATGTTGTATGTTTCACATTGGTTGCTAAGAGATTCCCTTTTTACTTGTTGTTCTTGGTCCTTTATCCTATCCAAATCAAAAATTTGTTCTAGCTACACCATACCTCTTGGGATAGTGTTGGTCTTCAGGTTGATGACCCCTCCCAAGTCCATTTTTACCTCTTGAGGCTCTATCTCATCAATTACTTGAGAAGAAAACACATCACAACTTGTAATAAAATCTAGAATATGCTTATCATCTTCAAATACCTAGAAATTGGTAACATTATCAAGTACCGAAGGCACTAGAGGGAACTCCATCGTAAAATTCTTGAATCCATTTTTTTTCAAGGGTTGCAATGTACTAGCCGCTTGTGCTAGAGAATCTACAACTTGGTTCCTACTTCAAGGAATCAACTGGATGTTGAATGCATCGAATCCCTTAATAAGATCCCACACTCTATGTCTATAATTAGTCATCCTCATGTCATGACATGAATAATGTTTCCTCACCTACCTAGCTACCAATTCAGAATCCCCAAAAAATTATAATATCTTAACTTTCTGCCTTGATGCCATTAACAACCCATGGATTAAAGCTTCATATTTAGCCACATTATTAGTGCATTGGGATTTTAGTCTATGAGAAGCAAAATAGCTCTTACCTTTAGGACTAATCAGTTCAAACCCTCCTCCAGCACCTTGCTTAGATTTGGATACATCGAATCTTAACATCCAATAGCCATCAGTCCCTGATTGCTTCAAAACATCTTTCATTTTATTGTGAGTAGGAGGCTCTTCACGAAGCATTGGACTTTTACCCTTGTCATTATTTTGCTCTCCCTGTATGTTCATTTTGATAATTGGGGTTGGGTTAATGCATTTTTGTACTTGTTCCACAACATTCTAACATATATGACATTCCAACTCAAAGTGGGGGGCATCATGGACTCCACACCAATTAGGAAGCAATAATTCTTCAAAATTCATACTTCTACTTAGCTGGATCTGATTCTCCATACACTTTTGGATGAACTTTTGGATGAACTTTTGGAAGTTATCCAACAAACTGAGTTGCCTATCCTCTTGGTCATTAGTTTCATTTGTTTTCTCACTTAGTGTTTCAGAATCACTGATGGACTCATCTTGCATCATAAAAATTTCCTCAGACCCACCAAATTCTTATGTAGATTTATAAGAGGGGCCCTACAACATAAAGACCTCTTCCTTTAGTGATTACATACTTCATTTTGGGCTCTCTTTCAATCCTAATCTAATTTGGGACTCCTTTCCATGGTAGCCACATGTCAGAATGGTTCGTAGATGTATACCCATTTAATGCCTTAGTGAAATCCCAGCCCAAAATCAAACCATAGGTGTTAGGAATATCAACAACCTGAATGTTGATCACCTGTTGCACCCTCAGGTCTGATGTAACCTACCTGGGGATCATGTTCAGCTCTCCTGCTACACTCACCTTCATCTTGTCTAATTGAGTGACCTTTTGAGAAGAAATAGGGGTAATACCTAAAGATTTACAAACAATAAAAGGCATAGCATTTGTAGATGCTCCTGAATCCAACAGAAAATTATGTAGATTCTTCCTAAAGATACGAACAAAAATCAGAAAGGGATGGGTTTCCATATTGCCTTGGAATAAGCTCAACTGGGTGTCAGCTTGTGCAACCTAACTCTTATCTTTATCTTTCCCCTTGTCGGCAGGTGGGACCTAGCCTTGGCCTTTAGGTGCATGTTAATTAAAGGATCAGACGACTGCATCATTGGCAGTTACTCCTTGTGGTGCTGTGTTTGAATTGAAAGATCCCAATAAATCATTCCTAATAGTAGGGACTCTTAATAATTCAAAAGAAGAAAGACTTACCTTTACTTTTCTGAATTCTTCAATCACATATTCGCCCAATTTCTCCATGTTGATATCAGCATGAGCCTCCTTGTAGCCACTAGTCTATTTGTCCTTTGATACTTCAGCATTATTTCCTTTTGACAGGTACTGTGTTGGTAAATGAGGGTAAGATGGATTATTATTGGCCTGAGGATCTAGTGGAGCAGTGAAATTATTTGGAGGAATAGAAGTAGTGAAAGGGCTTGTAGATTGTGGACTCTTGTTAGGCCTATTTCTCAAATCATATTTCTTTATGGGTTGCTGAAACATATGAAATTATTCAACACCAACTTCCTCCTCATCCAAAGGGCCATTATAATTTTCATTCTCTTTATTAAACAACCGAGATATTTCATCCTCATTCAACACCTGCTGTGTCTCATTATTTTGGTCACTAGATTCTTCTTCTAGTTCATTCTCCTCACCTTTTGGGAATGGAGCATGGTTAAGAACCATTATTGGGGAATCATAAGGATTTGAGGGCACAATCTCTTGACTATTGGAATTGTTTTCAACTTCATACTGAAAGATAGAGGCAACAGTTTGAAACTCAGGTCAATCTAACTCAAAATGTTGGCTTGTCTTATGGAGCATACACCATCCAAACAAAGCTACTTCTACCAGATACACACCACTTGGAGGTTTCTCCTAGGTAGGAGGTTGATCCAATGGAGTAGGAATTCATCCATTATTAAGTCCAGTATTCTAAGTTCTATTCTGTCTAGTTGGTTGCCTTCTATCGAACCCCAGTCCACCTTGTTTCCCCCTATCATAATTCTGGCCAGAGCCTTGTCCTCTTTCAAAATTTTGATTTATGTCAAAATACTTCCCTCTATCAAAGCTTTGTCCTTTAGCAACCTCTACATTCTCTCTATTGTAGTTCGATTACATGTTTTTCTGTGCAACCTAAAGTTGGCTATTCTGATTTCTTAGGTAGGTCACCTCCATATTTAGTTTCTTCACCTACTCAGTTAACTCATCCAGTCGTTCCTTATCTAAACCATTGTATGGAATTGAATTCAAATTACCAAGAGGGTATCCTGATGCTCCTCTAGATCCAACAGCCTGGTTCAAGACTTCTGAATTCTACAAAGATGTAGGAAAACTAGTCTGCTACTGTGGGTGAAGGGGTTCATTGGCTCCTTATTGAGGATAAGATGTCATTGGATGAGCTTGATTTATTGGAGGACCAAGGTGTGGGATCAAAGGTAATGATGGTATTGGATTCATCATGGTAGTATGATTGGTCAAAGCCTGGTTCAACACTTGGACTTTCCCAGGGTGAGCAGTAGGTCCTAAGGATGGCAAAGGTCCTGAAAAATGTTGCCTCAGATTTGTGTTGACCTTAACAACCTCTGCATATGTAGTGAGCAAGGTAGTTGGGGGATTAGTCCTCCATTTAAGGAAGGTGGATATAAGGTTGTCAAGGGATTCAAAGTAGACCTCTAGGGGAGTGGCATCATCTATAGCATAAGGTGCTTGAAGTCTAGTGTATGCCCGATGAAACCTATCATTGAAAGACCCCACAGGCTCATTAATTTCCCTCTTAACCCCAATAAACTACATGTAAAGCTCATTAGCACTAATGAGAATTTTAAACTTCTACAGAAATGCAGTCTCCAGATCTGTCTAGTTATGGATAGAAGCAGTAGGTAAGTGATTATACCAATAGAAGGCCTCTTCCCCTTAGGGAATAAGGGAAAATCTTGCACGCAAAATCCTCATGGTTGATTCCTTTATCTCTCAGATAGGTTTGGAAAATCCTAATATGCTCCTCTGCCATCCTATTGGGATCATTGGTATGGAACTTCAAGAAAAAGTGCTTAGGGTTCTTTGGCATGACATTGTAATTATTGAAGATCAAAGGAGATGGATTATTGGCTAGAAAATCCATCGGTGGAGGTGGAGGTAGTAATGGTTGATTTAGGGCCGACTGAGGTTGCGGAATTAGAATGCCCTCATAATCAGATGAGGATGATGGGGATGATGTGAGTGGCTAGGTGAATGATGATTCTCCCCTCGTCCTAGGTCTTCTTGACCTAGTAGGGTCTTGCAGCTCTTGGAACTCTTCCTCCCTTGAAGTAGATCTAGTTCTTCTTCTGAACCTTTCAGGAGAAATGGCATTGAGAAAACGCTCTAGTTTTCTTACTCAGGCCCTCCTTCTAGCGCCAATCTATTGATGGTGTTTTCTACACAATAACAACTCAGATAAAATATGATATCCTATCTCTCTTGAAAGGTAAATCTCTATGGGAAAATAGATAACCCCAAGGTCTTTAATGTCATGTCTTGACTATGAAAGTAAAACAACTCAGAGATAATGTGAAAAGGTTGGTAATCACAAAGGGACCTTACTACAAGCAAATACTAGACTTAGATTAATTAGATCTAGCAATATGTTGATACTTCACAGCCTAAAAATACCTCTGATAATAAAATAAAGAACAAAAGATAAGGGTTTTAGAGATAAATCTAAGACTAATTCTAACCCTAAGATTGACATGGAAAAAGATAAAATTCTTGAAATGGACCAATCCCTCATAAACTGATTCTTGTTCAACCCAGATAAATCTGCAATCTTACAGAAATGGTGAAATATTCTAAGGTGTTAAATATTTTTAGACTATGAATATTCATTCAAGACAACCCTATTGTAATTGAAATGAACAAGCATTAATAATTGAACTAAACATGGTTTTAAGTCCAGGCTAACTTTGCAAAGCAGCTAACAATTAGCTAACTGTAAAAAGTATGGACTAAAGATTGTTACAAACACTTCAAGCATAAAACCCTAAAAATTATCAAACAATCTAACATCAAATAACTTAAGAAATTTCAAAGATACAATATCAAGAACCATTCCAAATAAAACTCAACACAAGAAAGGCACCAAATCATAATGTCTTTACTTGTACTAAATCATCCAAAGTGGCGGCAATTCCAGTCTTCTGTTATAACACTTGCTTGAAAAGATAAACTAAATTCTAACTCTAATTCTTGCTCCTATCACAATTTGCTCCAATGTAAATGTATAACTAACTAACTCCTTACAAATGAGGCATAACACCAAACTTATAGAAACCCCCAAGATATGTCGACCCAATTAGAGTTTAGAATAATAAACAACCACACAACAGGTCGGCGAAGAGAAATTCAAAAATATGAAATGTGCAATATGCACCAATTTCATCCAAGTTGGCTTGGGGTCTCCAACAAATCTTGGTCCAATGCATGCAAAGGAAGAGGAAAAATAATGGGGAAGGACAAATTCTGATGTAGAATTGCATCAACTACTTCCCCCTTTGTCCTTAGCACACTCCACCTTATCCTGCACCATCAAAAATACCTTGTCCAGGTCGGCAATAGGTGGCATAGGTCAAACCCTAGGTCTCCTCTCAAGGGAACTGATATCATCTCTTGAATGCTTCACCACTTTATCCCAATCTACCCTATTTTTTTATATCTTTCAATAACTACAATGTAAGTTGCAGCATCATCCAACTAATGTTCGCTGATAGGGCCCTCATTGACTAGAGAATACACATCTCGCCACCATTTTCTCAACTACTCTAGGCTGAGATGCTTTGGCACAAATTTCTTTCTCCCTGTCATCACTTCAGAAAAGAAAATACACTTATTGTAGATTTCAGTCAAAGTGTCTTCAATCTGCCTTCCTTGTTTATACATCTTCTTCAAAGAATTTTTCCTTATTTTCAAAATTTCAAACCATTCCCAAGGCTCTGCGATTCTTGAGGAAGGAAGAATTCCATCATTTATCAATTTATCTTTAGTGTATTCCATGATGGTCTTTTTCTTTTGCAATAGGAGATCTGCATCTTCCTTATCTTGAACCAACACATTCCTTAGCTAATCTAAGGATCTCATTCCATCTCCTCCAGTCGAAAGGATATCTTTGATAGCATCATCTCCCTTGGTTTGCACCCCCTATAACCAGCCGTTTGGATCATGTATGTTATTATTCATTATTTCCAACTTTGATATTGTTTCTTGAGGTAGGAATCCTATAGTAGATGAGGAAGAACTAATGGATTGCAAGGGTTTCATCAACTCTTGCAAATATATTTTAAGTTTATCATTTTCTTTCTCCAACTCTAATTTAGTTTGTACCTCGTTCCTCAATCTTCCAAGGATTACAGCACTAGATCCTTCATATTCTTCAATTTATTTCTCCATGGAAGCATACCCCATGTTGATAGTCTTCACACTATAATCTGTTTCAGTCATATCATCCCTATCCTTGTCAGGAGTAGGAGTAGCAATGTGGACTACCCTGTTGTTCACATCATCTCTCTCAATCCTAAAAATGATTCTGGATCTCTTCTTTGTTTTCCCCCTACAAAATTTTTCTAGTAGTTCATCCCAATTATGAGGAGAATCATCCACCATTATTTTTTTATTCTTCAGTTCTTTATCTAACTAGCCCGAAATAGTAGATTCTGATTGTACTTTGTTCTATCCATCTACTTCCTATTGAACTTTAGGCACATTTTCCTCCATAATTGGCTCCTCGGGAATCTCCCTAACTGAATCCTCTTTTTACTTATAGTGCTCCTCCCTCTCATGCATTGGTGAAGGATTCCTAGCCATCATTTCTTCCCTTGAAAGAGGTCTACCCTTTTCACCTCCTGTAGGTGAATTCACAAGCCACCAGTGGAGACTGCAGACCCTTATCTATTTCTTCCTCAGCATTGAATTATTCCTCTCCATGGTCTTGGGGATCTTCAACATCTTGTGGTTTGTCTGGCACATTGCCAGTCTTATGAAGAGGAGGGTTTTCCTCATGCTCGGTAATAGGAGAAGTCATGGGAAAATTTCCTTTTGGTGCAACGTCCTTTTGGAGAAGGAGTCCTTGATCTCCTGGTATATACTTGTGTCTTTCCCTTGAGCTTTCTACCTCTACCATAGGTGTGTCACCCTTTTCATCTGCTTTAGAAGTTCCCTTCTCCTTTTGTGCCAACCTCACAATCCTCCTCCTTTTAGGCAAAGGGACACTAGCCTTTTATTTTTCTCCTTCAGCTCTTTCAGCCTTCTTTCTCCTTGAGAAATGCTTCCTTTTCTTGGCTATAGGCATTCTTTGATTCTCTGCTTCTCCTACCTCCTCCACTTGAACATCTTTAAGTTTGATCTTGAAAGGAGATCCCACATTGGTTTTACTTTTGGGGTCCTGCTCAGGTGATTCCTCAGAAGCAGAGTGAGACTCCAAGTCTCCCATAAGATCATAGGTGCATTACAGACCCTCGTTCTCAAACTGTGACATCTTGTGTTTGAGCCATAGCTTGGTATACTTTATTAATGGAGTCATGACTTGTTCTAGATCTATCTTCTCTTCTTCCAGTCAATCAACTTCTCCAACTAGCTTATCCTTCACAACCTCAAAGTTATGACCTTGAACCAAATTTCCATCCTCCTCTACCTAATTAGGAACAACCCTTATGTTGTATAACTCTACCAAGCTGACTCATAACCTGGAGAACTTCTTCCTGACCTCAAACTCATCACTAATGTTGGCCCAGTAGTCCTCTATGTCATCTTTATGATTATATTCTCTGCTAGCCTTCTTCTGTGCTTCACCTATTATGTCAAACCCGGACCTCTTGGAGTGAAAAGGAAGACCTAGGGTACTGATCTCTTCTTCAGAAGCATGGGATGAATTAATAGAAGGGTAGGCTTCATCACTTCCTATCCTCAAAGGAAAGTCACTACCAAATCCTGGCCTATGCTTTTCCCTCTTCACAATTACATCAAAGTCACATATCTATCTTGTGACCTCCAGGACTACAACATGATCCATAGGGTACCTAAGGAGTTTGTATGGAGCCCTCTGACATCCATCAATTCTTATGTATGAGAAAGTGGGGAACTAGATAAACCAAGCTCCAAACCTCTTCATTAACTCTTTGGCATTGTTTGAGATTCGGACATGCTATGCACCTTGGAGCAATTTAGTGATGTACATGGTGAATGCATCATTCACCCTTCTGTAGCTCGAGTTACCCATGTGTAGCTGTAGGTAAACTTCATAAATTATATCTTGTGCAAACACACCTTTTGTGCTCAATCCCTTGTATGGGTGGAACCTAGCTAGAGCATAGAATAGGTAAGAATTCAGTGTGAAACTCTTAGTCTATAGTACAATACACATTTGTTCATTAATCATGGCACTTATTATGCCTTCCTAGTGGTAGTCTATACCCTATTCCATTCTAGCAATAACATGGAGCATCCAATTCTCAAACATTCTTGCACTCTTCAACCCTACCACCCTACTGAGGAGGGTGATAACATCATAGTATTCCTTCCTAAATTTAAGTTTGGCCAACTGCTTGGGAAACTTGGAGAAGTGGGACTTAGGTTTTTCCAACCAAGAATTAATGAATTTTTGGGATTTGATGGTAGCTTCCCAATATAAATTATTTTCCACATACATGTCAAAGGTCTGGGCTATAGACACAAGATTTAAATTTGCCACAATTCTCACTTGGGGACCAACTATCCTTTGCATACCTCTGTCATAGTGTCATGCACATTCAAGCACCAGTTCGTAACACTGCATTGTAGGAGGAAATCCAGCTACATGTGCCAATCCTGATTCTAATGTCCTTTTGGCCAGTAGAGGAAGGTCATGTGTTTTCATCCTTGTCTTGAACTCTTCATAATCCCACAATCCAACATTTGTATCACTGACCCTCGACCAGATGGAGGAAAACTTGCTCTCTGGAATTATGCTTTTGATATCCATCTTGATTCTTTCTACCTCAAAAAATAGAAAACCCCTCTACACCTGGATCCACCACTTTACCCTTGGTTCCACTTGACATTTCCTTACCTGACTGAGCTTACACTCGATAAAGAAACCATAATAAAGATCATATGGAACACAAGTTAATCTATCAAAAATTACAAATTCATCTTCAATAAAAAGTCCCATGATAAGAAACATGCTCAAAAACCTCATAAAAATTAACCATCTCAAAGTTTAGGTTTTCAGCCCTCCCGCGGAATCCACGCCAGAGAGGAATTTTGGGAAATTCCCACCCAAGCGGATTTTAGCGAAATAAGCACAAAAGCACCCAATAATCACTTAATCAACTATCATTAACCAAGAAACAACATGATACATCTTAAAAAAAGTCCAATTTGATCATCAAATGCATAATCATAAAGCAGACTTCATATATTCTCTCAATTCTCCCTTTTCAATAAAATCTCAGGAAAATCCGCTAGGGATGGAAATTTGCAAAAATGAAAACAGTTTAGAAATTGCAGGAAAATGAATGAACCAAGAACTTTAAAAAAAATCCTAAAGGCACGAAATCCAGCAAAGCTAATGTATTTTTCACAATTTAAGCCCATTTTCGAGAAAATAACAAGGCGACGGACAAACCGGGGAAATTTGGAGGTAGAGGAAATCCGCGAGGCAGGCATAAATCCAGATCATTGCACATTTCGCGAAAACAAAGATAAAATGGAAAGTTGGGGAATTCTAGCAGATAAGGAATTCCGTGAAGACTTTGAAAACTCGAATATCCACGTTTTCTCTCGACCTCACTCAAATTGATCAAATGATCACAAATTTGAGGATCTAGAGCCTGAAACCAACTCAATTTGGACCTCCCACAGATCATCCTTGAATTTGAAACTCACCCTAAGGTAAATCAAGAGGGACTCGTGATGCCCTAGGCATGAAACCCTAAAATTCCACCATGAGCGCGCAGGATAAGCTTGGACTTAACTTGTTTATTAGCAAAGGTTTACAAAAGGTTTGTTATGGCCCATATAAGCAAGCCACCTCATCATGAAATAAAAAGACAAGCTCATAAAATCACTTGGGATTGACACTTAAACAGAATGGGCAAACCCCATCCTCAAGATATTCAACATCCAAACAAGCAGGATATCAGACCCTAAGCACACCCAAAATGCCAAAGAAGCATGCGCATTCAACAATTAAAAAGCAAGGCAACATGAATCACATGAAGGGGCATCAAATGAAAACTAGAAACCCAAGCATCAATAGGCAAACCCCACAAGATCAATACTCTAACTCACAACACATACACACAAATCATGAAGCAATTCAATTCATTCATTAAAAGAGAGAAATCATCATGTACATACCATGAGGACAGAGAAAATTGAAACAAAAAAAGCTGGCAAGAAACCCCAAAGTCTGAGCAGAGTGGAAATGGCTTCTAGAAAACCCAACTGCAACAATCATCCCCAATTCCAAACGTACAATCCAGCAATAGCACTCAAGATCGAGCTGTTAGAGTAAAGGTTTTAACTTAATTATGTTGATTAAGTTACCTTTATTTCTCTCTTAAGATTTCACTTTAGTTTGCATAAAGTGACACTTAATAATTATATTAATTATTAAATATTTTCCTATTAGGGTTTCTTCTAGGGTTTGCATGATCTCCTTCTTAAGGATTCATCTCATTGTATATTCATAATTCCTTTTTTGTTCTGATAAGATAATTTCTCCATTTTTTAGAGCTTCAAACCCTTGTTTGTTTTCTCCATCCATTCTCTTCCTTGTGACAAGTATCCATTTGCATGCATGTGTTCTTGGAGTCTAAAGTTGGTTTTGACAAATTCTACATGGTATTAGAGCTTTCCATTTGCATGCAGGTGTTCTTGGAGTCTGAAGTTGGTTTTGACAACTTCTACACAAGAAATCTAGTTCAATAGAAAGTAAGTGATAAAACTTTAGTGGCACAAAACTCCCAAAAAAAAATGAATTAATACCCGTCACAGAAATCATACAATTGAGCATTAATGCATTCAATAAGATAGGTCAAACCAAAACCTGGGAATTCAACAAGGCAATGGATACTCGAAGAAATCCGATCACAATAGAATTATGTGAAGAATGAAAATCCTTGGATCAAAGTGAAAAGCAGTCGTCACCGGGTTTTTCAAGGAAACTGGGGAATTCTGCCAGGAGTCGATTTTATCGAGAGCAGTGAAAAACCCAGAATGAGTCCAAAACTTAAGGTTTTCAATATATATCATAGAGGGACCATCCATGCAAGCAAGATAAAGATCCAAGTACATTCCCAAGAAATCAAATCCTCAAAAACCAAAGGGCCAAAGATTGAGAATGAAAGAAATTAGAGAAAGAAAGAGGGTGCCTACTTTCAGTGGGGTGTGTGTGCAAAAAGTGCACAACACAGTGCAACACTTGGGTTCATGACATGGATTAATCACCTCCTGTGGACCTTAAATCTTGTATAAATCTAGGAGCTATATCAGGCATTAACAAGTCAATATTTTGGTACAATGACATCCACATGTGCAACAATTGGTATCAGATTCGAGGTCATAGGTTTGAACCCCTTGCTTGTGCTAGGGGGATTATTGCAAAAAAAATTCCCTTCATCTCCTTGTGTTTTTACTAGGATGCTTTGGTTTGTGACATGGCTTAACTACCTCATGTGGATCTTGGATCTTGTATAAATCAGGTGGTTGTATCAAACATTAACAAGTCAATCTTTTGGTGCAACGATAGGCACCTGTGCAACACTTGGTATCAGAGTCGAGGCCTCAGGTTTGAACCCCTTGCTTGCATTGGGAGGATTTTTGCAAGAGTTGTACCCTTGGTCTACTTGTGTTGTTCACTATGCTTGGGTTCATGACATGGCTTAAATTCCTCCTATGGATCTTGGATCTTGTATAAATCTTGCAGTTGTATCAAGCATTAATAGGTCAATAATTTCTTGTTTCCTTAGGAATTTTTATTGAGAAAGTTTCAAATTTTAATTCTTATTCTAGAGATTAGTTGATTGGTACACTAACTTCATTCGAAATGAGAAAACTTGGTTTGAGAAATGGAACAAAAGTGGAGACTGCGTTTAAGGTTGGAAAATTAAAAAATATTGAAGATTCAGATGGAATAACTTATGCAAATTGAAAAAAAATAGACTTGGGAATTGGTTCCTAGACTAGAAAACAAGAACATAATTGCAACTAAATGTTTTTTGAGAAATAAACTGAATGAGAATGGAGAAGTGGTAAGAAACAAGGAAAGGCTTGTGTGTAAGGGTTACTCACAAGTGGAAGGAATAAACTTTGAGGAAACATTTTCCCTAATGGCTAGGATGGAAGCTATCAATATTTTTTTGGCATTTGTAGTGTACAAGGAATTTAAATTTTATCAAATGGATGTAAAGTATCCCTTTCTGAATGGTGAACTAGAAGAAGAGGTTGATATGGAAAAACCGGAAGGATTTGAGTTTTCATATCAATCAGATATGGTATGTAAACTGAAAAATGCATTATATGGATTGAAGAAAGCTCCCAAAGCTTGGTATGCAAGATTGGATAGATATTTGATACAAAAAATATTTAGTAAAGGCACCACATATAGTAATATTTTCTTCAAAATTGAGTAGGACAAAATCTTGATAGTGGTTGTGTATGTGGATGATATTATCTTTAGAGGAAATGAAACTATGTGTAAGAAATTTTCAAAAGAGATGTAGAAATAGTTTGAGATGTCAATGTTTGGGGAGATAAATTTCTTCCTTGGGATACAAATCAATCAAATAGATAAATGAATTTTCATTTCACAGTCAAAGTATGTCAAATATATGCTAAAGAAGTTTAGAATGGAAGACTCAAAATTGGTATGCACTCCTATGGTGATTGGTTTCAAATTATGCAATCATGATGATTCACCTAAAGCTGATCAAAGAAAGTATAGATCTATGATTGGTGGACTATTATATCTAACTACAACTAGACCAAATATCATGCATGCAGTTTGTCTTGTGGCTAGATTTCAAGAAGATAGTAAGGAAAAATATGTTGCGGCAGTGAAGAGGATATTCAAATACATAAAAGTCACTTTGAATTATTGCTTATGGTATCCTAAGGATAATAATTTCACATTAAGTGCTTATATAGATGTAGATTGGGCTAGTTGTGTTGATGACAAAAAATACAAGTGTTGGTGCATTCTTTCTTGGATGTAGATTAATGTCATGGTTAATTAAGAAGCAATTTTAGTTTCTTTATCCACTATAGAGGCTTAGTATATTACAATAGAATCTTGTTGTACACAAGTCTTGTGGATGAAATAGACATTGAAGGATAGCAGAGTAATGTATGATGAGCCTATTTATATATTTTTTTATAATACAACTACAATTAATATTTTAAAAATCCATTTATGCACTCAGGGACAAAGAATATGTCAATCAGGCATCATTTTTTGAGAGAAGGTTATGCATAATGAGTTCAAGCTTGAATATGTACCTACAAAGGATCAGATAGCTAACATATTTACTAAGGATCTTCCTAAGGATACTTTTGAGTATCTTTGGGAGAAGTTGGGGGTTATTCCCCTCCTTTCTTAAACTAGATGCATATGGAGATGCATCAGTCCAATGGATCTCTAGATTTCTCCTTTTTAGACCGATGTTTGTGGCTACCTCTCAGGGGGAGTTTGTAGTGTCATGTGTTGTCAATTTTATAGTAAGGAATGTTTTCATTGTGCAAAGTTGTTGATTTGGTTTGGCATACTCCTAAGGGGAGTATTTAGAGTAGGTATCCTGGTTCGGTATCAAAGAGGGAGAACAATGCAACAAAATTTATACTTTGTTATTGATGTCAAAGGGGGAGAAAGAATCATGTGAATTTTTTTATCTACATAAGGGGAGAAAAGAAATAAAATAATAAGAAAGTGTGTTAAGAGATGTTGTGTTGCATTTGATGGTTTTTCACATCATGTGTTTCCATCAATGACAAAGGGGGAGATTGTTACAAGTATGAAGGTGGTGTAATTGATTTCAATATGATGTCAACATTTTGGTGTTTTTATTCATGTCAACTATGTGTTGAGTAAGATTTTTGCATAATTAAGATGTCAGGGATACTAAGAAAATTGATAAAATAAGGAAATAGGGTGTCATAGAAGTGTTTTGGTTTTGTTTCACATTTATTCTAGGTTTAAGATCTACTTTTTTGGTTTGGATATGTTGGTTAGAGTTTTTAAAAGTTTCTATATCCATAATTTGGGCTTTTGGATTGCTAGTCCGAGGAAGTTGTGTTCACTAGTATGTGAATTAGTTTTACAGTGTTGTATAGAGGTGTTTGGGAGAAATGTATTTTCTCCACATTTCTCTACAAAAAAATTTCAATACTTGTGGTTTTGAAGGAGAGTTAATTATTTTGTTCTCTTGTTTGTGTTAAGAGGATTTGTGGTTAGGCATATTAGAAGGTCTTTTGAGTTATAGAGTATTGCAGTGTCTGACAATGTTGTCTAGATAAATAGTATGATTATAATCTTTAGGTGAGATTTTTTGTGGAGGAATTTGTTGGTTTTCAGGATGCTCTTGGATCATGTTCAGGAGAATTTTTTGTCCAAAATTTTGGATTTATTTAAGGAAGTGTGTACTTACTGGTGTTTACACTACATTCAAAGATGTTCAAGTATTATTGAAGGCATAGCATGGTGTGTGAGATCTAATTTGGGTCCCAATTAAGTGTTTTCTTGGTCCACTTTCATTCCTATCCATTGCGGGAATATTTAGTGCCAACCTAATTTGAAATTACAAAGTGTGAAGAGTGTATTTCTGACCTTGGAGAACGTTTTCAAGGTTTAGGATGATATATGGGTAGGTGCAAAACGTTGGGGGCCAAAAAGTGGCCAATTTTTAAAAAAAATTTGAAAATCCATAGTTTGAGTGTGGTATAACATGCTCGTGTTATGGCTTGGTGTGAATGATCCTAAGGCTCGATCAAACTAATCCTATAACACACTTGTGTTATAATGTGAGCGCATTATGAGTCTTTATAAGAAAAAAAAGAAAATCCAAATCATTTTAGACCGTCATATTTTCTTCATGCACAACTGATTAGGGTGGAAATAGGGTCCACCAAAATGAGTTAAAAAAATGATGGACCACTTATTTTTCAAAGGCCTAATCACCTCAAATTATGTAAAATAAGATGCTAATAACAATAAAAAATGCAACCTAGCTATTATAGCAACTATGGGGGATGTTTTTAGAGTATAAAAAGTTATGTACCTAGCTAGAAAGATAATGTTTTTGAGCTATGGAGGACTCATCTACCTTTAGTGGCGAATGGGTCCTCTTAGGGTTTTAGAAAACTGATTTCAGGATCTTGTTCCTTGATGTTTGCACTCTTAAATTCCTTGTTTTCAAGCTCTAGACGGTTGAATGAAATTTTTTAGAGCTCTTTCCGTGATATTACACTTTGAATGACAACTTTAGCAAATTTTCAACTTTGATATTTTTTTGCCAAATCATGCTCAACTTGATCTTCAACCTGTAAAGTATGCAATCACACACTCAAGGGTAGAAAAATTGTTGATTTGTTAGTGAATAAGGGTTTTCCTCAGTCAAACCCCTTGTAGGTAATTAAAGCAAATGATGAAATAAGGAAATGAAGCATGAACATGAAAAGATGTAATTGATATCACCTTGGATGATGTCTTGGGAAGAAAATCTACAAACCATCATGTAGTGACCATGAATAATGTATATCTAGGATCCTTGAATAGAATGTGAACAATAGTTGCAAGAAGATCTTAAATGCTACATCCACCTCTTAGCTCAACAACATGAATGTATGCATAAAACCCTTGAAATGATGACATGATCCTGAATTGTTGCAATATAGACTTGAAATCTACCTTGAAATTCCTTATGAATTCTCTTGTAATGCTCTAATGATTTATCACTTGAATGATTGAATGCTTCATAAAATTGATAGGAGAAACAATGTGAATTAATCCCTTATTTATACTAAATTAGGAGACTAACCTTGAAATTCAAAGAACGAAGGCCGACACCAGATCTAGAAAGAAAGATAATTAAATTACCATGAGAATGAAATTCAAAAAGTGGGTTCTCATTAAGGGAGGACCCATTTTCCACTAACTATGAATGGGTCTTCACTAAGTTTCCAAGACCAAGCTTTGGGGAGCTGAAAGAAGGGTAAAAACCCATTCTAGATCAACTATGAAAGGGGGTTCATGTTAAGGGAGGACCCATTATCCATTAGGGAAAATGGATCCTAGCTCAACTTACTAGGACAAAATTTTTCCCAATCAAATAATTTGATAATTAAATTATGATTGTCAGGATAGATCTTCGAGAGGTTTCAAAATTAAGACCTAAATTTGAATTAAAAGGGCATTAATAACTCCAATTAACCACAATTAATTAAGACCATCTAGATAAGTGTGAAATTACTTTGAAACACTTTAGAACACTTAAACAAGGTGCACATTATATACATTTTATTTAGAAAGGGGCCCATTAGGCTTAATTAAGAATATACATCCTAGAAAAGCATGAAAGTGTGTTACAACACTTTCAACACCTTTGCAAAGGATCGATTAAGGCATGCTATAGTTAAATAAAGGTCTTAGAATAGTGTGAATGTGTACAAAACATTACAAAACCACTCCAAGACATCATTAATTCATCTTTAATGTCAATTATCAAGCAAGCAAGGGAAAAGGCTACTTTTTCCATTACTAAATTTTTCCCCCACTTTAGTGAGAGGATGATCCCATGTCAAAATCACACTAAAGTACATATTCAAGACACTTAAGTATGCATAAATAACAAAGATACATGATCATATGTTGTCAAAGGCCAAGAAAAAAATAAAAACAAAGGATCAAGCAAACTGATTCAATGTGATGTGAGGTGGTGGTTGTTTTTTCATAACATGCTACTCGCTCTGGGGTAGTGGAACCTCAGTCTCTCCACTAGGTGAGATGTCCCATAATATTTATGCTCACTCTTGGGTAGTGGAACCTTAGTCTATCCACTAGGCGAGTTGTCCCAAAATATTTATGCTCACTTTGGGGTAGTGGAACCTTAGTCTGCCCACTAGGTGAGTCATCCCAACGAGGTGTGAAATGAGAGAATCATATTAGCCTCTCATACCATATAAAAGTTATCCTCTTGAAAACTTTGATAAGGCACCACAATGAATATTCTTTTGTAAATTAGTTTGAATGCCATGTAAAAAAAATTTCTTAAGGGGATTTTTCTTCGTTCATGTAAGGTATCATCTTACATAACATCATACTTAATGTCTCTAAGAAAGGAAAATTTAAAGAATTATCACACTCTTGGAAACCTAGTGGAAAAGGATGGCATCGAGTCTTCTTTCTTCCACCTGTTACTCTAAAATACCATTAATACCTATGCAATGTATTTAGGTTAACCATCAAAATTATCACAAGCCCAAGATCATTCTTTTATGATCGGGCATGCTTCATTTATGTTGCAAACATCCCTTCTTGACAACACCATTTCCTTATGCCACTATTTTCAACAGACTTCCTGGGAAGATTTGATCAACTGACAAGTCATAAATTAAAAGTGTTCTTTCCCCAATAGAGCATATCTCATAGTACACATATCTACAAATCATTTGATTTTGATGGAAACTAAGGCATCTTCACCTACCATACCATGTGTTTTGACAATTTGAGTGCCTCTGCAGAAGAACAAAAAACATAATATGCTCATTTTTTAAGGAGATCTTCCCTTCATTTCTTTATCACAAAGATTTTTTTTGCATCTTCCTAATATTGTAAATAGGCTCATGCTTTTGAATCAATAAGATTGTTGTTTTACCTATTCTCTCCTTCTGATATATTGTGTGAATATTTGTACCTTCATATCTATATGTTTTATCGACCTTTTAGACATATATATGTGTATAATCCTCAGCTTACTTCCATACTTGTCTAAAAGAATTGATGAAAAGAGACCTGCGTGAGGTTAGGTAATCCTCATTGATTCCTTGCATTTTTCTAAGAAAGATGAAGCACATTTAAGTCTACGTGCATCACCACCCTTTCCCTTTCATTCATTCCTTCTCCCCATTTTCCTTGGAAAACCAATAGAATAGGATTAGATATTAGTTTTATTTTTTGTTGATTTGGATCAACACTCTACATCTAGATTTAGAAAGGAAGTTGGCCTTGTTTGGAGGTATGATGTCAACTGCAAGGTCCAACACCTTGAGATCATTCCCACGTTTCACTAAAATGTTGGGTTGTGTCCAACAAGGTTGTAATTTTATGTGATAATAGCAAGTTTTAATTTTTCATGCTCTCACATGTGCGAGCATGAGCAGGAGGGAATACTAGTCACGTGATGGAAAGTTTAGATTGTAATATGGATGTGGAAGGATTGAATGGTTATGATTAAATGGACAAGGATTGAGGATTGTGTGGTTTTAAATATAATGGGAAATGGTTGTGGAGATTAATTAGCCTAAATCAATTAATTAAGTGGGTATTAATTATTTGATTTAGTTTGAGGATTTAGTGGATGAGGTTTAGACTTAATTAAATACATGTAAATTTATTTAATTAAAGGTGAAGAATAAAGGTAAAGGATGGATTAAATAAATAATAAATATTTATTTAATTGGCTAGGATGGGGTAAAGTCAAATTTGGTTGGTTATGGAAAATTTTAGGTGTCTACAATTACCAAATGTTATTGAATGTTTGAAGAATTTTTAGAGAAAAAATAAGTGCCAAAGAATTCAACAATATTCCCCCTTTGGTATAGTCTTGATCCATTTTCCTTTCTTTTATGGAATCAAGTAAGAATAACCTTAGAGATGCAAATACAATATCTCACTCATCTTAATACATTTTATAATGCATATAATGTACTAGCTCTAGTTCCATAATTATTAATGGGTTTAATAATAGTTTGAATTATAAAAATTGATACTATCTAGAGGATCATATTGATGACTATCACACATGATAAATTTTGGGTTTGAAAAATAATTTGAGAGGGATCAAATTTAAACTTGTGGCATGCCACCTAGTACCTTCTAGCACACAAACACACCTAGAAAGATGAATTACATGTGGCCCAATGAGATTATCATGTTTTCCACGTATATCTACAACTAATTCATTACCTATATTAACTTATCACCTTTTACTTGCATTGCACATCACATAGCCTGAAGTGGGACTTACATGATAATTTACAATGTGATAAGTCCACACAATATAATTAGACACTATTATTTATCATCCATCTCAAATCATTATTTTAAATTTAAAATTTTTATCACACATCACATACATGAGAGTGGGGCCCTTAAAAAAATTGTGATGTAAAGGCACTATGTGATGCAATAGGGTATTGCTAGCAATCAAAGATTTAAGGAATTTTGTACCTTTTGTACATAAACAAAACATAAGCATTATCTCGACCAATCATGAAATGTCATGTCACCTTGACACTAGATGATTCAACACATACATTCACATACCAAGGAGATGTGTAAAAAAGTCACCACTTGGTAGTATAATAATGAATGTTAATTGAAATCTACAATGTGAGTAGATCCCATGATACATTTAGAGACTACCATGTATGCTCTAACATCTAAAATTTTCCCACTAAATACTTTATATAATGACCATCATGCATTGCATAGCTAAAAGTGGGGCATGCACCCAAATATATGATGTGAAGAAGGCTTGTGATGCAATGGGAAGGTGACACAACACAAATGATATGAAACTTTAATCCATCCTCCCATAGTGTACAAATAACCATATGCAAACCAATCATAAGAGCCTAACATAATACAAAATTTGACATCATGTCATATCAAGTTGGAAAAAGAGATTTGAATCAAAGACACATGTCATGACATCATTGGCTCATTATTTTAGTAGGATATTTCAAATAAAAAGTGTTATGCAAAGGGTCCATATGGTGAAACCATAATTGAAGTTACATAGAAAAACAATCAAGGACCAAAGGTCTAAGATAAAACCATGATTGTCAAACCATTAGGAATATAAGGAAACTAGAAACATTAAATCAATATAAACATGGGGCTTGCTAAATGATGAAGCACAAGGGGATCAAGAAAGACAAATTAAGCAATAAAACCTAGGTAGCAAATCACCAATAAAATAGAAGCTTGGGACAACAAAGCATATGAAAAACCTCATAAGGACTAGGGTTTTAGTTAAATACATAAGAGGATGAATTCTTGTAAATAATTGAAACTATTGGTGTGAATAAATGTCTTGTACCTAGTTATTTCACTCACTAGGGAATTAGGGGACATATTCACAAGTTAATTTTACTTAGGATTATAAGATTCCTTCTAGAACTCTTAGCTATCATTTTTAGATCTTATCTTATCCTAGGTTGTTATGAGTTAGTTGTCTCATGTTATAGGATTAAGACACATGTCATAATATTGTATAATCCTATGTCTCACATTGCCTTTATAAGCAAGGCATTTCATGTACATTTATATATTCAACCATATTCAATCTTGCATTGTTGAAGCAAGCATTCTTGCCATTTTCTCTTTTTTGGAATATATTTTGGTCTAGTAAATATTCCTGGGGGTGTTGAGGAATCACCATTAACCCTTACATGGTATCAATGCAATTTTCTAGCTCTTTTATGGTAGCAAAGCTCCAGTGTTGTAGATTCCTTCACAAATCCAAGGGTTTTGTGTTGGCTTGAATATTTTTCTAGGTGCATATTGGGGTTTTGAGGACCTCACAATTGAATCTAGGGCATCAAAGAAAGCCAGGTTCTCTTTTTCGTTTCATCAATTTTGGTTATGTTTTTCCAAATCTATAAGGGTTTAAAAAAGTGTGAAGATTAGTTGATCTAGGTCACTGATTTTTCATAGCACTTTGGGCCTAAATTGACCTTGCTATTGCGCTCAAGAGACTGATTTGATGAAGTTTGACTGTAAATTCATCCATTTTCAGTAAAGTCATTTTTGGGGCATTTTTTTTGCTTGGGTAGGCCGTACAACCTCCCGAGCATGTAGGTCGTCATTTTTTTCATAGAAAAAAATAATATTAAAATTTTATGCAACTTTATAAGATTTCTCAAGAAAATATTTTTAAAAAATTGTCAGGGTTTTATTAAAATTTTTGTGATTTTAATTTTTTCTTAGCATATTCCAACATAATTCCACAAACCTATCACCAATCAAATCATTGTCATAGTAAATTTTGATTTAATCAAAAATTTTAATGTTGAAGGTTTAATATTTTATTGGTATTTGCTTATTTTAGCACTTGGGCGTGTTGTGAACCACCTACAAGGGTTTCCCTAGCCCCAAGGACTTAAGCATGGGCAACACGACCACCGCCCACTGCTCACCACACCCCGCTACTTGGGTGACACCACTACCCTTAACTATGGTCTCTTTTAAACTACTTGTTAGCACTCTAGTCAGGTATTGAGGACCAACCACCTAAATTTTTCATCCCCTGAGTGCTAGAATTTCGCTCTTGTTTAGTTAGAAGATGCCTCAAACATGCCTTCTTTCCATTTTTCTATAAATTTCACCCCAAGAGGCTATTTTTTTAAAACAAGATATTGTCAGAAAGATGGTTCCCTCAATTTTTTAGTGGTGCAGGTAATTTTGCAAAAAAAATTCTATTTGATGATAGTAATTGATGATTTAAGTCAGATCTTGTATTTTGGCTCCTGAGCTCATAATTCTTTGCCACAATCTTTGGTTTTCATTATTATTACGGTGTTGGAAAGGTATTGAGGAGCTTTATCCAACCATCTATGCACTATTTCCTATTTTTGTCCCAAGTATATTTTGATTTCAATTTTTTCTGGTGGGTATACTGGAGATTACTTGGATATTTTGGTAGTTGGGAGAGTGTTGTTTTGATCATTGTACTTCATTTCAACTCTATTGTATATATTGCTCTCATATTTTTTCATTTGAGAAGTGTATCATCATTGTAATCATGGGTTATGCAACTTATCCTTCTATAATAATTCTAACTAAGGACAATCACGAGTTATGGAAAAAAGGCATCATTACACATCGTAGGTGGATAAATATTTTGCCACATCTTTATGGACTCATTCTTGAGCTAGAAATAACATATAAAAACATTTTTGGGGTAATAAAAATGATTATGTCTTAGGATTGATTGGTTCTACTTTTAGTACAAGCATCCTCATAGAGACTTGGCATAAGATTTTATGAATCTCATGCCCACACATAGTTTGGACCAAAGTTTGAGAGACTTTTGAAGATCCACACAAGCCTCCATTCCCAATAGATCCTACATCAAATTACCTCATTCCACTTGATTGACAACATACACTATGATGATAAGACCTTAGAGGAGTTTGAATATGACACAAAACTTGAGCGTCTTGATGATCTAGATACTTCTCCAAATAAGATCACATATTCATCTTCTATTGATAATTCATTGAGTACTTCCAATGATTCATTGCAACAAGTATATTTTTGTCTTCTTCATTGGGATTCCTACTTATCAAACATTGCTTCTTTGTTTGTGGAGTCTCACATTTTCAGATTTGGAAGACCAATTTGAGGGTCCATCTCTCTTATTTGATGATAGTCATGGATCAAATATTATCACTTCATGTTTGTCTTTAGAGATTGTTCAAGATCAATTTCCATTTGTCCTGGTTTATCATAGCTTGTTGTGTTTGGGCATGTACTTGATTGGATTGTGGCATCATCATTACCATCCAAGAACTTGGCAATACATGATCAAATTTTAGAGACAAAATCTTCATAGATATGGATTATACTTCTTACCAATTCCTATCCAGAATGGGAAACATTCTTGGATTTGTACTTGGTCTATCTTCTTCCCAAGGGGAGAAACATTTTTTGTAGGAATTAGATTATGTTTTGTCTTCAAACATTAACCATATTTGCAGGTGATTACATATTGTGGGGGGGGATTTCTCATCTCTCTATTTTCCTCTTATGGAGGGTCATTGATTGTATATACATGATGGATGTCGTCCTTGGGGGTATCATTGAGTCCTCCATACATAATCTTGTTTGTTTCTTATCTCTCTTTTGGATAGGAGTTATGTCCCACTGGGTTTTCTCCTTTTCTTTGTTTGTGAGAGATTGCATTGTAAATGGGTACCTAACATGGCCTCGTAGCCAGACCCATCTTTGTGTCTTTTTGATAATAATCTTCTCCCTAAGTTGCACTTAAGGGGGGGGGTGTTGGTGTGAATAAATTTCTTGTACCTAGTTATTTCACTCACTAGGGAATTAGGGGACATATTCACATGTTAAGTTTACTTAGGATTATAAGATTTCTTCTAGAAGTCTTAGTTTTCATTTCTAGATCTTATCTTATCCCAGGTTGTTATGAGTTAGTTGTCTCATATTATAGGATTAAGACATGTCATAATCTTGTCTAATCCTATGTCTCATATTGCCTTTATAGGCAAGGCCTTTCATGTACATTTATATATTCAACCATATTCAATCTTGCATTGTTGAAGCAAGTATTCTTGCCATTTTCTCTCTTGTGGAAGATATTTTGGTCTAGAAACTATTCTTGGGGGTGTTGAGGAGTCACTATTAACTCCTACATAGTATCAAAGCAATTTTCTAGCTCTTTTAGAAACACTAAACCCTAAGGATCAAAATGCATCAAATGAAACACTCGAACACACCTATTGAGTCAACAAGCTCCTCAATAGTATCTCTAGATTTCATCTTGACATATTTAAATATCTAGAAGGTATTCAAGTAAGTATATCTCTAGGAACACTTTGTTTTAGAACAATTATGTACATATAATTATATGTTTGGTAGTTAATATGACTTTGAGGGCTTGAAAGTAATTTGCTAGGCATTTTGTGTAGTTTTAGGCTTTGAGACATTAATTAAACTAAGGAAATTAATTTTTTGATAGTGGAAAGTTTATTTAGAATTATATTAGTATCATTTATCCATAATTGATCCTAGAGCTAAGTATACCTAATTTATTTATCTAACCATCACATTTATTTTATTTTAATTATCAAGAATCACCTTATTTTTTATACAATTATAGAGGATAAAAGTTGCATACCTATTACATTTTTCACTTGTTTTATGTTATTTTGGGTTAATGTATTTAATCCATAATTTTAGCATAAATTTATTGTTTTGAAATGAAAACTAATCATAGTTATAAACGTTATATGTTACTATGTGACATCTCCTAGTTGAGACCCTTTTTGGTCCATATCTTATTAGGTTTCCCATCTTTGACTAAATTATACACATGATTGTATCCCCTACATTAGATCCAAAGTGGGATTCTCTTTTTAAAATTAAAATTCCTAATTTCTAATACCAACAATCCCAAGATCTAATCCACTACTTATCCATGTGGGCACCAAATAGTTTGACTTATGTGTCTATGTTTGTGTATACAAAGGCATAAGATCATACAACACTTTCATGTCATGGAATACCACCATTGATATATCACAAAGTATTGAAATAACATGAAATAAAAATTCACCTTTTGTAGGAATTAGTCAATAGTCATAATCTACTAGCACTAAACATCAATGACACTCAAGGAGAGAAAAATTGACACACATTGTCCAATCATTCTTCAAGGATATCTTTAGAAAAAATCACCCATCAAATTGCTTTAGAATTTGATAAGATATAAATGATCATCTTAACATAAAATACATTACTATTCTTCACATCAACATACATTCCCATCTATTATCTCATTTACAATTGTTAACTCAATCCAACACATAAGTTACTTAGGGTTTATGAAGTCATGCACTTCAATTCTAGCACAATAATCTCTTGATGGAAATCCTTGGCACCACATTATTCCCCTCTCATATATACATTAAGTGGATGTTTTTATAAGCATTAAAGCACAATATTT
>CM021101.1:764741895-764917146 GCA_007115665.2 Sequoiadendron giganteum
AAAATCAGAAAGGGATGGGTTTCCATATTGCCTTGGAATAAGCTCAACTGGGTGTCAGCTTGTGCAACCTAACTCTTATCTTTATCTTTCCCCTTGTCGGCAGGTGGGACCTAGCCTTGGCCTTTAGGTGCATGTTAATTAAAGGATCAGACGACTGCATCATTGGCAGTTACTCCTTGTGGTGCTGTGTTTGAATTGAAAGATCCCAATAAATCATTCCTAATAGTAGGGACTCTTAATAATTCAAAAGAAGAAAGACTTACCTTTACTTTTCTGAATTCTTCAATCACATATTCGCCCAATTTCTCCATGTTGATATCAGCATGAGCCTCCTTGTAGCCACTAGTCTATTTGTCCTTTGATACTTCAGCATTATTTCCTTTTGACAGGTACTGTGTTGGTAAATGAGGGTAAGATGGATTATTATTGGCCTGAGGATCTAGTGGAGCAGTGAAATTATTTGGAGGAATAGAAGTAGTGAAAGGGCTTGTAGATTGTGGACTCTTGTTAGGCCTATTTCTCAAATCATATTTCTTTATGGGTTGCTGAAACATATGAAATTATTCAACACCAACTTCCTCCTCATCCAAAGGGCCATTATAATTTTCATTCTCTTTATTAAACAACCGAGATATTTCATCCTCATTCAACACCTGCTGTGTCTCATTATTTTGGTCACTAGATTCTTCTTCTAGTTCATTCTCCTCACCTTTTGGGAATGGAGCATGGTTAAGAACCATTATTGGGGAATCATAAGGATTTGAGGGCACAATCTCTTGACTATTGGAATTGTTTTCAACTTCATACTGAAAGATAGAGGCAACAGTTTGAAACTCAGGTCAATCTAACTCAAAATGTTGGCTTGTCTTATGGAGCATACACCATCCAAACAAAGCTACTTCTACCAGATACACACCACTTGGAGGTTTCTCCTAGGTAGGAGGTTGATCCAATGGAGTAGGAATTCATCCATTATTAAGTCCAGTATTCTAAGTTCTATTCTGTCTAGTTGGTTGCCTTCTATCGAACCCCAGTCCACCTTGTTTCCCCCTATC
The DNA here is from genome assembly GCA_007115665.2 of Sequoiadendron giganteum. Lineage (NCBI taxonomy): Eukaryota > Viridiplantae > Streptophyta > Pinopsida > Cupressales > Cupressaceae > Sequoiadendron > Sequoiadendron giganteum. Next base: position 764,742,951 of record CM021101.1, read on the forward strand.
ATAATTCTGGCCAGAGCCTTGTCCTCTTTCAAAATTTTGATTTATGTCAAAATACTTCCCTCTATCAAAGCTTTGTCCTTTAGCAACCTCTACATTCTCTCTATTGTAGTTCGATTACATGTTTTTCTGTGCAACCTAAAGTTGGCTATTCTGATTTCTTAGGTAGGTCACCTCCATATTTAGTTTCTTCACCTACTCAGTTAACTCATCCAGTCGTTCCTTATCTAAACCATTGTATGGAATTGAATTCAAATTACCAAGAGGGTATCCTGATGCTCCTCTAGATCCAACAGCCTGGTTCAAGACTTCTGAATTCTACAAAGATGTAGGAAAACTAGTCTGCTACTGTGGGTGAAGGGGTTCATTGGCTCCTTATTGAGGATAAGATGTCATTGGATGAGCTTGATTTATTGGAGGACCAAGGTGTGGGATCAAAGGTAATGATGGTATTGGATTCATCATGGTAGTATGATTGGTCAAAGCCTGGTTCAACACTTGGACTTTCCCAGGGTGAGCAGTAGGTCCTAAGGATGGCAAAGGTCCTGAAAAATGTTGCCTCAGATTTGTGTTGACCTTAACAACCTCTGCATATGTAGTGAGCAAGGTAGTTGGGGGATTAGTCCTCCATTTAAGGAAGGTGGATATAAGGTTGTCAAGGGATTCAAAGTAGACCTCTAGGGGAGTGGCATCATCTATAGCATAAGGTGCTTGAAGTCTAGTGTATGCCCGATGAAACCTATCATTGAAAGACCCCACAGGCTCATTAATTTCCCTCTTAACCCCAATAAACTACATGTAAAGCTCATTAGCACTAATGAGAATTTTAAACTTCTACAGAAATGCAGTCTCCAGATCTGTCTAGTTATGGATAGAAGCAGTAGGTAAGTGATTATACCAATAGAAGGCCTCTTCCCCTTAGGGAATAAGGGAAAATCTTGCACGCAAAATCCTCATGGTTGATTCCTTTATCTCTCAGATAGGTTTGGAAAATCCTAATATGCTCCTCTGCCATCCTATTGGGATCATTGGTATGGAACTTCAAGAAAAAGTGCTTAGGGTTCTTTGGCATGACATTGTAATTATTGAAGATCAAAGGAGATGGATTATTGGCTAGAAAATCCATCGGTGGAGGTGGAGGTAGTAATGGTTGATTTAGGGCCGACTGAGGTTGCGGAATTAGAATGCCCTCATAATCAGATGAGGATGATGGGGATGATGTGAGTGGCTAGGTGAATGATGATTCTCCCCTCGTCCTAGGTCTTCTTGACCTAGTAGGGTCTTGCAGCTCTTGGAACTCTTCCTCCCTTGAAGTAGATCTAGTTCTTCTTCTGAACCTTTCAGGAGAAATGGCATTGAGAAAACGCTCTAGTTTTCTTACTCAGGCCCTCCTTCTAGCGCCAATCTATTGATGGTGTTTTCTACACAATAACAACTCAGATAAAATATGATATCCTATCTCTCTTGAAAGGTAAATCTCTATGGGAAAATAGATAACCCCAAGGTCTTTAATGTCATGTCTTGACTATGAAAGTAAAACAACTCAGAGATAATGTGAAAAGGTTGGTAATCACAAAGGGACCTTACTACAAGCAAATACTAGACTTAGATTAATTAGATCTAGCAATATGTTGATACTTCACAGCCTAAAAATACCTCTGATAATAAAATAAAGAACAAAAGATAAGGGTTTTAGAGATAAATCTAAGACTAATTCTAACCCTAAGATTGACATGGAAAAAGATAAAATTCTTGAAATGGACCAATCCCTCATAAACTGATTCTTGTTCAACCCAGATAAATCTGCAATCTTACAGAAATGGTGAAATATTCTAAGGTGTTAAATATTTTTAGACTATGAATATTCATTCAAGACAACCCTATTGTAATTGAAATGAACAAGCATTAATAATTGAACTAAACATGGTTTTAAGTCCAGGCTAACTTTGCAAAGCAGCTAACAATTAGCTAACTGTAAAAAGTATGGACTAAAGATTGTTACAAACACTTCAAGCATAAAACCCTAAAAATTATCAAACAATCTAACATCAAATAACTTAAGAAATTTCAAAGATACAATATCAAGAACCATTCCAAATAAAACTCAACACAAGAAAGGCACCAAATCATAATGTCTTTACTTGTACTAAATCATCCAAAGTGGCGGCAATTCCAGTCTTCTGTTATAACACTTGCTTGAAAAGATAAACTAAATTCTAACTCTAATTCTTGCTCCTATCACAATTTGCTCCAATGTAAATGTATAACTAACTAACTCCTTACAAATGAGGCATAACACCAAACTTATAGAAACCCCCAAGATATGTCGACCCAATTAGAGTTTAGAATAATAAACAACCACACAACAGGTCGGCGAAGAGAAATTCAAAAATATGAAATGTGCAATATGCACCAATTTCATCCAAGTTGGCTTGGGGTCTCCAACAAATCTTGGTCCAATGCATGCAAAGGAAGAGGAAAAATAATGGGGAAGGACAAATTCTGATGTAGAATTGCATCAACTACTTCCCCCTTTGTCCTTAGCACACTCCACCTTATCCTGCACCATCAAAAATACCTTGTCCAGGTCGGCAATAGGTGGCATAGGTCAAACCCTAGGTCTCCTCTCAAGGGAACTGATATCATCTCTTGAATGCTTCACCACTTTATCCCAATCTACCCTATTTTTTTATATCTTTCAATAACTACAATGTAAGTTGCAGCATCATCCAACTAATGTTCGCTGATAGGGCCCTCATTGACTAGAGAATACACATCTCGCCACCATTTTCTCAACTACTCTAGGCTGAGATGCTTTGGCACAAATTTCTTTCTCCCTGTCATCACTTCAGAAAAGAAAATACACTTATTGTAGATTTCAGTCAAAGTGTCTTCAATCTGCCTTCCTTGTTTATACATCTTCTTCAAAGAATTTTTCCTTATTTTCAAAATTTCAAACCATTCCCAAGGCTCTGCGATTCTTGAGGAAGGAAGAATTCCATCATTTATCAATTTATCTTTAGTGTATTCCATGATGGTCTTTTTCTTTTGCAATAGGAGATCTGCATCTTCCTTATCTTGAACCAACACATTCCTTAGCTAATCTAAGGATCTCATTCCATCTCCTCCAGTCGAAAGGATATCTTTGATAGCATCATCTCCCTTGGTTTGCACCCCCTATAACCAGCCGTTTGGATCATGTATGTTATTATTCATTATTTCCAACTTTGATATTGTTTCTTGAGGTAGGAATCCTATAGTAGATGAGGAAGAACTAATGGATTGCAAGGGTTTCATCAACTCTTGCAAATATATTTTAAGTTTATCATTTTCTTTCTCCAACTCTAATTTAGTTTGTACCTCGTTCCTCAATCTTCCAAGGATTACAGCACTAGATCCTTCATATTCTTCAATTTATTTCTCCATGGAAGCATACCCCATGTTGATAGTCTTCACACTATAATCTGTTTCAGTCATATCATCCCTATCCTTGTCAGGAGTAGGAGTAGCAATGTGGACTACCCTGTTGTTCACATCATCTCTCTCAATCCTAAAAATGATTCTGGATCTCTTCTTTGTTTTCCCCCTACAAAATTTTTCTAGTAGTTCATCCCAATTATGAGGAGAATCATCCACCATTATTTTTTTATTCTTCAGTTCTTTATCTAACTAGCCCGAAATAGTAGATTCTGATTGTACTTTGTTCTATCCATCTACTTCCTATTGAACTTTAGGCACATTTTCCTCCATAATTGGCTCCTCGGGAATCTCCCTAACTGAATCCTCTTTTTACTTATAGTGCTCCTCCCTCTCATGCATTGGTGAAGGATTCCTAGCCATCATTTCTTCCCTTGAAAGAGGTCTACCCTTTTCACCTCCTGTAGGTGAATTCACAAGCCACCAGTGGAGACTGCAGACCCTTATCTATTTCTTCCTCAGCATTGAATTATTCCTCTCCATGGTCTTGGGGATCTTCAACATCTTGTGGTTTGTCTGGCACATTGCCAGTCTTATGAAGAGGAGGGTTTTCCTCATGCTCGGTAATAGGAGAAGTCATGGGAAAATTTCCTTTTGGTGCAACGTCCTTTTGGAGAAGGAGTCCTTGATCTCCTGGTATATACTTGTGTCTTTCCCTTGAGCTTTCTACCTCTACCATAGGTGTGTCACCCTTTTCATCTGCTTTAGAAGTTCCCTTCTCCTTTTGTGCCAACCTCACAATCCTCCTCCTTTTAGGCAAAGGGACACTAGCCTTTTATTTTTCTCCTTCAGCTCTTTCAGCCTTCTTTCTCCTTGAGAAATGCTTCCTTTTCTTGGCTATAGGCATTCTTTGATTCTCTGCTTCTCCTACCTCCTCCACTTGAACATCTTTAAGTTTGATCTTGAAAGGAGATCCCACATTGGTTTTACTTTTGGGGTCCTGCTCAGGTGATTCCTCAGAAGCAGAGTGAGACTCCAAGTCTCCCATAAGATCATAGGTGCATTACAGACCCTCGTTCTCAAACTGTGACATCTTGTGTTTGAGCCATAGCTTGGTATACTTTATTAATGGAGTCATGACTTGTTCTAGATCTATCTTCTCTTCTTCCAGTCAATCAACTTCTCCAACTAGCTTATCCTTCACAACCTCAAAGTTATGACCTTGAACCAAATTTCCATCCTCCTCTACCTAATTAGGAACAACCCTTATGTTGTATAACTCTACCAAGCTGACTCATAACCTGGAGAACTTCTTCCTGACCTCAAACTCATCACTAATGTTGGCCCAGTAGTCCTCTATGTCATCTTTATGATTATATTCTCTGCTAGCCTTCTTCTGTGCTTCACCTATTATGTCAAACCCGGACCTCTTGGAGTGAAAAGGAAGACCTAGGGTACTGATCTCTTCTTCAGAAGCATGGGATGAATTAATAGAAGGGTAGGCTTCATCACTTCCTATCCTCAAAGGAAAGTCACTACCAAATCCTGGCCTATGCTTTTCCCTCTTCACAATTACATCAAAGTCACATATCTATCTTGTGACCTCCAGGACTACAACATGATCCATAGGGTACCTAAGGAGTTTGTATGGAGCCCTCTGACATCCATCAATTCTTATGTATGAGAAAGTGGGGAACTAGATAAACCAAGCTCCAAACCTCTTCATTAACTCTTTGGCATTGTTTGAGATTCGGACATGCTATGCACCTTGGAGCAATTTAGTGATGTACATGGTGAATGCATCATTCACCCTTCTGTAGCTCGAGTTACCCATGTGTAGCTGTAGGTAAACTTCATAAATTATATCTTGTGCAAACACACCTTTTGTGCTCAATCCCTTGTATGGGTGGAACCTAGCTAGAGCATAGAATAGGTAAGAATTCAGTGTGAAACTCTTAGTCTATAGTACAATACACATTTGTTCATTAATCATGGCACTTATTATGCCTTCCTAGTGGTAGTCTATACCCTATTCCATTCTAGCAATAACATGGAGCATCCAATTCTCAAACATTCTTGCACTCTTCAACCCTACCACCCTACTGAGGAGGGTGATAACATCATAGTATTCCTTCCTAAATTTAAGTTTGGCCAACTGCTTGGGAAACTTGGAGAAGTGGGACTTAGGTTTTTCCAACCAAGAATTAATGAATTTTTGGGATTTGATGGTAGCTTCCCAATATAAATTATTTTCCACATACATGTCAAAGGTCTGGGCTATAGACACAAGATTTAAATTTGCCACAATTCTCACTTGGGGACCAACTATCCTTTGCATACCTCTGTCATAGTGTCATGCACATTCAAGCACCAGTTCGTAACACTGCATTGTAGGAGGAAATCCAGCTACATGTGCCAATCCTGATTCTAATGTCCTTTTGGCCAGTAGAGGAAGGTCATGTGTTTTCATCCTTGTCTTGAACTCTTCATAATCCCACAATCCAACATTTGTATCACTGACCCTCGACCAGATGGAGGAAAACTTGCTCTCTGGAATTATGCTTTTGATATCCATCTTGATTCTTTCTACCTCAAAAAATAGAAAACCCCTCTACACCTGGATCCACCACTTTACCCTTGGTTCCACTTGACATTTCCTTACCTGACTGAGCTTACACTCGATAAAGAAACCATAATAAAGATCATATGGAACACAAGTTAATCTATCAAAAATTACAAATTCATCTTCAATAAAAAGTCCCATGATAAGAAACATGCTCAAAAACCTCATAAAAATTAACCATCTCAAAGTTTAGGTTTTCAGCCCTCCCGCGGAATCCACGCCAGAGAGGAATTTTGGGAAATTCCCACCCAAGCGGATTTTAGCGAAATAAGCACAAAAGCACCCAATAATCACTTAATCAACTATCATTAACCAAGAAACAACATGATACATCTTAAAAAAAGTCCAATTTGATCATCAAATGCATAATCATAAAGCAGACTTCATATATTCTCTCAATTCTCCCTTTTCAATAAAATCTCAGGAAAATCCGCTAGGGATGGAAATTTGCAAAAATGAAAACAGTTTAGAAATTGCAGGAAAATGAATGAACCAAGAACTTTAAAAAAAATCCTAAAGGCACGAAATCCAGCAAAGCTAATGTATTTTTCACAATTTAAGCCCATTTTCGAGAAAATAACAAGGCGACGGACAAACCGGGGAAATTTGGAGGTAGAGGAAATCCGCGAGGCAGGCATAAATCCAGATCATTGCACATTTCGCGAAAACAAAGATAAAATGGAAAGTTGGGGAATTCTAGCAGATAAGGAATTCCGTGAAGACTTTGAAAACTCGAATATCCACGTTTTCTCTCGACCTCACTCAAATTGATCAAATGATCACAAATTTGAGGATCTAGAGCCTGAAACCAACTCAATTTGGACCTCCCACAGATCATCCTTGAATTTGAAACTCACCCTAAGGTAAATCAAGAGGGACTCGTGATGCCCTAGGCATGAAACCCTAAAATTCCACCATGAGCGCGCAGGATAAGCTTGGACTTAACTTGTTTATTAGCAAAGGTTTACAAAAGGTTTGTTATGGCCCATATAAGCAAGCCACCTCATCATGAAATAAAAAGACAAGCTCATAAAATCACTTGGGATTGACACTTAAACAGAATGGGCAAACCCCATCCTCAAGATATTCAACATCCAAACAAGCAGGATATCAGACCCTAAGCACACCCAAAATGCCAAAGAAGCATGCGCATTCAACAATTAAAAAGCAAGGCAACATGAATCACATGAAGGGGCATCAAATGAAAACTAGAAACCCAAGCATCAATAGGCAAACCCCACAAGATCAATACTCTAACTCACAACACATACACACAAATCATGAAGCAATTCAATTCATTCATTAAAAGAGAGAAATCATCATGTACATACCATGAGGACAGAGAAAATTGAAACAAAAAAAGCTGGCAAGAAACCCCAAAGTCTGAGCAGAGTGGAAATGGCTTCTAGAAAACCCAACTGCAACAATCATCCCCAATTCCAAACGTACAATCCAGCAATAGCACTCAAGATCGAGCTGTTAGAGTAAAGGTTTTAACTTAATTATGTTGATTAAGTTACCTTTATTTCTCTCTTAAGATTTCACTTTAGTTTGCATAAAGTGACACTTAATAATTATATTAATTATTAAATATTTTCCTATTAGGGTTTCTTCTAGGGTTTGCATGATCTCCTTCTTAAGGATTCATCTCATTGTATATTCATAATTCCTTTTTTGTTCTGATAAGATAATTTCTCCATTTTTTAGAGCTTCAAACCCTTGTTTGTTTTCTCCATCCATTCTCTTCCTTGTGACAAGTATCCATTTGCATGCATGTGTTCTTGGAGTCTAAAGTTGGTTTTGACAAATTCTACATGGTATTAGAGCTTTCCATTTGCATGCAGGTGTTCTTGGAGTCTGAAGTTGGTTTTGACAACTTCTACACAAGAAATCTAGTTCAATAGAAAGTAAGTGATAAAACTTTAGTGGCACAAAACTCCCAAAAAAAAATGAATTAATACCCGTCACAGAAATCATACAATTGAGCATTAATGCATTCAATAAGATAGGTCAAACCAAAACCTGGGAATTCAACAAGGCAATGGATACTCGAAGAAATCCGATCACAATAGAATTATGTGAAGAATGAAAATCCTTGGATCAAAGTGAAAAGCAGTCGTCACCGGGTTTTTCAAGGAAACTGGGGAATTCTGCCAGGAGTCGATTTTATCGAGAGCAGTGAAAAACCCAGAATGAGTCCAAAACTTAAGGTTTTCAATATATATCATAGAGGGACCATCCATGCAAGCAAGATAAAGATCCAAGTACATTCCCAAGAAATCAAATCCTCAAAAACCAAAGGGCCAAAGATTGAGAATGAAAGAAATTAGAGAAAGAAAGAGGGTGCCTACTTTCAGTGGGGTGTGTGTGCAAAAAGTGCACAACACAGTGCAACACTTGGGTTCATGACATGGATTAATCACCTCCTGTGGACCTTAAATCTTGTATAAATCTAGGAGCTATATCAGGCATTAACAAGTCAATATTTTGGTACAATGACATCCACATGTGCAACAATTGGTATCAGATTCGAGGTCATAGGTTTGAACCCCTTGCTTGTGCTAGGGGGATTATTGCAAAAAAAATTCCCTTCATCTCCTTGTGTTTTTACTAGGATGCTTTGGTTTGTGACATGGCTTAACTACCTCATGTGGATCTTGGATCTTGTATAAATCAGGTGGTTGTATCAAACATTAACAAGTCAATCTTTTGGTGCAACGATAGGCACCTGTGCAACACTTGGTATCAGAGTCGAGGCCTCAGGTTTGAACCCCTTGCTTGCATTGGGAGGATTTTTGCAAGAGTTGTACCCTTGGTCTACTTGTGTTGTTCACTATGCTTGGGTTCATGACATGGCTTAAATTCCTCCTATGGATCTTGGATCTTGTATAAATCTTGCAGTTGTATCAAGCATTAATAGGTCAATAATTTCTTGTTTCCTTAGGAATTTTTATTGAGAAAGTTTCAAATTTTAATTCTTATTCTAGAGATTAGTTGATTGGTACACTAACTTCATTCGAAATGAGAAAACTTGGTTTGAGAAATGGAACAAAAGTGGAGACTGCGTTTAAGGTTGGAAAATTAAAAAATATTGAAGATTCAGATGGAATAACTTATGCAAATTGAAAAAAAATAGACTTGGGAATTGGTTCCTAGACTAGAAAACAAGAACATAATTGCAACTAAATGTTTTTTGAGAAATAAACTGAATGAGAATGGAGAAGTGGTAAGAAACAAGGAAAGGCTTGTGTGTAAGGGTTACTCACAAGTGGAAGGAATAAACTTTGAGGAAACATTTTCCCTAATGGCTAGGATGGAAGCTATCAATATTTTTTTGGCATTTGTAGTGTACAAGGAATTTAAATTTTATCAAATGGATGTAAAGTATCCCTTTCTGAATGGTGAACTAGAAGAAGAGGTTGATATGGAAAAACCGGAAGGATTTGAGTTTTCATATCAATCAGATATGGTATGTAAACTGAAAAATGCATTATATGGATTGAAGAAAGCTCCCAAAGCTTGGTATGCAAGATTGGATAGATATTTGATACAAAAAATATTTAGTAAAGGCACCACATATAGTAATATTTTCTTCAAAATTGAGTAGGACAAAATCTTGATAGTGGTTGTGTATGTGGATGATATTATCTTTAGAGGAAATGAAACTATGTGTAAGAAATTTTCAAAAGAGATGTAGAAATAGTTTGAGATGTCAATGTTTGGGGAGATAAATTTCTTCCTTGGGATACAAATCAATCAAATAGATAAATGAATTTTCATTTCACAGTCAAAGTATGTCAAATATATGCTAAAGAAGTTTAGAATGGAAGACTCAAAATTGGTATGCACTCCTATGGTGATTGGTTTCAAATTATGCAATCATGATGATTCACCTAAAGCTGATCAAAGAAAGTATAGATCTATGATTGGTGGACTATTATATCTAACTACAACTAGACCAAATATCATGCATGCAGTTTGTCTTGTGGCTAGATTTCAAGAAGATAGTAAGGAAAAATATGTTGCGGCAGTGAAGAGGATATTCAAATACATAAAAGTCACTTTGAATTATTGCTTATGGTATCCTAAGGATAATAATTTCACATTAAGTGCTTATATAGATGTAGATTGGGCTAGTTGTGTTGATGACAAAAAATACAAGTGTTGGTGCATTCTTTCTTGGATGTAGATTAATGTCATGGTTAATTAAGAAGCAATTTTAGTTTCTTTATCCACTATAGAGGCTTAGTATATTACAATAGAATCTTGTTGTACACAAGTCTTGTGGATGAAATAGACATTGAAGGATAGCAGAGTAATGTATGATGAGCCTATTTATATATTTTTTTATAATACAACTACAATTAATATTTTAAAAATCCATTTATGCACTCAGGGACAAAGAATATGTCAATCAGGCATCATTTTTTGAGAGAAGGTTATGCATAATGAGTTCAAGCTTGAATATGTACCTACAAAGGATCAGATAGCTAACATATTTACTAAGGATCTTCCTAAGGATACTTTTGAGTATCTTTGGGAGAAGTTGGGGGTTATTCCCCTCCTTTCTTAAACTAGATGCATATGGAGATGCATCAGTCCAATGGATCTCTAGATTTCTCCTTTTTAGACCGATGTTTGTGGCTACCTCTCAGGGGGAGTTTGTAGTGTCATGTGTTGTCAATTTTATAGTAAGGAATGTTTTCATTGTGCAAAGTTGTTGATTTGGTTTGGCATACTCCTAAGGGGAGTATTTAGAGTAGGTATCCTGGTTCGGTATCAAAGAGGGAGAACAATGCAACAAAATTTATACTTTGTTATTGATGTCAAAGGGGGAGAAAGAATCATGTGAATTTTTTTATCTACATAAGGGGAGAAAAGAAATAAAATAATAAGAAAGTGTGTTAAGAGATGTTGTGTTGCATTTGATGGTTTTTCACATCATGTGTTTCCATCAATGACAAAGGGGGAGATTGTTACAAGTATGAAGGTGGTGTAATTGATTTCAATATGATGTCAACATTTTGGTGTTTTTATTCATGTCAACTATGTGTTGAGTAAGATTTTTGCATAATTAAGATGTCAGGGATACTAAGAAAATTGATAAAATAAGGAAATAGGGTGTCATAGAAGTGTTTTGGTTTTGTTTCACATTTATTCTAGGTTTAAGATCTACTTTTTTGGTTTGGATATGTTGGTTAGAGTTTTTAAAAGTTTCTATATCCATAATTTGGGCTTTTGGATTGCTAGTCCGAGGAAGTTGTGTTCACTAGTATGTGAATTAGTTTTACAGTGTTGTATAGAGGTGTTTGGGAGAAATGTATTTTCTCCACATTTCTCTACAAAAAAATTTCAATACTTGTGGTTTTGAAGGAGAGTTAATTATTTTGTTCTCTTGTTTGTGTTAAGAGGATTTGTGGTTAGGCATATTAGAAGGTCTTTTGAGTTATAGAGTATTGCAGTGTCTGACAATGTTGTCTAGATAAATAGTATGATTATAATCTTTAGGTGAGATTTTTTGTGGAGGAATTTGTTGGTTTTCAGGATGCTCTTGGATCATGTTCAGGAGAATTTTTTGTCCAAAATTTTGGATTTATTTAAGGAAGTGTGTACTTACTGGTGTTTACACTACATTCAAAGATGTTCAAGTATTATTGAAGGCATAGCATGGTGTGTGAGATCTAATTTGGGTCCCAATTAAGTGTTTTCTTGGTCCACTTTCATTCCTATCCATTGCGGGAATATTTAGTGCCAACCTAATTTGAAATTACAAAGTGTGAAGAGTGTATTTCTGACCTTGGAGAACGTTTTCAAGGTTTAGGATGATATATGGGTAGGTGCAAAACGTTGGGGGCCAAAAAGTGGCCAATTTTTAAAAAAAATTTGAAAATCCATAGTTTGAGTGTGGTATAACATGCTCGTGTTATGGCTTGGTGTGAATGATCCTAAGGCTCGATCAAACTAATCCTATAACACACTTGTGTTATAATGTGAGCGCATTATGAGTCTTTATAAGAAAAAAAAGAAAATCCAAATCATTTTAGACCGTCATATTTTCTTCATGCACAACTGATTAGGGTGGAAATAGGGTCCACCAAAATGAGTTAAAAAAATGATGGACCACTTATTTTTCAAAGGCCTAATCACCTCAAATTATGTAAAATAAGATGCTAATAACAATAAAAAATGCAACCTAGCTATTATAGCAACTATGGGGGATGTTTTTAGAGTATAAAAAGTTATGTACCTAGCTAGAAAGATAATGTTTTTGAGCTATGGAGGACTCATCTACCTTTAGTGGCGAATGGGTCCTCTTAGGGTTTTAGAAAACTGATTTCAGGATCTTGTTCCTTGATGTTTGCACTCTTAAATTCCTTGTTTTCAAGCTCTAGACGGTTGAATGAAATTTTTTAGAGCTCTTTCCGTGATATTACACTTTGAATGACAACTTTAGCAAATTTTCAACTTTGATATTTTTTTGCCAAATCATGCTCAACTTGATCTTCAACCTGTAAAGTATGCAATCACACACTCAAGGGTAGAAAAATTGTTGATTTGTTAGTGAATAAGGGTTTTCCTCAGTCAAACCCCTTGTAGGTAATTAAAGCAAATGATGAAATAAGGAAATGAAGCATGAACATGAAAAGATGTAATTGATATCACCTTGGATGATGTCTTGGGAAGAAAATCTACAAACCATCATGTAGTGACCATGAATAATGTATATCTAGGATCCTTGAATAGAATGTGAACAATAGTTGCAAGAAGATCTTAAATGCTACATCCACCTCTTAGCTCAACAACATGAATGTATGCATAAAACCCTTGAAATGATGACATGATCCTGAATTGTTGCAATATAGACTTGAAATCTACCTTGAAATTCCTTATGAATTCTCTTGTAATGCTCTAATGATTTATCACTTGAATGATTGAATGCTTCATAAAATTGATAGGAGAAACAATGTGAATTAATCCCTTATTTATACTAAATTAGGAGACTAACCTTGAAATTCAAAGAACGAAGGCCGACACCAGATCTAGAAAGAAAGATAATTAAATTACCATGAGAATGAAATTCAAAAAGTGGGTTCTCATTAAGGGAGGACCCATTTTCCACTAACTATGAATGGGTCTTCACTAAGTTTCCAAGACCAAGCTTTGGGGAGCTGAAAGAAGGGTAAAAACCCATTCTAGATCAACTATGAAAGGGGGTTCATGTTAAGGGAGGACCCATTATCCATTAGGGAAAATGGATCCTAGCTCAACTTACTAGGACAAAATTTTTCCCAATCAAATAATTTGATAATTAAATTATGATTGTCAGGATAGATCTTCGAGAGGTTTCAAAATTAAGACCTAAATTTGAATTAAAAGGGCATTAATAACTCCAATTAACCACAATTAATTAAGACCATCTAGATAAGTGTGAAATTACTTTGAAACACTTTAGAACACTTAAACAAGGTGCACATTATATACATTTTATTTAGAAAGGGGCCCATTAGGCTTAATTAAGAATATACATCCTAGAAAAGCATGAAAGTGTGTTACAACACTTTCAACACCTTTGCAAAGGATCGATTAAGGCATGCTATAGTTAAATAAAGGTCTTAGAATAGTGTGAATGTGTACAAAACATTACAAAACCACTCCAAGACATCATTAATTCATCTTTAATGTCAATTATCAAGCAAGCAAGGGAAAAGGCTACTTTTTCCATTACTAAATTTTTCCCCCACTTTAGTGAGAGGATGATCCCATGTCAAAATCACACTAAAGTACATATTCAAGACACTTAAGTATGCATAAATAACAAAGATACATGATCATATGTTGTCAAAGGCCAAGAAAAAAATAAAAACAAAGGATCAAGCAAACTGATTCAATGTGATGTGAGGTGGTGGTTGTTTTTTCATAACATGCTACTCGCTCTGGGGTAGTGGAACCTCAGTCTCTCCACTAGGTGAGATGTCCCATAATATTTATGCTCACTCTTGGGTAGTGGAACCTTAGTCTATCCACTAGGCGAGTTGTCCCAAAATATTTATGCTCACTTTGGGGTAGTGGAACCTTAGTCTGCCCACTAGGTGAGTCATCCCAACGAGGTGTGAAATGAGAGAATCATATTAGCCTCTCATACCATATAAAAGTTATCCTCTTGAAAACTTTGATAAGGCACCACAATGAATATTCTTTTGTAAATTAGTTTGAATGCCATGTAAAAAAAATTTCTTAAGGGGATTTTTCTTCGTTCATGTAAGGTATCATCTTACATAACATCATACTTAATGTCTCTAAGAAAGGAAAATTTAAAGAATTATCACACTCTTGGAGGAAATCAAGCCCAATGACACCACCAAGAAAAGGACGCATTGCAAGAATAAATAAAATCACACATTGAAACATGAGTGTCGATGTATGACCCCACTTTAAAGCAGTTGCTAACACCATTGATGTGAGAAATTTCTTTAAAGTAGAAGAAGACATGAAAGATTTCCTCAAAAAACCCTATTCCAAGTCATATGTTTCTGAAATAAGCTATGTCATGCAATAAGAGGGAAGGGTTTCCCCCAAAAATACAATGCCAAAGATAACTTAGTACATCACATGTGAGAAAACCTAAAGAATGTTGGTCACATTCTAAGATTTCTCTTATATGCACATGAAAGATGGTCAACTAGCCAAAAGAGACAACAATTGACATACGAGGACAAGGCTACCTAACCCCTTGCACCCACTTAGTGGAAGACAAGGCTCAATCAAAATGATTGATGAGAGGCATGCTATAGTGAAATTTAGTATCAATTAGAGGAATCAGGTGCCCCCACATAAGGAAGAGAACAAAACTCCTTAAAATGTTGGATTTTACTACTCAAAGCCTTGCATTTATTAGTAGAATGACCATGAACTCTATGATATGCACAAAATGAACTCTTGTAACTAAATTTATTTCATGTTCTTGGAGGAGTTTCAACAAGATAATCTCTTGATCAATAGTATAAGATGTTTTGTTATTGCGAGACAAAGATATCTCTTGCTTAGTATCAGATATAATACTTACACAAAACTTTAGATTGTGATATTTTGTACTCTCCCTGAAAGGAGGGTGTTAAATATAATGAGCTCAAATAGTTAGTGTTTTGTGTGATGACATTGATTTTAAGCAAGTCTTTCAAAGGATAATAATCATTAGAACTAGTGTCTATCAGTTCAGGATGCACTAATGTTAAAGTTGACATAGAAGATTATTTTTTAAGGTTGTTGAAATTAAGTGAAGGCTTGTTTGATGCTTTTATTTATATCAAAGGAAAATAACCAAGACCATGCTTTGTTTCTTGCATGTTAGGTTCTATAGGGACATGGATACCATGTTCTCTAGCACCAAATCCTTTTCCACTATAACCGAGTTGTTTCATAAGTCCATAACCTCTTCCATAAAGTTTTTCCATTTCTTTAGGATTCAATGGTTGTTCATAATTAGCTTCATCAAAGTTTCTTGTGTAGTTTGTTTGATATTCAAAAGTAGTTGAGGTGGACGCTTTCAAATTTTGTGTTGAATCTTGTGTCGACATTACCACCTTTTCTTTTCCATTTTTAGACTCTTTTTTTGTGATCTATTATTCACCCATGAATGTAGGTGTGAAATATAGGGAACCCCAATCATCTTCTAATAGCTTAGTGACCTTGTCAATTTGCTTCTCGTTTTCTTCTTCCTTTTTTATTTTTACTTTTTTAGTTGTATACAATTATTCCAAAGGATCTTGTCCTTCTCTTTCAATCATCAAACAACTTTCAGGTTCAGGATCAACTTTTAGTATGTAGAATTTATTGTTATAGACATACTTCATGACATGATGCAAGTTAGAAGGAACACCATTCATTTCATGAATCCATGGTCTCCCTAAAAGGAGGTTGTAAGAAATATCATCAAGCATAACGTGGATCAGAGTTTGTAATGTTACTTCACCAACTCTGATAGGTAATGTGATGACTCCAAGTGGTTGTTTTCCTATGTTGTCAAATAGTCAAATAGATAAAGAATTAGGTTTAATATTGCTTTTACTTAGCCTAAGTCTTTTCAAAAGGTTTACACTACATACATTCAGGGCCGAACCATTGTCAACAAGAGTCTGTTTTATCACAATTTCACCAATGTAGACTATTATGTTGAAAGCTTCATACCTCTTCTAAATTTTCAAGGGAGGTAACCTATCTTGATGGAAATTAATGTCTAAGTTTGTTGGAATTATAGCTTGAATTTGGGCTGACGAATCATTTTATTGCACATTAGGAGTGATAGGGACTTGTTGTAAAGCACTTTGAAGCATGTTATGATAATGAGGGGAAACATGAATGAGTTCCCATATGGATATATTAGCAAGATTATTCTTTAGTTGTTCAACAAGATCATACTCCTTTTCACTTTTTAAAGGAAAACAAGGAGGACCAGGTAAGATAGGGTTAGGCAATGGGAGGGATGTTCAAGTTTCTTGTCTTGGTTGTAGCTTGCTCCTAGTGTTATATGTATGAGCAATAGTATTATGACTCAGTTATTGGAAAACATTACCATTACCAAGTTTCTTTTTAAGTGTTTGCATGGTAAGCACTAGTTTATTTTGAACTTGTGGTTTTTGTGAGGGTGGATAAATGATGAGTTTAGGCTTAGGAGAGTACTTCAAGGGATATCTAATGTGTATAACCTCGTAAGACTTGTTGTTTTCATGCTCTTTTAGTGAAGGGGAGTCTAGTGTCATATTTTCACCATCATCTAAAGAAGTCACATCACTATTGTTTGAAAGAAATGTGTCAAGGTTGTCATTTTCTTGTAACATGATATCCTCCCTAGGAGGAGAGTTTATAGGAGAACTACAAACTAGATGTTCATGAAATTGAAAGGTTGGTTCTTCTACAAAGACCTCATCAACAGTAAGGGAGCTATCAATGGTTGTATTGTCTTTTTTATCAAGGATTTCTCTAGGGGAAGAGATGAAACTAAGATTCTCATGACTTTCATTGGTTTGATCTTCTAAAACTAAAATATCTTCTTCACAACTAGGAGATATACTAGGAGAAGGACATATGTTATTGCCATGATTGTCCATGATTTCATTCTTGTTTCCTAAAGTCTCGTTCTCTTGTTCCATAACTTCTAACCTAGTATGAGATATTTTAGGAGAGGAGCAAAAAAGAGGTTCACCACACTCCATGGTTATATTTTGTAAAGTAAATTCATCACAAATAGGGGAGGTATCAAGAGAAGGACAAAGATCATTGTTCTGCTTACAAATGATTGAATCCTTTTGTTTGAATAGGTCTTTCCAAATGTTAGGGACATTAGGAAGGATATATTTAATACTATAACTTTCAATCCATATGTCATCCTCATTAATTACAGGTTCACCAAAATGAAATGAAGAAAATGGGTGCTCTATGTTTTGGAAGATAAAACTAGATGGGGATTAAGGTTGCGCCACCAATTTCCTTCAAGTTTCATTCCAAAAAACCTTAGCGATCTCAATCTAGGGATGGAAATGAGGGAGAGATATATGAAATAAGGTGTCCTAGGGGTGTGATTAAATACTAAAGAGGGTTCACCACCAAGAAAAGGCTTGGAAAGAAAGAGATGAAAGTATCACTAAAAATTGACTAAATGACATGAAATGAAACTAAAAATTAGGACAATAAACTGATAATGAATAGAGGGGTACCTAGAAGAAATATGTGGTCAAAAAAGGATCCGCAACCTTGAAATGATATTGTTTGATGCTCATTGGGACTCATATTGTAGGTTGGGTGATTTAATCCCAGGCTAGGGTTTCTAGGCAGAAACTCGAATCTCTCAGTGACTAATCTAGATCTTCTAAAAACTAGAAAAAGTGTTATATTGGGACTCATACACCCAAGGTGGTGATTTAGTCCTATAATTAGGGTTTCATTAAAACTCTAGTATCCTCTAGTGATCTACCATATCTTCTCTCCTGCCAGATCTCAGAGTCTAAAAGATAGAATTTTGGCTTGTAGGTGACTTTCGATGAAGATGAAAACTTCTTGACAACTTCAAAAATTTCTTCAGTCTTGCAAATTTGTCTTCAAGGGATTTTCAAGCTCTAAACCACCTAGATCTATAATCACACATGTAGAAAGAGAGATTTTTTTATATTTTCTAGTGAGTGGGGGTTTGCCTCAATCAAACCCCTTGTAGTTAATTAAACCAAATGATGAAATAAGGAAATGAAGCATAAACAAGAAATAGGAAAAACACAAGAAAAATGAAAAGATAAAGGAAAAAATTTTGGGTCAACATGGAAGAGACAGGAATATCTTGATGCCTTGCATCATCCCCAAAAGGAAAACACAAGAAAAATGAAAAATGATTATGACATAGAGAACAATGGAGATACAAATAGAAGAAGGAATGAAAGAGAGAGAAACATAAAATTAAATGTCACAAGGGATTACATTACACACATGCAATCACAAAGAAAAATGAAAAATAAAAATAATAGTAAGGAATAGGTGAGTCAACCTAAAGAAGGTTGTCTTCCTCCCAATCTCGATCAGTATAAATAGAAGGCAAACAACTAGCCAAAGGGACAACATCAAGTTATGAACTAGGAAACACACCAAGTTCAACACTCTTTTTAGGATATTTATCATTTAAGCTCATAGAAGAAGAAAACAATGCATTCAACTCATCATGCACTTGTTTATCAATCTTTGTAATGCCAATGTCATCATCTAAATTAATCACAATAAGAAGTCGAATAACAATTTCCATGCAATGTTCTTGTTTATGTTGCAGTGAGGGTTGAGATTCATCATACATTGCTTCGGGTAGGTTTGGATTTTTATTTTATATGTTAGTGTTTTTTTCTTGAGTTTGTAATTGATGAGAGATAGCATGATGTCTACATCTACGCTCTCTAGCACTTTGATTTCCTTTTAGTTTACTGTCAATTTTTTTTTGTGTAAGAGAAGGTTTCTCAATTATAGGTTCCTTCTCTTCCTTGGGAGGACTAGAGGGAACAAAAATAGGTTGCTCAACCACTTTCTCTTTGACTTTGTAAACTTTTTTGAGTCTAGGAGGGATGACTGGATTGTTTTTTTTATCTCATGGTCTCATGTATGAAATTGTAGGAGGTTTTTCTAAAGGTTTTTCTTGTATGGTTGGAAGCATTTTTGGTTCAATCATTCTCTCGTCAAGGATGGTTGGTTCGGTCATAGCTTGAGGCATACTGTGAATGGATAGTTCTTCTATTTTCTTTGCTTTTAATTTTTGATATGGTTTGAAAATAAATTCTTCACGAGGCTTGATAGGTTCCATAGGCTTGGGCCATAAGTAATCTAGTGAAAAATTCCCTTTTGCTGAGGTAGGATGGAATCCTCTATGATGCACAGTGAAGATACCATTGCTAAATGGAAACTTTAGACACTTATCCACAATTGAAGGGACAAAATTCATGGAGTGAAGCCATGGATAGCCTAGCTTCACATGAAATTTTTTCAGATTATGGAATGATGGAGAATGAGACTATTAATATTTTTAGTCCTACTTTTAAATGGAAATCTATCAAGCCTATTGTAGGGAGAGGATATCCATTATTTGTCTTGATCCACGCTTTAGAGTTACCATATGTTTCTTGATATAACTCATTCACATATAAGAATTCTTTTGTGATCACATTCTCTCCACAAAAATGATCAATCAATATCCCTTTAGTGGGCTTATTGTTGATTCGTCCAACTATGTAAAGAGGACCATCAAGTGCACATTTAGGTATGTCACTTTGTGAGAAAGAAATGTCATGAGTTTGTCTAGTCAAGCCCTTACAAGGTCTAGCTTTGATAAATTCTATCACTTCATTTGTAGGATGTTTTTCATTAGTATTTTTATTAGCATCATTTGTGTCAACATTCAGCACATTAGTCTTCATTTCATTAGCTTTGACAAATGAAATATTGTGCTTAGGCATGGGAGATTTAAAAAAAATCATAAGGAGCTATAGAATTATTACTTTGATCATTCACACCTTTGACTTGAAGTTAGTTATTGTCAATAAGGTCTTTCACAAGATGTTTAAGATGCTCACATTATTCTGTACTATGTACATTTGATTGATGGTAATGACAATAAGAATTTTTTTGAAAGCCTTTAGGCAATCGCATAGTAGGGTCATGTTCTCTAACAGGAGGTAAGGTAAGCATGTTTTTCTCAATAAGTTGCAACATGATATTATGAAGAGTATTAGGTAAAGGAGTGAATTCTATCTCCCTATCCCCAAAAGGAGTTGTTTTTTTATAGCAGCCACTTGATTATTGTTTTTCTGATTTGTCTAAGGAAGATTTAATTGTAAGAAGCCCTTAGTTTTCTTCTTGAATGATTGATAGTTGTTTTGAGTTGTGGATTTAGTCTTTTCAGGGTGACTAGGGGGATTTTTCACATCATGACCTTTACTCGAGTTTTGATGGTCATGAAGGGCTGTACATAACTATGTGAAAGACGGAAACCTCAAAATTTCAATTTTTCTTTGGATTTTATCTTGTAAGTTGGAAATTAACATTCATTGAAGGTCAGCATCAAGAATCTTAATGTTGACTTGCGAATAAATTTTTTGATATCTTCCTATGAAATCAGTCACTTTCTCATCCTCTTTTTGTTTTCATATCATTAAATCAGCAAGGGTCATCTTGGGACCCATATGAATGTGGAATTGGTTGTAAAAGAATCAATGAGTTCATTGAATGAACCAATTGAATTGTTTGGTAGAGAGGAGAACCAATCTAAATCAATATCCTTCAAAGATTTTGGGAATAGCTCAGCCAATAATTTATCCTGAAAGATCAAATCACTACACAAAGTCATGAAGGAAGAAACATGGCTTATAGGATCTCCTTTCCCACCATATTTCTCAAAGCGAGGAACCTTTATTGCTTGGGGAATGTGCACTCTTAATATTTCGAGGGAAAATGGTGTAGATCTGATGTATTGCAAAGGTTGACCATTATTGTTTTGTTGTAATGTTGCCACTTATTGTTGAAGGGATGCCATCGTTTGCAAAAGTGAGTTAATGAGAGGGTAATTTTGGTTGTATGGTTGAGGGTAATAAGGTGGTATAGTGTATGTATGTGGAACACTAGTGAATTGGAGGTTGGTGGAGTTGGATTGTTGCAGAATTATTGTATTTGAAGACACAAAGGTGGAAGGAATTCCTATGGGACTACCTATTGAAGTGTACACGGTGCTAGTAGGTATGATTGTTGTGGTTGGTTGAATGGTAGTTATGGGTTGAAAGGTTGTTTTAGGTTGGAATGTTGTTGTAGGTTGTGTACTAGTGTATGTAGGGATGGACATTTCTATTGTGGTGGACAAAATTGAAATTCCACTTTGACTTTGAGTAGACTCTAAAGCTTGAGTGGAAGTGGTAATGGTGGGGATGGTGTTGATAATTTTAAGGAAATTAGTTTTAGGAGGTGAAGTCATAGGAAATGAAGTATGAAAACTATGAGCCATGAAGGGTTGATTCTCAACACTATCAAAAAGAGAGTTAGGAAACCCAAGATCCACAGTAAGTGAGATATCATGGGATGACATGAGCCTTGAACTGCATCTTATAATAGTATTGAAAATAGGACACTAAGTTGTAAAGCTCATACAAGTTTTACAACCCCAGTGTGTAAACCCTAGAATGGAAAAGGGACAATGCAATAACCTAGAATGAAATGCAATTTTTAGATTCTAAGTAATGCAGTTTGCTGATTAAAAAATTTAATAAGCTTAAAATGAAATGTTTTGATGCAATTTTGAACTTTTAACAATGCACTAAAATGAATCAATTTAAGCTAAATGCAATAAAATTGATGAAACAACAAACTGAGAAACTGAAACAAAAATATGATGGCACAAAATAGATTCTAAAAAATGAGATTTTAATTTCTTGAAATTGTATATATGTAGTTAATAGGGATTCATTCGCTAGTAAGGGTGAATGGGTCCTAGTTAGGTCTTTCTAGGAATTTTCTATTGATTTTAAAGTTAATTTTAATGCCTTTTTAGGTGCTTGAAGGTACAGATCAGACCTGATTAGGGACTTATTCAAATTTAAAGGTTAATGGGTCATAGTTAGGTATTTTTAAATTGTTTTTAAATGATTTGCAAGATCTCAGTTATAACTTTCAGTTCTAGGTTTGACACAGTTAAATGCAACTTCATATTTTCTAGAAATTCAATGTAAAAATGCAATAGAAAGATGAAATGCAATACCTAGTTTGAAATTCATTTTTTTAAAATTTTCAAATGCAATTAAATGAGATCTAACTGAGATGCAAAATGACTGATCATATTTAGAAAGAGGCAAAAAAATGCAGATCTAAATCCTATATGATATGCAAGATTTCAATGTAAAAGAAGAAACCCTAATTGAATGCAAATCTAAATGCAATGAATGCAAGATTTTAACTTAAGATGCAATGAGAAACTCAAGAAATAAAAAAATTGCAATATTGAATGAGTTGGGTTCACCAAAAATGATTAGGGTGGAAATAGGGTCCACCAAAATGAGTTAACAAAGTGATGGACCATTTATTTTTCGAAGCCTTAATCACCTCAAATTATGTAAAATAAGATGCTAATAACAATAAAAAATGCAACCTAACTTTTATAGAAACTATGGGGGATGTTTTGAGAGTATAAAAAGCTATGTACATGGCCAGACAGTTTTTTTTGAGCTATGGAGGACTCATTCGCCTTTAGTGGCAAATGGGTCCTTTTAGAGTTTTTGAAAAACTAATTTTAAGATCTTATTCCTTGATGTCTACACTCTTAAAGTTATTGTTGTCAAGTTCTATAAGGTTTTATGCAATTCAATAGAGCTCTTTCCATGATCTTTCACTTTGAATGACAACTTTAGCAACTTTGAAACTTTGACAATTTTGTTCCAAATCTTGCTCAACTTGATCTTCAACCTGTAAAGTCTACAATCACACACTCAAGGGAAACAAAATTGTTGATTTTTTAGTGAATGGGGGTTTTCCTTATTCAAACCCCTTGTAGGTAATTATACCAAATGATAAAATAAGGAAATGAATCATGAACATGAAATGATGTAATAGATATCACCTTGGATGATGTTTTTTGAAGAAAATCTACATACTATCGTGTAGTGACCATGACAATGTTGGATTTTGTGGTTGTGTTTCTGATATGTGGTTGTAATTGATGTCAACACAATTAGCATTAATGTCTTTAAGACTATATATGTCGAGGATATTGAGAAAATTGTAATAAAATAAGTTGCAGGTTGTCTATGAAGCAGTGAAGATCACTATGATGGAAACTTTAGTATGTTGATAGTGAGAAGTTGCGGATTAAAGGGTTTGTTTTCAAGTCTATCTAGTTTATCCACCGAATTTTTTAGAGGTGTGCATGAATATTTGAGCAAGTTATGATTTTTTGTGTTTCGATAGTTATTTTGCTATTGAAGCTGGTATTCCTGGAAGAAGATAATGTGATTCTGGTAATCTGAGTTATTGCATATGCTCCAATTATGTTTGTGGATGTTTCTAGATTGTGCTTTATCTATGTTTCATGTCCGCATTGATCATTGTTCTTGTCGTTGATGATTTTCTCTTGCGTGCTCATGTTTTTCATGTTCATGGTTGTCAAGGTGATTATAGCATGTTGTGGATCTTTGAGGAAAAATATTTGAAGGTGTTTTGTGTTCGAGGACATTTTTTTGGGTCTCTACTATGTTGTGGCCGACCTTGGTAGATTTTCATTAATAATATAATTTTTTTTGGGCCAACAGTTTGTATTCATCTTATTATTTTGTTGAAGCTGACATGAAGCAATGTAATTAGTTGTTCTGGATATATATGAGTGATTGTTTATCTCATTTGAGATATGTATGATGCAAAGTGTGTGAGTGATATGTGTGAGTAAAGATTAGATCATTCGAAAGAAAAGAAAAGTGTGAAGAAGAGTGAATAAGAGTGAAGAAGTGTTCATTTGCTTAACCGAAACTGTAATCAAGCATTAGCAGATGCTACTTTCTTAGTTCAAAATATTCAGATGGATTTAATTTGAATGTTTTTGTAAGATAGTGAGTCTTCCTTTGTATTTGATCAGTGACCTCTAGGAAGTGTGCCTGAATGCATGTGTGTTCCTCATTTATTCTTCTTATACTTCTAATAGAGTATAAACTTCTAAATTAACCTCCACCATGATTTTTCCCCTAACAGGGTTTCCACCCAAAAATATTTGTGTTATGTGTTTTTTTTATGTGTTGTGTATATATTATTTCATGGTTATTAATTAGATATGAGAATAAGGGTTAATAAGTTTAATAAGTTTGAAATTCTATGAAAGTTGATTCACCCCCACCCTCTCAGTTGTCTGCCCTTGTGTTTCCAAAAATTGGTATCAGAGAAGGTTCCTTGGAAGAAGTTTAACAACTTGAGGTGATTTGAGATGGTGACATATAAGAAGGATAGTCTGAGATTTGATAGAAAAAAATATTCTTTGTGGAAGACTCGAATGGAGTGTCATCTGAGATACATTGGTGAATCTTACTGGAACATTACAAGGAATAGGTATCTTATTCCTCAAAATGGTCCTACTACTACTATTGAGATTATGGATGTTGAATAAAATATTAGGGCTAAGGAAGCATTTTTATTGATCTAAAGACTGCTTATGAGATCTAGAAAAAGTTGGAAACCTTGTATGAAGGTGATGCTAATGTAAAGATTACTAAGCTACAAAGTCTAAAATAGAAATATGTACTATTCAAAATGGGTAGTGATGAGAATATTACTACTTTCATGCAAAGATTGAATGAACTTGTGTGTGGTATCAAATGTGTTGGTGGATAGTTGGATGAATCAAAGATTGTTTCTAAAGTGCTTAGATACTTTCTTGATCCATAAAAAATGAAAGCTATAGCTATTGAGGAGCTCTGAACTGTGACAAATGTAACTAGAGATATGTTGATTGGTGAACTTACTACTTTTGAGTTGAGTGAATTCGATGATGCCCTTCCTAAGATAGAATCTGCATTCAAAGATACTACCTCTAGAAGAGACAAGCAAAGATATGATTCAGGTGAAAATTCTTCTAGAAAGGTATTCAAGTATGAGGAATAAATGAGACAGATTGAAGACAAAGAAAGAGAACTGAATGATCTTGAAGCACTTATTGTCAAAAGAGAAGCCAGGGGAGAAGACAAGTATAAAGGAAAGTTGCATATTAAATGTTTTTCTTGCAATAAGATAGTTCATTTTGCATCAAGGTGTCCAGAAAGAGTCCCTAAGCCAAAATATAACATGCCTAGATTTCAAAAGAAGTGTTATTATGCTGCTGATGAAGGTTTGACAGACGATGAATTTAATAAAGGGAATGTAAGTGAAGATGAGTTTGAGTTTATTACTATCAAGGAAAACAAACATGTGTCTATTGAATCTGCTAGTTGTACAAATGTGGAGAAAGCCCTAGTCTTTTGAGTTGAAGAGAAGGATGAATGGGTAATTGAAAGTGGATGTCCACATCACATGACAGGTGATAAAAGAAAATTTATGAGCTTGGAAAAGTATGATGGTGGTGTAATATTTGGTGATAATAATGGTGGTATAATCTATGGTGGAGGATATATATTTTTTTAGGGTAAGCATAATATTGATGATGGTCTTTATGTGGAAGGTTTGAAGCATAATCTTTTGAGTGTTGGACAAATGGTTGATAAGGGATACAATCTTCAATTCAAGGATGGAAAGTGTAGAATATTGGGAGGTTTTGTAAATGTGATTGCTTCGGGTACAAAATTAAAAGTTAACATTTTTCACTTGAATGCTGCTAGTAAAGGTTGTCTGAATGCTCAAGTTGATGAAAGTTGGTTGTGGCATAGGAGAATGTGTCATGTAAACTTTTATAGTATTATCAAGATAAGTTCTACTCAGGTAGTGAGAGATCTTCCTAAGTTGGGAAAACCGTTCAATGCCATATGCAAGGAATGTCAGTTGGGGAAGCAAACTAGAATTTCATTTCAAAGCAAACAAAATTGTTCAAATGAATTGTTGGAGCTTGTGCATACTCACTTGTGTGGTCCTGCTAGAATCAGAAGCTTGCAAGGTTACTGGTATTTCATGTTGCTTATTGATGATTATTCTAGGATGATGTGGGTTAATTTATTAAGGGAGAAATATTAAGCTTTAGAGAGGTTCAATATTTACAAGGATATGGTTGAGACAGAGAAAAATTTGAAGATTAAATGTCTAAGATCAGATAGAGGTGGTGATTTCACTTCTGATGAGTTTAATTATTTTTGTTAAGTGCATGGGATAAAGAGACAATTATCTACACCATGGACCCCTTTGCAAAATGGAGTTGTGGAAAGGAAGAACATGACAGTTCAAGATGCTGCTGGAACTATGATGTTGGAAGGAAATGTTCCTCATATCTATTGGAGAGAAGCTCTAAGTACTATTGTTTATATCCTCAACCAAGTACAAATCAAAGGTGATACTAGTAAGACCCCTTTTGAGCTATGGTTTGGTCATAAGCCTACTCTTAGATATTTCAAAATCTTTGGGAGTAAACGCTACATTAGAAGAGATGAAGATATAGGAAAGTTTGATGCTAAGAGTGATGAAGGAATATTTATTGGTTATTCTACTAAGAGAAAGACCTACCTGTGCTACAACAAGAGATTGAGGAAAATGGTTGAAAGTGAAAATGTTAAGGTTGATGAAGACATTGCTAGACCATCTAGAACCAGTGAATATGATTCTGATCATTAGAATGATAGTACACAAAAAGAAAAAAAGGGTCAGACTTCAAATCAAGTTCAGATTATTTTGGTGAATCAAGAAGATCAAGAGGAAGGAGAAACTAGTGAAAGTACAAAAGAGATATCACAAGAGCCTCAAGTTCAAGAACAACCTAGGACTCCAAGGTATGTGAGATTAAATCATTAAAAAAATCAGATTATAGGTGATAAGAACAAAGGTGTCCAAACTAGGAGAAGAATTGCAGAATAATATTGTTTAATATAAAAGACTAAGACAAGTAATGTCAATGAAGCATGCAAATATGAACATTGGATTGAAGCAATGAAAGAAGAACTGGAGCAAATTGAGAATAATAATACATGGATTATTGTTCCTACAACTAAGGACAAAAATGTAAATGGAACTAAATGGGTCTTTAGAAACAAACTGAATGAGCAAGGTGAAGTTATCAAAAACAAAACAAGATTGGTGTGTAAATGATATTCTCAGATGGAAGGAATTGAATTTGAAGAGACTTCTGCCCCTGTTGCTAGAATTGAAGGTGTGAGACTATTTCTTGCTTATGCTACTTAAAAAAACTACAAAGTTTATCAGATGGATGTCAAGTCAACATTTCTAAATGGCGAATTGGAAGAAGAAGTATACATTGAGCAACCTAATGGATTTCAATTGATTGATCAGGGAGATATGGTTTGTCGGTAAAGGAAATAATTTTATGGACTCAAGAAAACCCCAGAGCTTGGTATGCCATATTGGACAAATATTTATTGAAGCTTGGACTTAACAAAGGTACTGCTGATAGTAATCTATATTTTAAGATTGATGATGATAAAGATTTCTTTGTGGAAGTCTTTGTTGATGAAATCTGTATACACGTAAAAATGGTCTGGCAAATATAATTAATTAAATATGATTTATTGGATTAATTAATCTTTATTTCATCTAATATTAAATAAATATAAATATTTATTTATACAGTTCATATTAAATTCTTCAATCTTTATTCTATTATTTCTCATCTTATATAAATAAATGAATTTAACTTTGTTTTATTTAATTATCATAATTAAATTCATCTACTATTAAATAAATAGAAATATGTATTTAAATGTTTCACATTCTAATTATTCTATTCTTCAATTTTAATTAAATATATAACTTCAATAGTTTGTATTATTTAATTATCATATCCCTTCTATATTTATTTAATAAACAAATTCTATAGTTTCTTTTATTAAATTATTTATTTCTCTTTTACTAATTTGAATAAACCAAAATATTCAAATAAAGGCATAAAGGTAAATTTACTTTATTCACCCACCTACCAAATTAGATATTATATGTCTAATTTAATTCAATTGGTATTCACAGAAAGGTATGGAGACAAATTGGAAATAAATTTGAATCAATCTATCAAATATTCTTCCTCTGATTCTTCCTATCATCTTGCCTAATGTTTTCATGGGGAGAAACCATTCCTAGGATCAACTCAAGCTTCTTAATCTCTTACCATTCAATTCTTCAGATTGAATCCAAGCCCTTGTTGTGTTGCCCCTTCACAAATTGTTATCAGGAAATCTATAAATACAACCTTTCTCCATAGGAAATGGATCCCAAATTTGTGCAGACTTACTCTACATGAATAGAAATAAAGAAATCAAGCATCATAGCAATATCATCTTAGCATCTTAGCATCATAGCATCATAGCATTGATAGAATTCATATCACAGTTGCATCTTAGTTTTACTATAGATTTCATTTATCAATTTTCATGTCAGAATAGATTATAGTAGCTTCATTATCAATCATTAAATCATTGCATCTAGTATTATTCCATTCTCTAGATTGGCATTTTAATAGTCATAGTCCTTACCCAATATGAGAGCCCTCTATGATTTAATAAATCTTTGGAGATAGGAAACAATGAGACGCTTTCAAGATTTTTGTACTTTAAATTGGTTAATTGTTGATTGAATCTTGATATAATGTTTCATTAAGAAGTGTTTTAGTTGTTATTACTTATTTAATTATTCACACTTACAATTTGGCATCCACCGTGGGGCCCTAACCCCATATTTTAACATTTTTTCTAAAAATTTTTCATACAAAATACAAGCGTGTTTACTTTTAGCGTGATCGAGAGATTCTACAGTGCTTCCACCGAAAGTTTTAGCACTTTTACTATTTTAGCGATTCCACCAAAAATTTTAGCACTTTTGCACTATCTTTTAGTGTTTTTGCACTATCTTTCGCGCTTCTACAATTTGTTTGAGCACTTATGCAGTCTATTTTAGCGCTTTTACAGTCAATCTTAAAATGGCCATATCATGGTCATATAGAGGTCTTTTTTGAAACTTTTATTTTTGAAATGTGGTATAATTTCATAAGCTATGCAATGGTGTAGGTATTTCTCACTTTCTATAGAGTTAAAAGTTTGAATTTTACATTTAAAATCAAATCACATTGTAACTTGGTCTAAGTTTTAGGGTTTTTATGCTTAATCATTCACCTAAGCCTTATATCTTCTTATTTCTTGATCTCATCTAACATTTTGAAGCATTTATTGCAAGTTTTAAGAGGAACATGGAGCATTGAAGTGAAAGAAAAAAAACATTTGATATCCATTTTAATAGTGTTTTCAAACACTCATGGGAAAATAACAAATCATATGTTATTTTTCATTCATGCTTTAGGACCAACTAGCATTAATTTGGGCTTAAAATTAACCATCTACACAAGCTTTTTCAAAGTTGGTTAAAAAGAAAATTAGAAACTCATTGGTTTTTGGATTTGGATTAAAATGAACCAATCCTAGGGTAGTTATTTGGATTAAAATATATCAATCTTAGGGTAGTCATTGGGATTAAAATACACCAATTCTAGGGTACTCATCATACATTTCTATCTTAGTTACAATTAACATCATGTCTTTTGTGAAGCAATATCTTCACGTAGAATAGAAAACTATCATTTGGGCTTTAAAACTGAACACTGTTTATTGTGATTGTGTGGTGATAGGCTTATGCTCACCCCTTAACTAGGTGATCAAAAGGCCAGACTCATCCTTTATTTTCATGTAATTTACTCTTTTTTAAATCCTTTAGAAGGCCTATTGTAGTGGGAAAAAGTGCTCACCCTATGGGAACAACCTAAATGGGAACGGCTAAAGCCAAGGATTCCAACCCACTATAATCAAAAGTGAGTTTTTGATGAAATTCCAAATCGACGATAGTGTGCAAGATAACCATCCCCAGAGCCTTTGTTCTAAAGGCTAGGAGGTCTCTTGAGGGAGTTTATCATTTCCCGCACCACACGAAAACCCTATCTATGAACCATAGTGTAAAATCCATCTGAGTTAGTAACCAAACAATGTAATACTCTTAGTGCATGGGGAGGGAAGAATCTACCCCCAAGACACTCACTGTATAATTGCCAAGGACCGTTTGCTCAAGGGATCAAGAAATCTAACTTTGAGTATGCACCTGGAAAAGGTAAAAACACGGGCATCCTCTAGGGGGTGACATGGCTGTGTGAGTCGATGAAATTTTAAGATGTGGGTTGTTGAGTATGACGATGACCTTTTTGAACTTAAGAGTGAGTCTGTCTTAAGTGTATTCTTTGTTAAAAAATCTAGTGGAAATCAATAACGACCATGTGTGGTTCTTAAACATACACTTACTGTCTAGATTCTAATACTTAACAACAACTATCTTACAATTGCTTGTTGTGATTTTAAATCATTAATCGAGATAAATATCATCCAAAAACACATCAAAAAGTTAGACAAAATGAAATTGAGAAATTTATGATTAGGGATTGGAAATCTACAAACCATAGTCAACCTATTCACCAATCTTCCATCCCACAACTAGCAATAGAATATTCCAACAGGCTAAATCAATTTTTATAGTAGACAAAACTTGGAAACATTAGGCTTGTCATCCAAAATAAGAGAATTACAAAGAGAAATATCTTGTCAAAATATCAAAAATCCAAAAAATTGCACCCAAAAAATAAAATCATCAGTCTCTTCATGGAAAAGAAAATTAGATAACACCATGGAACCAAAAATAGCACTTATACAGTCTTTTTTAGCACTTGCACATGGTATTTTAGTGCATTCACTATTCAAACAACGCATCTGCAGTCTGTTTTAGCGCTTCTACCAACTATAACAAAATTCACCAATGCCAAAAAATTTACCAATTCAAATAGCACTTCCACTGTCTATTTTAGCGCTTCTACTTTGTTTGACAACACTTTTACCATACCTTTTAGCGCTTCTAAAATTTGTTCTAGCATTTTTGTACTCTGTATTAGCACTTCCTAAGAACAAAACAAAAATAAAGAGCTTTCGAACATATTTTTCAGATTTGTTGGCATTAGAAACTTGGTTTTTTATTAGACAAAAACACCATTAAAAATCTAGAAAGTGTCTTCAACGTGAAACAAAATAGGTCCTTACAAGTCAAAATTCTAATCAACTTAAACCCAGATCTTACAAACTGCAAAGTGTCTAATTATTAAAACACAAATCTTGATTATTGAGTTAAGTTTCCTCATCAGGATATTGACATCCTACAATCATGAGATGAAACACAAAATGCATCTACAGTCTATTTTAGTGCTTTTGACAAATTTTGTACAACTACTACCAACTGTAACAAAATTCACCAATGTCAAAAAATTTACCAGTTCAAATAGCGCTTCCACTATCTATTTTAGCACTTCTACTCTATTTGACAACACTTTTACCATACCTTTTAGTGCTTCTGATTTTTTTTTTAGCATTTTTACACTCTGTATTAGCGCTTCCATAGATCAAAACAAAAACAAAGAGCTTTCAAAAATAAAATTCAGATTTGTTGGCATTAGAAACTTGGTTTTTTATTAGATAGAAACACCATTTACAGTCCAGACAATGTCTTCAACCTAAAACAAAATAGGTCCTTACAAGTTAAAATTCTTTTCAACTTAAACCTAGATCTTACAAACTACAAAGTGTCCAATTATCAAAACACAAATCTTGATTATTGAGTTAAGTTTCCTCATCAAGATATTGACATCCTACAATCACAAGATGAAACACAATGATCAAGTTTTTAAATTGGTCATCAATAGAATTTATCATTCTATTTGAATTTGTTAAAATCCAATTGACACTAATCCAAACACAGAAGATCAAAGTTTAGTGAGGAAAATAAATACTTGTATGCCAATTTTGACAAGGTTACAAAGACAAAAAGTACTAGAAAAAGGAAATTGAAACTCAAACCACCATGGCTGAAATAGATGAGGAACAACTAAATGCTCTAGCTCATCAAATGAAAAACCTTCAACAAAAAATCAGGGATATGTAAAGGGAAACAACCATATAGAGATATTTTATGGTAGACATTTGCTCTTATTCCTCGGACAAAAATATTGACATGACACCCTCTCCACCAACAACTACATCATCCAAGTTCAATATCTTTGAATTTTTGAAAAAATCAAATTAGAAGCCCAAATCTCAGTCCTCAAAGACAAATGATATTGAGCAATCATATCATTTCATGCATTTATCTCCATCCACCATAAGCCAAAATAAACCTCAAGATTCTTTCACTCAAGTTAACAATTCCATCCAATCATCCTCTTTTATCATATATTCAACATCCAATGATTCATGTCAATCTCTCAATCCGAAGCATGCTAGCATAGAATCCCCTACACATCAAGACCAAAATATTATTTCCACTCCATCTGATGATATCAACATTCCACAAATTCTTCGAATCTTTGATCAAGATCCCATTTACCAAGAATCTTATGATGATCCCCTCCTTTCATTTTTCATCCAAAATAATTCCCTTCCATCTCAAGAGACAAGTATCCTTCCAGGTTCTTCTTCCACATCATCTAATCAATCAATACCATCTCATGATTCTATTGCATCACAAGAGCATGATAGTTCTTCCATCCTATCTAATGATGTCTTACCAATTGATGATCAAGACATTATTTCTACAAAATCTCATGATTCCCTTCCTCATCAAGATCAAGATATGCTTCCATTCAAGGATACCCTTTCATCCATGAAGATGTTTATCCTTCTCATGATCAAGATATTCCTTTCATACCACTTCATAATGACTCCATACTTAATAAAGGGAAAGCTACTTCCCCTCCTACACCTCATGATACTTTTCCAAGTCAAGATCAAAACACCCCATCATCCCCATGTCAAGAGCCTATCACATCTATTCAAGCTATCCAGGAACCACACACCTATAAATTGGGATCCTCCACATTTATCCATTCTAGTTTACTTCCAACACCTATCCTCTCATCCATATCATATCCTCCCCAAAATGGACTCGCATCTTGTTTCATAAACAATACATATCCCATTAGTAAATGTATATGTCAAAGTATGAATTACAAAGGAAAAGGATTAGGCCTTCATGAACAAGGTATCCTAGAACCCCTTTATGTTCAAATAAACCCATATCACCATGGCCTTGATTATATGCCTAAGTGTCCCAGTTCATCAAACCTTCCATGTATCCTAGGTCCTCATTCTAGTCCACAAAACATACCATCTATCCTAGGTCCTCATCCTAGTCCATCAAACCTTCCCTCTATCCTAGGCCCATATCCTATTTCTCAAGAACAATAAATGCACACATCCTTGATGCCCTTTCAAAATTATAACCATATTAACTCATCCATAATACCTCCATATCATTCATCTAAATCCACCCCTCCCATTTCTCTTGGAATCAATTTGGGTGCCAATATCAAAATCCACATGTATCAAAGGATCAACATATCTCCTCAAAGAGACGTTCAAAAATAAAATAAAAATTGATCCAAAATCAAAAGAAAAATCTAAAAGGCCACAAAGGCCCAACAAAGAAAAAATATCAAAGACCACAAAGGTCCTTAAATCAAAAAAAAAAATGTCAAAGGCCACAAAGAACCACAAATAAAAAATCAAATTCAAAATTCATGCGGATTCCTAAAAGTCTCATAGAAGCAATCAAATCTAAATTGGCATCCAAATTTGCTAATCCAAAAGCTTCCTCCAATTTTCCATTTAATAACCTATCACCTTACAAATCCATTTTTCCTCCATCACTCCACCATCCTTCAAGGTTTGTGCCAATGTTGATCTTTCCATCCTTTCCATCTATCCATCAACAGGCCTTCCAACCTCCTATCCATTATCCAACATTCATCCCCCACCATTCTCCTTTAATCCAAACCTTTGCATAAGTTCTTAGATTCTTCAATCATATCATTAATCTACCAGTATTTAGGAGTCCAATTCCCATTTTCCATGGTTTATTAGAGGGATATTTGGTTGTGAAACTTGATTCTTAAATCCTTCCTCCATTTCCCTATCATCCATATCCTATCTTCCATATTCCTCTTGCACTCTACACTTAGGGACAAGTTTCATCCATCTTATCATTCATGGTAATTATCCTTTCTATGCTTATTCCTTACATTTCCACCTTTGATCTTGACAAGGTTAAGGATCTTCTTGAACATCATATATCTTATCGTATACACTTTATCCATATCTTCCATACCATATCTTTCATCTTATCCATATTCCATCATTCTTACTAAATACATCCTTTCTTCCTTTCCTTGGTCTTGATGAGGAATAGGGGAAAAATACTTGGGCCTTGTGTCTATATCTTATCTAGTTGATCTTGATCACACCATTCATTATTTTTATCCTTTCTTTCTTCCATTCCATATCTTCTAGCTTATCAAAATCCATGTCACCATGTCCGTTTGCAACCTGGAACCTTATCATGCAAATCATATTTAAGCCTAGCTACAAAAAATTATCCAATCCTCATATCTTTTGTCAATCAATCATCAAAAATCATCAGTCTTATCATACTTAGACAAAGTTAGTGATCCTAAGTACTTACAATCACCATGTCTTATGGAATCAATCATTCCTTGCATCTTAATCAATCAACCATTATCATCTTTTGACAAGAGATATGTTGCTTCTGTAACATGTTTTGCAGTGAATCTTTCATTTTGATCTATCATTTATCCATGGTTGCATTACCCCTATTGTGGGGAATCTTGTTTCTTCAATCAATTATATCATCTTAAATATCCTGAAAAAAAAAGCTGCAAAATCCAAAAAAATAAAAAATAAAAAAACCACAAAAAAGAAGAAGAGAAAAATACAAAAAAAAAGTGAAAACGTCAAAAAATAAAAAATACAAAAAAAATCATAAAATCTGAAAAAGGTGCAATATAATCTCATGTACATATCTTGGTAAATTTGGTCGTATCTCACCCTAGCTTGGGCAAAAAATCCTGAACTCACTGGGGGCAATAAACTTTGAGCTTAATCAAATGGACAAACATCAGTATGACAAACACAACAAACACAATGATCATAGGAAGATCCAACATTGAACATTAAAAAAACATCGAAACCATTCCACCAACCATTTGTATCAAATGTTGAAATCAATATCAAGATGGATGATCTAATATGAATAATAGTTGAAATACTTTAAGAAAAGGTTGGATATGTTGTACTTTGATCATTATTATCATTTCTTTGGCCCAACTCGATGATCTATTGAACTAGAGAAGCTAGGAAGAAGAATGGTATTTTTCATTTTCTGTTGTTTGTGAATTAATCATAATTACTGTGTGAATTATTGTGGGATGTGCTATTCAAATGTATCATTGATGACATTCAAAATTCACACAGGAAAGTGATTGATTCTTATCTATTTATGTAAGAAATTCTCAGGCCATCTCGGTTTAATTATGTACCTAGTATTAGAAACCAAGATCAAACATGCAAACCAAAAGGCCTTCCATAGAAGAGAAAAACAATAAAAAGCAAGAGCTTTTAATGAAGATGTGCAAATTGATATATTTTGAATTAAGAAATTACATGAGATGATTTGCTTTATAAAAGCAATGTATGCAACCCTAATGTTGACCTAAAAGGGAAACCCTAGTGTGCACACTTAATAATTAATCAATTATTAATGTGCTTAAGTTTAGCTTAAGTAACTAAAAGAATAAGTGACTTAATTAATTAACCAATATGATATAATTAATTAAGTGTAATAAGTTATTACTCTAACACCCCCTCTTAAGATGAACTTAGGAAGTAGCTAAAACACTAGAAAAAAGATGCATGAAAGAAAAGATGGGTCCCGACAACTAGGCCTGATCAGGTACCCATGTACAAATGCGATAATGAGGTAGAGAAGGAAAACCCAGTGGGACAAAACCCCCCTGCAATGAGATGACCTGTTGCAAAGAAGCACTGGAAGAAAACTATAGAGTAACACTGGAACCACAATCCGACAAGCAAGAAAATATACTTTTGTTTACAAGAAACCATATCGGAATCATAATAATGCAATAGTAGACCCGATGCCATGGAACACTCAAAAAATTTAAATGGGAACAACCCTGGAATCCATAAAGCAATAGTAGATGATATGATGATAGAATCTAGAAGCCATGTATCTTGATGTCGATGCCAAACTGAGACTAAAACTCTTCCATGGGAATAAGTACCATAAAGACTCAGGAACATTAACCACAAATTTAGTGGCCCTCAAACTGAGATGGATCCGATGTGGATGATTAACCATAGGCTCTCAATCTAAAGTGTGAACTGATATGAATATGATATGTGTCAAGCTAAGACAAAATTTTAGAAACCAAGATCAGACATGCAAACCAAAAGGCCTTCCACAGAAGAGAAAAACAATAAAAAGCAAGAGTTTTGCATGAAGATGAACAAATTGATATATTCAGAATTAAGAAATTACATGAGATGATTTGATTTATAAAAGAAATGTATGCAACCCTAATGTTGACCTAAAAGGGAAACTCTAGTATGCACACTTAATAATTAATCAATTATTATTGTGCCTAAGTTTAGCCTAAGTAACTAAAGGAATAAGTGAATTAATTAATTAACCAATATGATATAATTAATTAAGTGTAATAACTTATTACTCTAACACCTAGATGTTTGTGTTCACTTGCAATATCAAAAATCATGAAAGTAGTACTCAGGTCATCATTGGTCTAACATATATCATTGATGCTTGTACTCACTTTCAACATTTTAAAATCTCAATGATGATAAAAAACACGATAAATGGATTATTAAGATGCTAATGCTTGCATATGTAGATTTGAATGGTTAAATTAGATTGCATTCATATTAGTTTTGCATCTGCATTATAGATTTTCCACATCGATTGATGATATCTATATCAACCTGCGCTAGATGCGGAATCATGTCCAACATCTTTGGGAAGAACTTTAAAATCCTCCTATAATCATAACATATCATAAATCAACAATATTATCAATCAATCAGCATATCACTCAATCTATCATTGATCCTCATCTATCATGAGGTCAATCAATCAATCTATCATTGATCCTCACCTATCATGAGGTCAATCAATCAATCTATCATTGATCCTCACCTATCATGAGGTCAATCATCAAATCATTGATCATCACCTATCATGAGGTCAATCAATCAATCTATCATTGATCCTTACCTATCATGAGGTCAATCATCAATCTACCATTGATCCTCACCTATCATGAGGTCAATCAATCAATCAATCATGGAATCTCACCTATCATGAGATCAATAATCTTCTAATCTATTAGGATCATCAATCAATATCAAATCAAAGGCTGACATGATAAAAAATCATCAAACACAAGGAGGCAAAGTAGGGCAACATTTAATCAACTAGCAGAATCAGTATTCTTTATTAGGAGATAAATCGTCAAAACACCAGAAAATCACGAATTTTTTTTGCAAAAATAAGAAAAAATAAAAAAATTCATCAATTTATCTCTCGAGGGGGCATATATTTATCATTACTTAAAAATCAAAGTCTGGGACATACTGAATTTTTTTTGTCGATACTAGCAACAACAGAAAAAATTTCTTTGAAGCAACGTGTAAACACATCGCTTCGAAGAGGGAAAAATGGATACACCTAAAAATGGTCTAGGGAATATAATTAATTAAATATGATTTATTTGATTAATTAACCTTTATTTTAGGGTATGTGCAGGATCATCATGGAAAAAATAGGCCCTTAAGTGGCGATAAAATTCAGAAAAATCAGAGTTAGGCAACTTGATGCAAAAATTTGAATAAGTTATCTATATTATTTGAAAAATATGTAAGAATATAATCTGTAATAAATTGAATATAGTTTCTAAACTACTAGGTTTATTTAAAAAATAAAAAAATCTATTTCATGAAAATTTGAAATTTCAATGTAGTAGTACTTAAATTTCAGGGAAAAAATAAGAAGTAGGTGTCTGTCTAACCACCCTAACCACAATAAAATGATAATATTTTTTTATAATATTTTAGATATAAGTAGAGGACTCATGTCCAGATGTGATGCATATTTTTTTGTAATTTTTTTCCAATTAAATAATTAATTATGAATTTTTTATTATAATTTTTTAAAAATATAAAAAATTGTATGTCTAACCACCTTAACTTGGTCAAAAATTCATGAAATTCAATTCTTTTTTTTAAGTCCTATAGTATGTGAAGCATAAAATGTGATACATGTTTTAGATTTGAAAAATATGATACTGTTTGAAACCTATAGATCTTTTTCAATCAGCGTATCAATCATGACTTTAGTCGTAATTCAAATAGAAAATGAATAATAATTATTTATTAAATTCAAAGTAAAGCATAATTTATATTGGTGGAAAGGTGATAATCTCCTTTAAAAACCCTTTTTGTTTCATCAATTTTGGGTTAAAAAAAAGTCATCAGCCACATGGGCCATCATATCACTTACATATCGCCACTTTTTGGCCCATCATGATCCTGCACATACCCTTCATCTACTATTAAATAAATAGAAATATTTATTTATATAGTTCATATTAAATTCTTCAATCTTGATTCTATTATTTATCGTCTTAATTAAATAAATGAATTTCACTTTGTTTTATTTAATTATCATAATTAAATTCATCTACTGTTAAATAAATAGAAATGTTTATTTAAATATTTCACATTCTAATTCTTCTATTCTTCAATTTTAATTAAATATATAACTTCAATAGTTTTTATCATCTAATTATCACATTATTCAATCTTAATTAATTAAACAAGGTTAAATAATTTGTTGTTTAATTATCATATCCCTTCTATATTTATTTAATAAAAAAATTCTATAGTTTGTTTTATTAAATTATTTATTCCCCTTTTACTAATTTGAATATACCAAAATATTCAAATATAGGCATAAAGGTAAATTTCCTTTATTCACCCACCTACCAAATTAGATATTATATGTCTAATTTATGTCTAATTTAATTGAACTGGTATTCATGGGAAGCTGTGCAGACAAATTGGAAACAAATTTGAATCAATCTCTCAAATCTTCTTCCTCTGGTTCTTTCTATCATCTTGTCTGATGTTTTCATGGGGAGAAACCATTCGCAGGATCAGCTCAAGATTCTCAATCTCTTATCCTTCAATTCTCCAGATTGAATCCAAGCCCTTGTTGTGCTACCCCTTCACAAATTACTGTCAAGAAATCTATAAATACAACCTTTCTCCATAGGAAATGGATCTCAACTTTGTGCAAACTTACTCTATAGGAAGAGAAATCAAGCAATCAAGCATCATAGCAAAATCATCATAGCATCTTAGCATCATAGCATCATAGCATCAATAGAATTCATATCACGGTTACATCTTAGTTTCACTATAGCTTTCATTTATCAGTTTTCATGTAAGAATAGATTATAGTAGCTTCATTACCAATCATTAAATCATTACATCTAGTATTATTCTATTCTCTAGATTGGCATTTTAAAAGTCACAGTGCTTACCCAATCTGAGAGCCCTCTGTGATTTAATAAATCTTTGGAGATAGGAAATAATGAGATGCTTTCAAGTTTTTTGTGCTTTAAAATAGCTAATTGTTGACTAAATCTTGATATAATGTTTCATTAAGAATTTTTTTAGTTGTTTTTACTTATTTACTTATTTACTTAAGCTAATCCAAAAGCTTCCTCCAATTTTCTATCTAATAACCTAACACCTTCCGAATCCATTTTTCCTCCATCACTCCACCACCCTTCAAGGTGTGTGCCAATGTTGATCTTTCCATCCTTTCCATATATCCATAAATAGGCCTTCCAACCTCCTATCCATTATCCAACATTCATCCCCAACCATTCTCCTTTAATCAAAATCTTTTTCATAAGTTCTCAGATTCTTCAAACATATCATTAATCTGCCAATATTTAGGAGTCTAATTCCCATTTTCCATGGTTTATTTGAGGGATATTTGGTTGTGAAACTTGATGCTTAATTCCTTCCTCCATTTCCCTATCATCCATATCCTATCTTCCATATTCCTCTTGCACTCTAAACTTAGGGACAAGTTTCCTCTATCTTATCATTCATAGTCATTATCCTTTCTATGCTCATTCCTTACATTTCCACCTTTGATCTTGACTAGGTTAAGGATCTTCTTGAACATCGTATATATTATCCTATACACTTTATCCATATATTCCATACCATATATTTCATTGTATCCATATTCCATCATTCTTACTAGATAAATCCTTTCTTCCTTTCCTTGATCTTGATGAGGAATAGGGGCAAAATACTTGGGCGTTGTGTCTATATCTTATCTAGTTGATCTTGATCATACCATTCATTATTTTTATCCTTGCTTTCTTCCATTCCATAGCTTATAGCTTATCAAAATCCATGTCACCATGTCCCTTTTCAACCTTGAATCTTATCATGCAAATCATATTTAAGCCTAGCTACAAAACATTATCCAATCCTCATATCTTTTCTCAATCAATCATCAAAAATCATCAATCTTATCATAATTAGACAAAATTAGTGATCCTAAGTACTTATAATCATCATGTCTTATGGAATCAATCATTCCTCATATCTTAATCAATCAACCATTATCATCTTTTGACAAGAGATATGTTGCTTTTGTGACATGTTTTGAATTGAATCTTTCATTTTGATCTATCATTTATCCATGTTTGCATTACCCCTATTGTGGGGTATATTGTTTCTTCAATCAATCATATCATCTCATTTCATCTTAAATATCCTGAAAAATTCAAAAAAAAAAGCTGCAAAATCCAAAAAATAAATCATAAAAACCACAAAAAAAGAGAAAAATACAAAAAAAGAAGTGAAAAGTCAAAAAACAAAAAAACAAAAAAAATCATAAAATTTGAAAAAGGTGCAATAAAATCTCATGTACATATCCTGGAAAATGTGGTCACGTCTCACCCTAGCTTGGGGGAAAAATCTTGAACTCACTAGGGGCAATAACCTTTGAGCTTAATCAAATGGACAAACAATTGGATGACAAACGCAACAAACACAATGATCATAGGAAGATCTGAAATTGAACATTGAACATACAACAAACATTGAAACCATTCCATCAATCATCTATATCAAACCTTGAAATCAATATCAAGATGGATGATCTAATCTGAATAATGGCTGAAATACTTCAAGCAAAGATTGGATATGTTGTACTTTAATCATTATTATCATTTATTTGGAGCAACCCAATGATGTATTGAACTAGAGAAGCTAGGAAGAAGAATTGTATTTTTCATTGTCTATTGTTTGTGAATTAATCATAATTATTCTGTGAATTGTTGTGGGATGTTCTCTTCAAATGTATCACTGATGACATTTAGAATTCACATAGGAAAGTGATTGATTCTTGTCTGTTTATGTAAGAAATTCTCAAGTAATCTCGGTTTAATTATACCTAGATGCTTTTTTTCACTTGTAATATAAAAAATCATGAAAGTAGTACTCAGGTCGTCATTGGTCTAACATATACCATTGATTCTTGTACTCACTTTCAACATTTTAAAAGCTCAATGATGATTAAAAACATGATAAATGGACTATTAAGATGCCAATTCTTGCATATGTAAATTTGCATGGTTAAATTAGATTGCATTCATATTAGTTTTGTATCTGCATTATAGATTTTCCACATCAACTAATGATATCTATATCAACCTACGCCAGATGCAGAATCATGTCCCACATCTTTGGGAAGAACTCTAAAATCCTTCTATAATCATAACATATCACAAATCAACAATATTATCAATCAATCCGCCTATCACTCAATCTATCATTGATCCTTGCCTGTCATGAGGTCAATCAATCAATATATCATGAGGTCAATCATCAATCTATCATTGATCCTTGCCTATATCATGAGGTCAATCAATCAATCTATCATTGATCCTCGCCTATCATGAGTTCAATCAATCATAGAATCTCACCTATCATGAAATCAATAATCTTCTAATCTATAAGGATCACCAATAAATATCAAATGAAAGGCTAACATGATTGAAAAACATCAAACACAAGGAGGAAAAGAAGGGAAACATTTAATCAACTAGCGGAATTAGTATTCTTTATCGAGAGATAAATTGTCAAAACATCAGAAAATCACAAACAAATTTTCCAAAAATAAGAAAAATTCAAAAAAAAAAATCAAAAATTCATCAATTTATCTCTTGAAGGGGCATATATTTATCATTACTTAAAAATCAAAGTCTGGGGCAAGTCTGGGGCATATTGAAAAAAATTCGTCAATACTAGCAGCAACATTAAAATTTTCTTTGAAGCAATATGTAAACACATCACTTCAAAGAGGGGCAAAATGTATACACCTAAAAATGGCTTGGCGAATATAATTAATTAAATATGATTTATTTGATTAATTAAACTTTATTTCATCTACTATTAAATAAATAAAAATATTTATTTATATAGTTCAATTAAATTCTTCAATCTTTATTCTATTATTTCTCGTCTTAATTAAATAAATGAATTTCACTTTGTTTTATTTATTTATCATAATTAAATTCATCTACTATTAAATAAATAGAAATATTTATTTAAATGTTTCACATTCTAATTATTCTATTCTTCAATTTTAATTAAATATATAACTTCAATAGTTTGTATTATTTAATTATCACATCATTCAATCTTAATTAATTAAACAAGGTTAAATACTTTGTTGTTTAATTATCATATCCCTTCTATATTTATTTAATAAACAAAATCTATAGTTTGTTTTATTAAATTATTTATTCCCCTTTTACTAATTTGAATAAACCAAAATATTCTTGAATAAAGGCATACAGGTAAATTTCATTTATTCACCCACCTACCAAATTAGATATTATATGTCTAATTTATGTCTAATTTAATTGAATTGCTATTCACGGGAAGTTGTGGA
Source organism: Sequoiadendron giganteum (assembly GCA_007115665.2). Classification (NCBI taxonomy): domain Eukaryota; kingdom Viridiplantae; phylum Streptophyta; class Pinopsida; order Cupressales; family Cupressaceae; genus Sequoiadendron; species Sequoiadendron giganteum. The sequence continues at coordinate 764,786,122 of CM021101.1, forward strand.
GACAAATTGGAAACAAATTTGAATCAATCTCTCAAATCTTCTTCCTCTGATTCTTCCTATCATCTTGCCTGATGTTTTCATGGGGAGAAACCATTCCCAGGATCAGCTCAAGCTTCTTAATCTCTTACCATTCAGTTCTCCAGATTGAATCCAAGCCCTTGTTGTGATGCTCCTTCATAAATTGCTATTGGGAAGTCTATAAATACAGTCTTTCTCCACAAGAAATGGATCCCAACTTTGTGCAAACTTACTCTGCAGGAATAGCAATCAAGAAATCACACATCATAGTAATAACATCTTCACATCTTAGCATCATAGCATCAGTAGAATTCATATCACGGCTGCAACTTAGTTTTACTATAGGTTTCATAAATCAGTTTTCATGTCAGAATATATTATAGTAGCTTCATTATCAGTCATTAAATCATTGCATCTAGTATTATTCCATTCTCTAGATTGTGATTTTAATAGTCATAGTGCTTACCCAATCTGAGAGCCCTTTGTGATTTAATAAATCTTTGGAGATAGGAAACAATGAGACTCTTTCAAGTTTTTTATGCTTTAAATTAGTTAATTGTTGATTGAATCTTGATATAATGTTTCATTAAGAAGTGTTTTAGTTGTTTTTACTTATTTACTTATTCACACATACAATATCATTTTTGGAGGAGATGATGTTTTGTGCATGAATTTTTCTGATGAGATGTATAATGAGTTTGAGATGTCAATGATTGGAGAGATTAAATTATTTTTGGGATTGCAAATTACTCAGCTAGATAAAGGGATCTTTATATCCCAATCCACGTATGTGAAATAATTGCTAAAGATGTTTGGTATGGAAGATTCAAAGCCAGATGGTACACCCATGTTGACCAGATGTAAGTTGGAAAAAGATGATGACTCTCTGAAGGAAAACCAAAATAGATACAGATCAATGATTGGTGGATTGCTTTATTTAACTCAAACTAGACCTGATATCATGAATGATGTATGTATTGCTGCAAGATTTCAAGCCGATCCTAAGGAATCTCATGTGACTGCTATAAAAATATTTTTTTAGATACTTGAAGGGAATAATTGATTTTGGCCTGTGGTATCGTAAAGATGATGATCTTACTTTAAGTGCCTTTATTGATGCTGATTGGACAAGAGATGTAAATGAAATGAAAAGTACCAGTGGTGGCACATTTTTCTTGGGAAAGAAGTTGATCTTGTCATTAAGTAAAAAGAAGAATGTCATTTCTTTGTCTACTGAAGTGGTAGAATACATTGTTGTTGCTAAAAATTGTACTCAAGTATTAAGGATGAAGCAAATGTTGAAAGATATCAAAGTTGTGTATGATGAACCTATTGCTATATTTTGTGATAATTCAAGTGCAATTAACATTTCTAAGAATCTAGTGTTGCATTCAAATACCAAGCATATATCTATCAAGTACTACTTTTTGAGAGACATGGTGAGTGATAAGAAATTCAAACTAGATTATGTGCCTACTAAGGAACATATTGCATACATCTTTACTAATTCGTTACCTAAGGATACTTTTGAGTATGTATACATGGAAAATTGACCAACACACTTGATCCTGATTTCTATCATCGCTTCTTCCTGAATCATACTCTCAACTTATCAACACTTTTCATCTCTTAATTACATATAAATCATTATTTATTTAATGAGGTCTTTCTCCCTTGTTGATTAAATTAATCAATTTAATTTAATTAATTCTCTATCTATGTTCATTTAACTAATTCATTTTATTTAAATTGAATCTCTAAAGTCCTCTTATTAAATTGAATAAATTTAACCTTATTTGATCTAATAAAAATATTTATTTAATTAAACCCTTCCTCTCAATTTGATTTAAATCAATTCATAAATTTAAGTCTTAATTGTCACATCTCCTAATTCTCAATTAAATTAATTAAACTTTGATTATTTAATCTTAATCCATGTCACATTCTCTAGAGAATTCAACTTGCACAATAAATCAATTACTTTGATTTATTAAATTGACTATTTTCCCTCACATGGCATAAAAGGGGAATATTCCCTCAAATTTGAATTCAAACTCAAGTGGACTTGGTCCTTCCAACAAGGAATTTAATGCCTCTTACATGTCCTTGGCCTTGAGCCAAGTGGCATTAACTCCATTCTTCTCTCCCTCCAACATGTCACTTTCAAATTTCAAATTTGAATCTCATAGCATTTATCATGAACATTGATCAAAATGTGCTCAACCTTCAACCATTCACATCTTGACAAGTGGAACTTGGCCATTGGATGTTCAATGATCACACATTGCTCAATTATACTATATTTTCCAATTAGAAAATATATAAATGAGATAATCTTCCTCTCATTCAATCATCCACAATCTAGAGAAAAGTTACTCTCTCTACATTGAGAGCTAGCTTATCCATTTTATATCAAGTGTTCATCATTTTCATGATTTCATAGCAAGGTTATGCCAAAATCTCATCAAGCAGCTTCAATCATCCACAAATTACCACAAAGCTTACAAAGGAGTTGGGAAATGGCCAATTTTTACACACCAATTGGCACCAATTCCCCCATCGGATCAAGTGTTTGCATTGCTTAATTAGGATTTCATTTATCTTTTATGTTTGTTCTTTATTTTTCCTATTATTGAGCATTGTAGATGGATTTCATGGGGAATCATTTTTTCATCTTGCATATGAGCTTACTAATGTGTTTGATTCTTGTATTTGTGCAGGTATAGGATTGGGGTTCACATTTTGGCACTAGAAGGAGGGCTGAGTTGGAGAAAGTCATCACGTTTTTCCAAAATTCTATGATTTTTAACATTTTTTGTGCCTATAGGAAATTGCACCACTCACAGTCTAGCATTGTCATATTGCACCCCTGTCAGGCAGGTGATGCTATATTGCACCATGCAAAACTCCAAACTCTGTTGCATCTGTCTTCCCGCCCAAAAATTTCAAATTTTGAAACTACACCATCGGTGTCCAAACTCCAAACTGCGCTGCAGGATAAAAATAGTGTCGCATTTGCACTCTCTATCCTGCTAGAAAGCACCTCTCTTAGTCACATGTGGTGCTATATTGTGCCACTGTATTTCTAAAATCTACCGCATTTGTTGATTTCACCATTGGGTGACAATAAAAAGTTCAAATTTGATTTTTTTTAACATATGCCATTTTGTTTTCAGCTCTTTGAGTCATTAACCTATTTGTTGTCTCTATGTTTTCTAGTTTTAATCATTTTACAGGTTAGGGCAAGGAGGAAAGGAAAATGGAGGGTTACATAAGGATATTATTATCATCTTATACTAAGTGTTTTTGAACACTTTACTGTTATTTAACACTCTCAGAGATTTTTCAATCTCTCTTGAGAAATTTGTCATCTTGCATGCTCTAGGGAACACTAAATTTATTTTTGGGTACTAAAAAGAGCAATACAAATTTTCTTTCAAAGTTTGCAAACAAAAGGCTTAAAAATAATTTTAGGAAAAACTTACTAGAGTTGGTTTTTGGATTTAATAAATTGAACAAGGCAAATCCCACATTTGATTCGGTGCTATAAAAAGAACTCACTTTTTCTTTGTGGACTTAAAATGAACAAGTGTTGTTTTTGTTTTGTAATTGTTTACTTAAAGTAATGCCATCAAAAGGACGTATGCGCTTCTCTTGCGCCTCATAATGGTCTTGAGAATCAAAAGGCCTTTTGGTGATCTTAGGCTGAGTAAATCAATTACCTCCACATTTCATTTTGGGTTTAAAATTGAACAAAACATCTTGCGAGTGTGAGTAATCATATTGCATGTGTTCTCCCTTTGTTTCTAAATGAAGGTTGATTGATCTACAAATATGATTGCTCGCTTTTGTTTATCTTAGCGGGCCTGCCTTATGGAAAAATAAGTACTCACCCAAGGGAATGACCCAACTGATAACACACTAAGGACAAGTGTATTTCTAGTTGGGATATAGAAGTGGGTACTGGAACAAAAGCCAGTATCACACGATTGGCTCCAACGAGAAGGGAAGTAATGGTCTCTCGCCGCATGGGTCAACTCCTACGAACAAAAGGTCTAAATTAAAACCCTTGTTTAGCAAAGGCCAAAATCCTAAACTATTTGTTGGTGCAAAAGTTCATGTCCTTCAAAGCCACCCCACATCTACATGTGATTCAATTGTAGAGATGAAAAGTATGCCATGGGAGTTTCATGGGTACTAAAGCTTGGCTGACCCGAGAAGTGAGTGCACTATAAGGGGGAGCCTATGTGTTCAAGAATCTAATCATCTGCATTGAATATGTGCAGCTGGATTTATCTAAGTGGGATCCCAACAAATATTGTCTCTTCATCCTAGGGTAGTGCATGTTCTTGGAATCAAAACACTTTTCTTGGATATAAAAAATTGGGAAACAAAAATTCAACGAATCATCAGGATTTCAAACCCTTTGGAAGAACAAATACCTTGGAGGTGTCCACATGTTACTGCTTGTCCCTAGGGGTTCTTATCTCTAGAAGGCTTCTAAACATTCAGACATCTCAATTTTTTTCTCCCAAAGTCACACTAGGAAACCTTTGCCTTGATTTCCTTGATTTCCACATAATGCACTTTGTGGGATGAAAGAAAATTAGGACATTAGACATTTAGTTTGAAAAGCATAATCAGGTTTTTTTTTGTCATATAAAGAACCAAATCTAAGCAAGATAACAGACAATTGAACCACACATGTTCTTGGTCCCTTTTGAGTCATTTGGTTTTCATGCAAACATTGGTCTTTTTGTTTGAACCACTTTTAGGGAAAATCAAGTTCTTAAAAACCTTGGTCTTGTAAACAAAGTCCTATTAGGTTCATCTAGGATCAAAATCAAATGCTTCATCCATCCAAACATTTATCAAAATTCCATTTCACCAACAACTTTTGGAACCTTGGAAAACATCACTTATGTTAGAATTTTAGGAAAAATAAACATCACCTTGTTCGACTTAACACAATTAGTCAAATTATCCTCTTGTGTACGAGTTTACTCTAGGATAACACAAATTCCTAGAATTGACAAGTTTATTATAAAAAATCACCTTGTTTGACTTAACACACTTAGTCAAACTATCCTCTTGTGTACAAGTTTACTCTAGGATAACACAACTTCATAGAGTTTACAAGTGCATTATCACTTTGTTTGACTTAACACACTTAGTCAAACTATCCTCAATCAAAATAAAATAAAAACAAGTCCTAAAGTCTAGCATTGATCCAAAGCTCCTAAAATTTCAAACACCCATATCATTCACCCCTTTCATCCTTCATCTCATCATTGGTCCTAAACCCCTTAGAGGTCAACAAGGTCAAAACACAAGAGGAACATGGAATATAAACTTGATTCATTCATCATGAGTAATCCAAGTCAACCAAACTATCCAAGTCTCATGATGCCAATTAATTTTCAAAACTTGCATTTGTACAATCCATACATGGGATCATTATCTCCTACAAACCTCAATGGTAAAATAAATGCGAGTTTTCCCAATCTAAATTTTGGAACACCTTTCCCTTTGGTATATTTAAATCAAATTCAAAACTTACAAATCTATCAATCAAACAATCAAGGCATGAGCTTTCCCCCTTTACCAACCATCAATCAACTGAATTCGAGCAATGGCCCCTTCATAAGTCAAAGCATCATATCAAATCCTCCCATTTTTTCATTGATATCACAACAACAAATGGCAACCATCCAAACAACCCCAATGGTGAACACAACCACTATCCCCCAAGTGTCTCAAGGACCAAGCATCTCAATCACACCATTCACCACTCAAACCTTGGCAATCAATGCGACCATTCCACTCATCACAATGGTCAACACCATTCCCAATCCACCACAACCACCACCAAAAAACAACATGGAAAATTCATTCTCCATCATGTTGCAAGCTGCTTGACAAGTTGCCTACCAAAAGGCGCTCCAAAACCAACAAGCTGCACAACTAGTTGTTCAACAAGTGCAATTAGCCGCCCAAAAAGCTGCACAAGCCACACAAGCTGCTCAAGTGGCACAAGCAGCCCAACAAGAATAGGCTCAAGCTTAACCCCAACACTAGGCTTGGCAGGCACAAGCACAAAACTAGGCACGATTGCAAGCAATTCATCAACAAGTGTATCAACAAGTCCTGCAAAAATTTTAGGCACAAGGACAAGTAGCTCAACAACAAGCCCAATAACAAGCATTGTTGGCGCAAAAACAACACGACCAACAACAAGTATTGTTGGCTTAGCAAAAAATGCATGCATTACTCCCTCAGCAAATCTTGCAACAAATTCCCACCACAATCATTGAAAATGATGATCAAGATCCTTCAACCAATAATCATGTTGAAAATGTCTCTACATCATCTAATGAGTTAGAGGACATATCTCAAGAATTTATTCCAAAGCATGATCAACATCTTTCACCAAGGTCTAGCAATGATCCTTTCCAAAACATATGGAAATCCTTTGACCTTATGACATTTGACAAACTACCTATGCCTAATGAAGATATCCAAGAACCCGTTATAAGAAATCCATTCTTTGAAATTGACCCATGTTAAGAACTTGATCCAAAGCATGTCAAAAGCAATTCCAAAATCACTCGAGATCAATAATTTGCATCTCCAAGCTACTACAATGATATAATGGACACTCTCCTATCTATTCAATATTATCACATCCATATAACACATACTCCTCCATCTACCCATGAGATGCTTTGTTTGAATGGACATGTAGATGATCTTCATTTAGAATAGGATTCCTTTACTCCTAAAATTATTGCACAAAAAGGGCGGGTTAGTGATTCCTATAGTCAAACTCAGTTGTCAAAATTAGGATCAAATATATCCCAAATTCAGATTGAGGACATCATGTATGAAGATATCTAGTATTATCCACTCAAGGGGACAGGTCAGATAGAATAGGATATTCCAGAGTTAGCAGAGAAGCAAATTAAAATGATATCATCTGCAATGGTCATTTTTCAGAGAATGCTTGCTAAACATGAACTCTCAAAACAAGGAGAATCAAAGAACAAAGATGTTACTACCACCATACTGGGGGCAACTTCGTCTCAAGAAAATGTCAACATATGAGGCACGAAGGATCCTTATGATGAAACTAGTGCCAATACTACAACTAGCCATGTCGTGGATCTTCATCCACCCATCACCCCATCCATGAATTGGGACCAACAATAGAAGAAAGATTTGAATCAAAGCACAATGAAAGTTATCAAAGAAAAAGAAGCTAAGAAGCATATTGGAGAAATCAAATACATATTGATACCGAAAAATACAAAGAAATATGATCCCTATCAAATTCCCTTGGTCAAAGAAACTATGGGGAAAAATAAAAAAAGGGGAAAATATCCATAAAAAATGTCCACAAAGGAAAAGTAAGGCTTCTCAAGCAACATACAAAGTATATCAAGTTGTTGGTCCTAATTCCATGCACACCTTTGTATCCACTCACCATTGCTCATCTTCCCAAGTTTTGAGAGTCAAAGGTTCCAAACTATCAACCAATCCATCTCCTATTCCTAAACACATAGCACCATCCACACCTCCACGCATGATATCCAATTCTCACATTGACAATGTATTGGCAGTCACCTTTCATCATAAGGATTCAGAAGGCACTCTATCATGATGTGCGCATAGAGGCATAGTTAACTTTGGTATCAGCAAAGCAGATCATAAATCTCGAAAGTTTCTTTCAAGTGCACGTATCTTGGAAAATAAGCTTCTTCAAGTAGGATATCAATGGAACATTATGAAAAAGGCGTCTACATAAAGATCACCAGGTGATTCAACATGAGCTTAAAATATTTTATAGAAAAATACAAAAAATTCAAAAATACAAAAATACAAAAAAATAAAAAGGGATTGAAAATAGTAAAGAGAAAAAAAAATCATCCTCTAGTGAAAACCACTTCGGTGGGACTTCAGACAGGTACCATGATGAAAACCTAGCAAATAGGCATCATGTGTAGAATTGAACATCTACATGCGCCATTTAAGGAGAAAGCATCTTATCGCATCCATAATAAAGCCAACATTCCCTCCATCTTATCCATAATAAATTCATTCATCCATGAACCATTTATCCCATCCATCTTCATCTATCTACATCTATAGTCCAAATTATCTTGATCTTGACCAAGTTTGGTGCACACTTTACACTTGCTTAATGGTAGACATCTTGACATGGGTCATTTTCAGTAATCCTATCCTACCCAACATTATTTGAGCCTTGAAGCATTATCCAAATCCACATCCACTATCCAAACCCCTTATCTTATCACAAGATGATCCTTTGCATCCTTTGCATGCTTACCATATCCATCCATCCATCCATCCATACACCTATCCAAGCATCCACCCATGGCATTCCATACATTGGAAGACACTGGGGGCAGATGTTTACATCTTGCTTCAGGAATAAATCTTGATATATATCCTCTAGTTTATGTGGTGATCCGAACATTGGAAAACATGAAATCAAATTGGTTAAATAATTTGTGAGAAAAAATCCAAATCAGTAGCCCATGGCATATTTTGACAAAAAGATGTTTGTTATCAAGCTTTATCTTTCATCGAACATCAATCCAAAATCAATATTAGTTGCATCTAATGTGTACTTCAACACCACATCAAATCATCAAAATAATTTTATTCTAAATCAAGCTTCATCAATCTTGATCAATCAAAATTCAATCAATTCATCATCATCTCGGGATATCCTTCCCAATCCTTGTGTTTCTTAACACTATCCTTGCATTTTTGTGTATCCTCAACAATGTTATCATCCTTGTGTTGCTTAACACTATCCTTGCATTGTTGTGTATCATCTACAATATTATCATCATCAATCCATTGATCCGATCAATCAACCTTAGCTTGATTTTCAACAAAATCCTAAATAGAGCATGAGTATCATCACATATCCATATCCAAAAAAAATCAAAAAATCACTCAAAAAATCAAAAAATCCAAAAAAATGTCAAAATCTAAAAAATTAAAAAACCAAGTCAGTGGAGTAATCATTAGACCAAACTATGTCATCTCTAAGCTTGAACGTAGGCAAGGTTGATCTTTGATCATCCCCCGAGACATTTTAGATTAGTCCTTTAGGTGTTTGTCATAGCAATCTAGTAATCCGTTTTCCCATCTTTCTCATCATCGAGTCAAGGCTGTTGTCAACCGAGAAATTTTAGGTAAGTCCTTTAGGCATCCATCGCAAAAATCTGGCAATCTATTTTCCCATCTATCTCATCAGTAATCAATTCAATTTGCATCTAAACTATGTCATCTCTGAGCTTAAACATAGGAAAGGCCATCCTTGATTGGTCCCTGAGACACAAAATCCAAAAACATTTCTAAAAATCTCAAAATCCCAAAAATAGCCTCAAAACATTTCAAAAACACCAAAAACATCCAAATATTAAAAAAAAATACAAAATGGTGCATCCATCTCATCTCACTTTCACCTGCAATAATCATCATTCAAAATAAATCATCATCACCTTCATCCTTTGGTGAGTCAGTAAGAAGCAAGTTTAGTAGGTTCCAAAGTGAGCACCTAATTGTGAAAGTCTCAAGTCTAGGTCATTAAGTAAGCAAGTTGATCAACTCAGAGTATCAATAGCTTATCATCCAACCAATCTCATCAAAACCTTGATCACAACATGTCCTAGGATGCATCCTTCCCATGATGGAAATCAGCATCAGGTATCACCTTAGTTTAGCCTTGGCTAGTGGTACGAAGAACATTAGCTTGTTTGTTTACTTTATCTGGTATGTTTGACTTATCTTATTTTGCAATCATTCCAAGGACCTCTCGATGATTCCTAAACAAAATAGGTTTAGAGAGAAAGGAATGGGGCAATGATCATTATCTTTTTGTCTGCTATGCTTGGTGGACGTTCTTGTAATATAACTTGTCAAATACTTGCTTTGTTAGGTTTTTCCTAGCAAAGTTTTCGTATGTCAAGTGTGAACAAGAGCACTCCTATAAGATTGTCGATTCAAAGTCCATCACACTAGGTACAACACCATCCTAGTTCTTTATACCTTGATGCATCATACCTACGTGTGTTATCAAACACAAAGTAATTGGCTCTTTGAAAATACCAAATCCTGGTAAGAAAATCATCATCATCAACATCATTCATAATGTAGGCTTGTTGGATCTCCTTTCTTCTATCTTTACTAACATTTCTATCCAAAATTGGTGTGTTGTATCAAAATAAACACGAGGCTAGCCATGGCCTATGATTGTCTATACATCATCAAAAATTTCTACATCAAATATATGATCTTTCTAAAGAATTATCTTTCATCCTCTGATCAATAGAACTACTCCTCTCGCATTTTATCATGATCTCGATTAGAAAATTGAGCATTTACGCCCGATCTCTCGAGGGGGAAATATACCAAAATAATCCTTCTCACTAGGGTAGTAGTGGGGCATCTGAAAAATCAAGAATTTTTTTACTTTTGATCACAACAGTTTATTATTTGAACCAATAAAATGAGTGCATTGCTTCAAAGAGGGGAAAAATGTAGACATGAAAAATTTACCAACACACTTGATCCTAATTTCTAACATCGCATCTTCCTAAATCATACTCGCATCTTATCAACACTTTTCATCTCTTAATTAGATAAATCATTATTTATTTAATTAGGTCTTTCTCCCTTGTTGATTAAATTAATCCTCTATCTATGTTCATTTAAATAATTCATTTTATTTAAATTGAATCTCTAAATTCCTCTTATTAAATTGAATAAATTCAACCTTATTTGATTTAATCAAAACATTTATTTAATTAAACCCTTCCTCTCAATTTGATTTAAATCAATTCATAAATTTAGGTCTTAATTGTCACATCTCCTAATTCCCCATTAAATTGATTAAACTTTGATTAATTTAATCTTAATCCATGTCACATTCTCTAGAGAATTCAACTTGCACAATAAATCAATTATTTTGATTTATTAAATTGACTATTTTCCCTCACATGGCATAAAAGGGGAATATTCCCTCAAATTTGAATTCAAATTCAAGTGGACTTGGTCCTTCCAACAAGGCATTTAATGCCTCTTACATGTCCTTATCCTTGAGCCAAGTGACATTAACTCCATTCTTCTCTCCCTCCAACATGTCACTTTCAAATTTCAAATTTGAATCTCATAGAATTGATCATGCACATTGATCAAAATGTGCTCAACCTTCAACCATTCGCATCTTGACAAGTGGCACTTGGCCATTGGATGTTGAATGATCCCACATTGCTCAATTTCACTATCTTTTCCAATTTGGAAATATATAAATGAGATACTCTTCCTCTCATTCAATCATCCAAAATCTAGAGAAAAGTTACTCTCTCCACATTTAGAGCTAGCTTTATCCATTTTATATCAAGTGTTCATCGTTTTCATGATTTCATATCAAGGTTATGCCATAATATCATCAAGGAGCTTCAATCATCCACAAATTACCACAAAGCTTACAAAGGAGTTGGGAAATGGCCAATTTCGACACACCAATTGGCACCAATTCCCCCATGGGATCAAGTGTTTGCATTGATTAATGAGGATTTCATTTATCTTTTATGTTTGTTCTTCATTTTTCCTATTATTGAGCATTGTAGATGGATTTCATGGGGAATCCTTGTTTTATCTTGCATATGAGCTTACTAATGTGTTTTGTTCTTATATTTGTGCAGGTATAGGATTGGGGTTCACAAAGTATCTCAGAGGGAATTTAGGGGTGATTACCCCTCCTAATCTAAACTAAGATGGAAGAAATTGCATCAGTCTGAGCATTTCACAGTCATATCTTGATTCAGATTGATGTTGCAGTGGCTGCTACTTAGGGGGAGTAGTTAGATTATTCAAATATGTAGTTCAGAGCTTGTGTGTATCTTTGTCATTGATGTCAAAGGGGGAGAAGATTAATGTGAAAAATTATTGAATAATTAAGGAGGAGAAGAGCAATGCGAAAAACTAGAAATTATCTAAGGAGAAGAAGTCGGAACCTAAGGGGGAGTAAGTGCTGAAGTTAGTTGCATTGATGGTTTTTTTCACATCATGTGTTTCCATCAATGCCAAAGGGGGAGATTGTTGGTTTTTATAGTTGTGTTGCTGATATGTGGTTCTTATTGCTGTCAACACTATTAGCATCAATGTCTTTAAGACTATATATGTCGAGGATATTGAGAAAATTGTAATAAAATAAGTTGTAGGTTGTTTGTGAAGCAGTGAAAATTAGTATGATGGAAACTTCAATATGTTGATGGTGAGAAGTTGGGGATTAAAGGGTTTTTTTTCAAGTCTGTCTAGTTTATCCACCAAAATTTTCAGAGGTGTGCATGAAGATTTGAGAAAGTTATGAGTTTTTGTGTTTCGATAGTTATTCTATTACTGAAGCTGGTATTCCTAGAAGAAGATAATGTGATTCTGGTAATCTAAGTTATTGTGTATTCTCATGTGGTGTTTGTGGATGTTTCTATTTTGAGCTCTATCTGTGTTACATGTCCACATTGATTTTTGTGCTCACGTTCGATGATTTTCTCTTGCATGCTCATTTTTTTTATGTTCATGGCTGACAGGGTGGTTATAGCATGTTGTGGATCTTCGAGGAAAAATATTTGAAGGTGTTTTGGGTTCGAGGACATTGTTTTGGGTCTCTAATATGTGGTGGCTGACCTTGGTAGATTCGAATTAATAATCTTTATTGTTTTGAGTTGACAGTTTGTATTCATCTTATTATTTTGTTGAAGTCGACATGAAGTGATGTAATTACTTGTTGTGGATATATATGAGTGATTTTTTATCTCATTTGAGATATGTATGATGTGAAGTGTGTGAGTGCTATGTGTGAATAAATATTAGATTGTAACGTAGAATAAATGGAGAATCTACACAAATAGATGGTTAGATCTAATCTAACAAATATTAATCTAAATCAAACAACTAAGAACGAGTAAAAATGAAAAAAACAATTAAAACTATAACTAGAATAGTCTCACTGAATATGTGTCCACTTCTTCAAATTATCTTGATTGTCCTTCTCCATTTTGATGTCTCAGTATTCTTGCCCTCATATTTTCAGTATTGATGCAAGAATAACCTAGATGTATTGTCTTAGAAAAATATTGAAGACAATATGTTCTTCCCAAAAGTATTGATTTCGGGAGGAGGAATAATGATAATGACAAGTCAATTTATAGATTTTGGGTTTTCGAATGATCGGCTCAGATTCGAAAGAGAGATGAACGATCGAGATTGATGAATGCCATGCAATGTGAGTTATGTGTTAGTTAGAATGTGAGTTAGGAGATTCTGCAGGATAAAGATTAAATTAGAAGAATAACTTAATCTTGTGTCAAGACTGTTGTAAAATAGAAAGAACACGAGTTCAAGATTAAATAAACAATCTAATCTTTAGTTGAGAGTCTCTGAAAATAGAAGAAATAGACTTTGAGTGAAAAAGAACAAGTTAGAACTCAAAGAATAGTCCATTCGAATGCACACATGAATTAATTAATTAAATAAAGATATTTAATTAATAAACACATTCATGCATATGAGTTAGAACTAGTTAACTGATTGGTTGCGACAGAGAGTCTCCTCGCAGAGATAAACAGATATCGAATCTGGAGATAACTAGCGGATTTAAATAGATCTCAAGTCAGAAGGTGAGTGAATGATTAGATAACTAGATGACATAAGAATGTGACATAAACAATCAATTATGAATTAAATGTTAATTTAATTCAACATTCGAAATTGAAAGATTTAATTAAATAAATTATGATAATTTATTTAATTGACTGTTGAAAATATTAATTGAATAATTAAATAAGGAATATTTTATTATAGTTAAAATATGACAAATGGGTTAGTTAAATAATAAATTATTTTAATTAAGAAAGAGAATTAATTAGTTAACTCCATAATTAAATAAAATACGATTTATTTAATTAATCAAGTTGAATAAAGGGCCATAATGAATTAATTAAAAAATTAAAAAGGTTATTTAATTAATAGTGGAAATATGTTTTAGAATGTTAATTAAATAATAAACATTATTTAATCATGACCATGGACATTATAAAATTATGTTGAAAGTGGTGCTCGCAGGCCTAGACCAATTTTTCGGTGTCTACAGTTTTCCGCTCTTTGATACAATGTTGTTTCAGCATTGTGTCAAAGAAAATATGCCCCAATCATGCCCCAATATGAAATAGCTTAGGGTATGCCCCCTTGGGAAAATTGACAAATTTTTGAAAAATTTCAAAAAAATCAGGAAATATTCCTGATAAGTCAATTTGATGGTCATAAATGCTATGGAGTTGACATAATTGAATTTGGAAGTGTTATGGATGTGTACAAGTCAATAGAAGTTGGAAGGTTAAGTGACCAATAGACAAGGTCAGAAGAAATGCCACCCAAACCCTAGGTATAAATAGAAATTAGGTTGAAAACCAATTCATCTGCACATGAAAGAGTTGAAGAATTGAGAAATTTTTTTTGAGTATTGGACGAAGATGTCTCTAGTTCCCTACGCTACACATCGCAGATATCGGATCCAGACATTCAGATAGCTAGCCGACACAGGACCCCTGGTATGTACCCTAAAACAAGCTCTTGAAATTTAATTTTGCACATAGTTTTAGGCACTTAAAAATTATTCTGCACATGTGGTCTTTTGTGTTCAACGAATATGCGTTCGTGCACAATGCCTCCGCTTGCGGAATGACGCATGTGCAAAAAGATGTCTGGGATAATTTAGTTCATTTAGGCATTCAATGCAAATGTATTTTAGTGCACCGCATATTTCATGTTGCATCGCATTTGTGTTTTAGATAGGCGCATGTAGGATAATGAAACACATATGCATATAGGTAGGCAAAATGAATTGCACCACATTTGAATTTGAGTAATTTTGCAACGCATTTGAGATAAGTGACGCAAATGAATTTTTGTACAACGCATGTGGAAAATAGCACCGCATGTGATTATGTGAGCCACATTTGGCCAGTAAAATTTTCTGATAATTTTTTTGTAAAAAATTGATATTTGACATCATGGTTGAAATGCACTATACAAGTTATTTTAGATCCCATTTATACCTAGGAGACACAATCTGATACTTTCAAGCTGAGAGGTTGGTTGGTTAGTGTAGAGACATGATTACTTTGGAGATTCAAACTTCATCATGTGCTGACTATGCCCACGATTCGGGCAAATAGAGGTATGCTTACTGCTTTGTGTGAGCGATGGAATTCTAAGAATTCATCATTCCATTTTCCAGTTGGGGAGGCAATAGTTACATTAGAGGAGAGCAGGTTACATACGATACCCAGTGTGGATTTAGTGAGCTCACTAGATTCTATGTGTATGATGACATTAGGAGCTTAAGGATAGAGCACTATGAGATTAGATGGCAGGTTTTGGCTGACATGTACGAGAGGATTGATTGCATCCTTTGTACATATATTGGAGGGATAGTTCTTTGTGACTGGCAAGGTCATGGATTTCCTATCGGGTGGGGAGAGATGCTTGTGGGGATGTTAGAGAGAGAGGTTGTGTATGCCTGGGGTCCCTATTTATTAGGAATGTTGTATTTCCATCTACATGATATAGTGTATCGAGATGCATAGTCTATGAGCTGTTGTACCACTCTTCTCATGGTTTGGGCATGGGAGCGTATTGTCATATTTTGTCCTCATGTTACTATAGAGCGAGAGCCTAGATCTCCATATGTTTTCCAGTATACAGGAAACATTACTCAGAGTCATGTTGGAGACACGGGTTATTGGAGACATGCACTGGATACATTGGCTCAGTTCATGTGGAGGCCATACATGGATTGTGAGAGATGGTCAAATGAGGATGAGCATTGGACCTATTGTAGGTAGACACAGTATTTGATTGGTAGGACTGTTTTGACTGTACACATCATTGAGAGACACTTGCCTGATTGGGTTTTGAGATAGTTTGGGGAGGTTTAGGATGAGCCTAGAGGTAGAGAATAGTTTGCTCAATCTTCTAGAGAGGTTCCACACTGGGGGCCTATGATACTAGTGGCTACTGTAGAGGCAGAGATTCAGGCGTTACAACCTTTACAGTGGGGATGGAGAGGTGGATCAGTAGATCAAGGGATGACAACTTCTTATGACACATGATGGGCAGAGTATCATCATGTTCCTTATACAGACCTGGACTAGCCGACACCAGTAGAGAGACGAGGTATAGGGCCGAGAGGATGGCGTAGAGGTAGAGGTGGTGGAAAAGGTGGTGGCAGGGGTGGTGGTGATGATGGTAGAGGTGGTGGTGGCAAACGAGGATGACGGGGATGGAGAGGTGGCCGGGTAGGTGGATTATCACCTATTCGAGAGGCAGAGGTAGAGGATGTACCTATGTTGGTCCTCAAAAGTGGAGCTAAGGCATAGGCTACAAGTGAGCATGTAGGGGTAGAGATTGGTGGAAAGGACCTTGTAGAGGAGGAGGAGGTTGATATGGATATTGATCCTCTTGGTATTCTGGCAGGTTATGGGGAGGATGATGCTGAGGAGGAGGCACCGATGGAGGAGTAGGAGAGAGAGCTCTGGGATAGGATTATAGAGGGGCAACAAGATGATGAGGCTCCTAGGGATAGTGATAGAGAGGCATTAGAGGAGAGGCTCAGATTGGTTACATCAGAGTGAGATGTCTTGTGGATAAAGAGGGATAGTGCTCTGATGGAGAGAGATCAGGCTATAGCTCAAAGATAGGAGAAAGAGCAATAGTATACAAAGGTTAGATGACTTTGTAGTGGCACTTCATCTGATGGTATGGTTTGTGAGCTAGTCAGATCAGTAGAGAGGGTGATATATTATAGAGATCTATATGAGTCAGTGGTGCTAGCAGAGAGAGGAGCTCCTAGCTTTTCAGAGGTTCGCATTCATAGATCACAGAATAGGAGTTAGACTAGGACTTAGAGAATAGAGGGTGTGGTAGGACCACCGAGATCAGGTCTGTATGACAGGCCTTCCACCTCACAGAGAGTACCTCTAAGGTCGTTCCCTCCACCTTCAACACGTGATAGTAGCGGTAGTGGGACACGTTGACACTGTTATATATGTAGAAACTGTATTTTGATTAGAGAACCCACGAGCTTGTTTTATTTATGGATACATTCTGATATTGTACTATGACATGTTATTTTGAGCTATATATATATTATTTTTGGCGGCATCTATATGATATGCAGTTCTATTTTAGGGTGATGCATTTTTTTCTATATGATTATGTTTCCTAGATGATGTATGTACATGTGTAATGAATGAATTTTTCTACGTGTGATGAGTTTATGCAGTCTATGATGTTATGATGATTCTATATGATGATGGATGTAATTTTCTATATGATGTTATTTTATATGTGATGGTTATATACATGTAATGTTTCCATTATGTACCTTATGATGATTGAATGCCTATTATGCCATGATTTCGTAGATATGCAATGAAGATGTCAATGTTACTACATGTTTGAAATGAAATGTAACTATATGAAATTCTTATAGAATGTATGCATATGAGGATGATCTAATGCTTTTTTTGTGTCACAAGACTCCATTATTATGTTGAAAAGGAGAAATGTTAGCATGGATGGTTTCAGAATGTTAGTAAGAAACAACAAAGGATGTTGATTGAAAAACATATGATCTTCAATATTTTTCCATATATGCTAAGCTTTCATTTTTATCATCATTGGGTGGGATTGACACAAATGGATAGTACACACCATGATATGAGATAGACCATAGTGTACAAAGTCATCCATCTACAAAAAATAGATAGTCGCAGACAAGGAGTGTCTTAACTCATACTAAGGAAAAGATTGCCCCAGTCATTTTGTCTTGAGAAACCACAGACAACAAACAAATAAAAGACGGGTCATGAGACACCATTGCTCCTCTAAATCCCTGATAGGACATCCTTGAAAAAACTAGTAGCATGACTCAAAAACCAAACTTACAAAGATAGTTGATAGACATCAGCCAAAGAAAAAGAGTCTTGAGACATCCTTGCTTCTCTAAATCCTTCAAGGGACATCCTTGAGAAAGCTAGTAACCGGACTTATCCACAAATCGATAGAAAGATAAGACAAAATAAGATATAAATTCATAAAGCCAAATAAAATCATTTTCCAAAACTTGATCTTGTGGGATTGTTTGATGTTTGACATAGCGTAATGTGAGGGATGACACATACAATATAAGACGTTGAGTCCGGTTTCGACTTGGTAACTATCTATGTAAGGCATGACAAAGCCTGGTTTCAAAAAGACATGTGTCACATAAGACGTTGGAGCCTGATGAAATTGATGTGACAAGCTACATGAGGCTATGACATTTGATGATGTTCATTGACAAGAAAGACATATCTTGCTTAAGACATAAGTTGATCACTCTGACAATTTGTTTGATTTTGACTGGATGACAGTTTTGATGATGCATGAATTATTTTGATTCCTTGACTATTATCAGTGTGTGTGTGTTTATAGTGTATGAATTGAGATGATATACCCTAAAGGACTGACCTAATGCATCCTTGGGGGCTCATCAATTGATTAGCCTTGCCTACGTGGTACATGTAGAGACCTCGTAGTTCGACCAAAAACTTTAACTAACATAACTAATTGAAAATATGTACTTAAGTTGATTATATGCAAAGTGTGTGATAGTGAATGTGATAAACCCTATTGGATTGACCTAGCGCGGTCTCAGGGGCTCATCGATTGATTAGCCTTACCTACATTGTACACGTAGAGACATCGTAGTTCGGCATGACCAATGACTTTGACTATACAAAGAGTCATGATTTTAATGTGTGTGATACATGAGAAATCTAGACTAACAGACCTAATGCCTCAGGGGCACATCGACTGATGGCCTTTCCTATTTCTAGTCGCAGAGGCAACGTAGTTTGACTATCTCTACAACTGACTTAACATAACTGACTTGACTTTGTTTTTGGGATTTTTTTGGCATGTTTTGATTTTGTTGGATTTTTGAAGTTTTCTAATGTATTTGGAATTTTTTTAGGACATTTTCTGATGGTGTAAATGCTATGTACAAGGTCCTCATGGCACATAACAAGGATTTCCCCTAGTCGGGAATAAGACATGCGAGATGGAGTGGGAAATGTGACAGAATGGACTTTGATTTCAATAGTTCCAAGCAATGGATGGGATAACCATTTATTATGAGGGATGGTGAAAGTCTGATTGGAATGATGGTAGATGAAAGAGCGAGTTTGACTACACATGGCACCTATCCAGGTTTTCACCATGGTACTTATCCATAGCGCCACCAAAGTGGTTTTCACTATTGGATGGATTATTTCCCTTTACTATTTTTTTGATTTTCCAATTTTATTTTTGTGTTACAAAGATGCCTATTTGCCAAGTTTTCATCAAGGTAACCATTTTTTTGTTTTTTCCATTTTTTTTCTATTTTTCTGATTAAGACCAAGACTCTCAAAAGCTATGCATAGAACCTCTTTAGATGAAGGTTGTTGATTGGTGAAAAAGGTGGTTCTCCTTCAGGGGTAGAGAGTTGGTACGATCCTGATCCAAGAGCTTCTATGACAATATTGGGCCCTAACCAGTTAGGTTCAAACTTACCTGGCTTTTCTCGTTCAACTTGATTCTTGGGATTCTCCATTAAAACCAAGTCACCAATGTCAAAGTGTTGATTTAGAACTTTCCTATTATAGCTACGATGAAGACGATTCGGATATGCTTGCAAATGCTCTAGTGCTTTCTATCTTCATTCATCTAGTAATTCTAACTCTTGTAATCTGGATACACAGTATTCTTCATAGTCAATGTGACCTTTCAAGGATACCCTCAGGGAAGGAATTTCAACCTCAATAGGTAAGATAGCTTCAGATCCGAATACTAGGGAGTATGGAGTGGCGCCAATGGGAGTACAGATGCTTGTGCGGTAAGCCCATAAGGCAGGATTAAGCTGTAGGTGATAGTCACAACCAACGTCATTGATAGTCTTTTTTAGGATTCTAAAAATGGTTTTATTAGATGCCTCAGCTTGGCCATTACCTTGTGGGTAATATGGGGTGGAAAAATGATGTTTGATATGGAGCTTTTTACATAGATGGTGTACTTCTTGGTTTGTGAATCGGTGGCCATTATCTATGATAATGGATTGGGGTACACCATATCGACAAATGATATAGTTTAGGATAAAATTGGATATTTGTGTGTTGGTGATGTAGGTCATGGGAATAGCTTCAACCCATTTAGTGAAGTATTCGGTGGTGGTTATGATGAATTTATGGCCATTGGATGATGGAGGGTGTATCTGACCTATGAGGTCAAGTCCCCATTGGGCAAAGGGCCATGGTGATGTAATCAGACGAAGCTCTTGTGCTGGTGCTCTTATCAAATCTCCATGTATCTCACACTGTCTACATTTCTTTACAAAGATATATGAGTATTTTTCCATTGTAGGCCAATAATAACCTATTCTAATAATCTTATGGGCTAAAGTAGGACCACTAGAATGGGATCCGTATATACCCTCGTGCACCGCTCGCAAGGCTATTTGTGCTTCTTCAGCATCAAGACATCTCATTAGGGCATCATCTAAGGTATGTCTATATAGGGTATCTCTGATGATGGTGTATTTAGCTAACTTATGGATAAAGGTTCTACATTGGTTTTTTGACAGGTCTAATGGTAAGGTTTGGTCATTTAGATAGTCGAATACATATTTGTACCAAGGGGAAGTAGGACTAAAAATCATACACACCATCACAAAATCGGGGACATCATAGGCAGGGACCAACAGTTGTTCAACCAAAAACTCAAACTTAGGCATGTTGGTCGGAATATCCAATAAGGAATCCACGGTTGCCATAGCATCTACAACCCTATTCTAAATACGTGGTATTTGTTGAAAATTGATTTCATCAAAGTACTGCTTGAAACTATCAGCCATGCACTTGTAGGGGGCATCTTTCTCATCCTTAGTCTCATAATCATCATTTACTTGCCAGACTACTAGTTGAACATGTAGACTCTTAGTCTTCCACTAGGCTACCATTTTTAATCCTGTCACTAAGGCTTCATACTCTTCTATGTTGTTGGTGCAAGGGAAAGCAATCCTAAATGATTTAGGAATAGTATCACCCTGAGGTGTAAGAAATAGGATACCTTCTCGTGAACCATGATTTTTATGTGACTCATCAAAGTATAATTTCCATTTGGTTCTAGTGTCAATGTTGAAGATAAATTCATCAAGAAAATCTGCCACTAAAGAATGGTCTGCCTTCATGGGTGCATCTACTAACTGATCTGCAATCACCTATCCTTTTATAGCCTTCCTCTACACATATTGGATGTCATATTCACTAAGTATCATAACCCATTTAGCTAATTGACCTATTAATGCTGATTTAGTTAGGAGATATTTGAGGGTATCAATCTTCACAACCAACATGGTTTGGCGATTTAGCATATAGTGCTGAATTTTTTGAGTAGAAAATACTACCACAAAATAGGCACATTCTATATTACTGTAATTTAATTCATATCCCACCAAGGTATGACTGATGTAATACACTGCCCTTTCATGACCTTGATCATCATTTTGTGTGAGAAGAGCTCCTAATGCCGATTGAGTTCCTGAAATGTATAGTATCAATGGTTTTCCATCTGTAGGTGGAATTAAGACAGGTGGAGTGAGCAAATAATCCTTGATCTATTGGAAAGCTTCCTGAAATTTAGGTGTCCACACAAATGGTACTCCTTTCTTGAGTAAATGTTGAAATGGGTGTATTTTATCTACCAGTTGCACAATGAAATGCCTGATAGAGTGTAATCTTCCCTATAGTGTTCTTAGTTGACCAATGTTGACTAAAGGAGGCATTTATACAATAGCTTTTACCTTCTCTAGATCTACTTCAATGCCTCTTCTAGAAATGATATACCCTACAAGTTTCCCTGATTTCACTCCAAAGACACATTTCTTTGGATTTAGCCTGATGTTGTAATTCTCTAGCCTCTGGAATATCTTGTTTAGAACTTTCAAATGATTTTCCCTTGTTACTGATTTAGATACAATTTCATCGACATAATCTTTCATGAGAGTATCTACAAAGTCATGGAAAATAGTAGTCATTGCTCGTTGATAGGTAGCTCCTACGTTCTTAAGCCCAAAAGGCATAAAATTCCAATAGTATGTTCCCCATGGACACATGAAATTTGTCTTGTGTTGGTCTTCAACTGCAACTTTGATTTGGTTATAGCAAGAGAAACCATCCATGAGGGATAGCATCTCGTATCTTGCTGTAAGATCTAATATCATGTCTATGTTTGGCAAAGGGAAGTCATCCTTAGGACATGCCTTGTTGATGTCTCTAAATTCTATGCAAATGAAGATGCCCCTAGTTGGTTTAGTCACTGGTACAAGATTTCAAATCCAGTCTTCATAGTCTATGGTTCTTATGAATCTAACATCCAAGAGTTTCTTAAGTTTAGCTTTGACCAGTAGGGAAATTTGTGGATGCATTTTCCTTAACTTCTATTTGACAGGCTTAATACCTGGCTGTAATGGTAGATGGTGCAATATTAGGTCTAGATCTAGCCTAGGCATGTCTGCATATGACCATGCAAAGTTTATTTGTCTCTTTGTGAAGAAGTCCTGAAACTCTTGGTTTTCTGTCTCTGTCAAAGAGGCTGCCAAGCATATTACCCAAGGGTTTTCTTCTGTGTTTATGTTGACTTCAATAGACTCCTCTACTAACATCGGTGACTTTTCCTAAGCAATGGGGAGAATATTCAATCATCCATCCTTGGGTGCCTGGGAGAGGTTTTCGCCCTTGTCCATACGTCCTTTATTTTTACTATTTCTTCATCCAAAGGAGCCTTTCGGTTTTCACCTAGGGACTCGTCATTTTGCTCATTTTCATTTTTTTTCTTTTTATTTTCATTTTGTGACTAGAGGTGTAAATAGACTCCCCAAAATATGCTTTGTCATCCAAGTTTATGGTAAAACCAGCTTTATGATCCCCTCTTGGTATGCCTTCTTGAAGTCCCATGAACTTAGCTATTTCTTTATCATTCTCAAATGTGTTTAAGATGGGTGTACCTTGTTGATCCCAGTCGATAAGTTGGGGATATATGAGGGCCATGTCATCATCAGAGTTATCAAACATGGAAGTTGACAAGGTGAATATAGAGTGGTTGACATGGTCACAAAAGTTTTGGACTAACTCCTTCTTGTTCTTTTTCCTATGGGTAAGTAAAATCTAATGTGGGACTATTGTAAGGGCTAGGTAGTCAAAAGATGGTTCGTTAGGTGCCCAAGATGTATGATCAAGGGTTTCCCAATAATAGTTCTTAAGCCATTCTTCTTTGGTCAAAGGCTTCTTATTACAGGGGCTAGATGGACTTGGTAAGGGTTTTATCATTAGGTCAAGTTCTCCAAATAAATTATCTAGGTTCATGGTACTGGTAGAGGAACAGGAATCCCATTCATAGTCACTTGAGTCAGGGGATTCATCATAAACTGGGGGAAGTGGTTTGTGAGTTATCCTTATGTATTCATAGGCACTCACTTCCTCTTGAAATGGTGACAAAGTACTAGGAAAGCCAATTCTAAGTAGATGAAACCCTATCCCTAGGTATTTCGATCATGGCGAGACAATGATTGGTTTCATCCTTCCATTTTGATGTCCTAACCCACTATGTCCGTCATAGCCTTTGCTTTGCATTATCTTAAAGCCTTTTCCATATTGATCCTTAGCTATTTGAATAGATGGTGAGGGGTATTCATTGTCTTCCTGGTACAACTAGGAGGTAATATCACCTTGGTCCACAATTTCCTCACTTAACTCTCCCCATTTGGTCAATGTCATTGTAGGGGGAACATGAAATGTGACTATTGACTTTCTTCTATTTGCCATGGGTAAGCCATATGCCTTAGATGGAACTAGTTGACTGACACAATAGGATGCCTTCATGTGATATTATCCACAACCCTTGTCTTGCATCTCGACCTTAGGAGTTGATGATGGTGGTTTGAATGAAATGGACTTGGTAAGATGTGATGGATCAACGTATAGGGATAAAGTGGATGATGAAGCTTCTTGATTAGCGGGTACCTGTCATTGTGGAATTTCCCTTAGGCTTGTACAATATTGAAAATGATCTGGATCACCATCAATCATGATCTCGGTGCCATTATACGGGAATTTAAGACATCGGTGATATGTGAAAGGTACGGCTTTCATTGTGTGTATCCAAGGTCTACCTAACAATAGGTTATACAGAAGGGTGAGATCCAAGACTTGGAAGCTGGTGTTCATAACTGCTAGGTCAATTCTGATAGGGAGTGTGGAAACTCCTTTGGATGATCTTTCCTCATCATCATATGCCTTGATGACTATAATCTTAGAGGTGTCTACGCATGCTTCTAAGAATCCTAATGCCTTAACCAATTTCAGGGTACACAGGTTCAAACCTGATTCTCCATCTACCAAGTCTCGTCTAAATTTGGTTTGATGGACTAGGACTTCAAGATGTAATGGGTCATTATGATCAGTATTTTTTGTTGAATAGTCTTGTTGAGAAAATGTGGCATGATGAGAGTTAGTTAAGTATCCCACCATTTATTTGAAATGATTGACATCTAATTCTTTAGGAATAGTCATGTTTTGTAAAGCTTTGTCGAGAATGGCTCGATGATCAGGTGATAAATTCAATAGTTCCAAAATGGTTATCTATGTGGGGGTTTGCTCAGTTGATCAATGAGATTGTACTTAGACTTGGAAGACTATGTAGGTGGCTCAAAATAAGGACCTGGAAGAGTTATCTTAGTTCTGCGTGTGTTTACAACACATTTAGGATGCGTCTTAATGGTGATGGTATGGATGTTTTCATTTGCAGCTCGAAGATGATTTATGATCTTTCCTTTTTCATAGTCATACTTGGTATTTGCATAATTGGTTGATAGAGTATTATTGGTTCCCGAACTAGAGGCTTTTCCTTTCCTGTAATCATGTAATGGGTCTGTGAAGACCTTATGATCACTGTTCTTGGTATTTTTTTTCCATTGACCTCTATGGTTCCATTTTCAACAAAGTCTTGTATAATATTCTTCAATTGTCGACATTGTTCTAGGTTGTGTCCTTTTGATCAATGATAGTCACAATAGGCGTTATCATCCCACCATGAAGGATTAAACTATCTAGGATCATAATCTCTTTTTTCCAAAGGTTTAATGAGATCATGTTTAATCAACTCTTTGAAAATTATCTTGATTGATTACCTCAAAGGGGTAAATTCATGTGTAGGAAATCTCCTTTGTGGTCATTGTTGTTGTGAATTTTGGACAAAATTTGCTATTTGATTTGGACTATTCATCATGTCTTGATTGGGGTTGTAACCTCTAATTGTGATAACTGGTCCCGTTTGTATGGTCTTAGCATCGACAATGCTGTCATTTGTAACATTTTTGTTTCTAGACCAGAATTTGTTTCTATCATTGGGAACATTTTGATGTTGAACAATCGGGTTTCTGCCTGCTACTTTAATTTCTTCTTTGTCAATAAGGCCTTTTTCAATGATGATTCCCTTTTGTACCAAGTCTAGGAATGATGTACAAAAATGTACCCTTAAGTCACCTCTCAGTTTTGGATTGATGTTTTCAAGGAAAATTGTGACCTTTTATTTTTCTGGTATTTCAATTGGACATCTGCTAGCTAGCCTTCTCCATCTCTGGAAGAAAGTGGTGAAAATTTCATCATCTTCTTGTTTTGTGTGACACAAGGTAGATATGGTTATTTCATTGTCTATGTTAAAGGAAAAGTGTTCAAAAAACTTCTCAGCTAATTCACCCCAGGATCGTATGCTATATGGTAATTTAGAGAACCATTCTAGTGCTATGCTAACAAGGGTTCACGGATATAGTCTCATCAAGTATGTGGGGTCATATGATATGTCCATGCATGTCGTAGAGCACTTTGTCAAAAGGACATGGACATAGATCTTGCGCTGAGATAGTTCATTTGCCTGACATAGACATGTTGTCCATCTATTGTTGAAGCATTTGCATTTGGTTTTGGAGAACATCTACTTGTGTCAAGGACATGTTGTTTGTATTGTTTGGATCAATGTAGGTGTTCTGAAATGTTGTGTTTTGTGATGGGTTGTGTTTTGGCAAGGGAATATATCTCATTAGAATGTTCTGATTCGGTGCGGGGATATTTCCTATCAGAATGTTTTGGTTTGGTGTAGGAATTTTTCCTATCTGAATTTTCTGATCTAGTATAGGAATATTCATGCCAACTTTGGATCTCCTACCAGTAGTGTTTGTGCCAAGGGGGTTTGATGAAGTTGTTCCCATAGTAAATTATAAATCTTGTGTTAGGTTGAAAGGGATTGTTCTTACAATTGATGATGTTTGAGTAGGTATGCCAATTGGTATCGCTACTGTAATTTGGGGAATATAAACACTTGACATTACAGTTTGTGTTGGTTGAGTAGATACTGTTTTCAAGGTGTGAACATCAAATATTCGTGGTAGTGTGGCACCTTCTACTAGAAACTTTTCTAGATATCATTGGGGATCATTTGCCAAACATTCATCCATAAAGGATGCAAATTCAGGATCTTGTACTATAGCATCTATGTCTTCGGGAAAAATTTAACCGTGTGCATCTCTAGTGATGTGTTTTTCAAGCAAAGTTTTGTGTGGTCTCTCTTTTCTTGATCATTGATTTTCGAAAGGATTGAAAAATTCATTAGGGTCCAAAATTATTTTCTGTTTCTTTTTAGACCTTGTTTCAACCATGAAAAGTTATTGAAAATGGGGTAATGCAAACTATGTCTAAAAACCAGTATGTCCTATTTCTATGATTTTTGGATTTTTTGAATATAAAGGATATTGCTAAAGATTTCTAAAATGATGTATATTAAGATGGCGTATGCTAGGACGGACAATATGAAAAATCTCAAGTAGACTATGATGGTAAAATGATACTAAGATGGGTATAACCTACCACCTATGGAATAAATCCAAGCAATGATTTGAGTTGACCAAGGAACCTGATTGTAGGACAAAGACAGTTGACAAGGTGAATTTCCCAAACTAGACTGTTGAGCTGGAAAGATTCACAAATAGGATAATAGTGACTAGGTTCAATGATAGTGACAAATCAGAGCATGAACGTATCCAATGATGAGGAAATTTATTCTATTCTATGATATTCAATTTCCTAGAAAGTGTCTAAATGTATGCAACTTAGGATGACTATGACTAGGACATATATGACACCTAAGAATGCAAAGTTTTGAGCAAATTTTTTCCAGTTTCTGTCCATCGTTGATCCTTAGAAATAGAAGCGAAAAAGATAGTTATGATTTCAAACTCAGTTTACAATTTTTGAAGTTTTCTATTGATAGTAAAATGCACTTCACCTATTAGATGCATTGATATTTTTGATAGATGCAGTTTAAGTTGCACATGTGGTGATTTGACTAAAACAGGTTTCAAATGTTGACAGGAAAATGCATTTTCAGGCAGATGCAATTTACTGTATGGCAGATGCAATTTAGGTAATCAGATGCGACTCAGATTATGGATTTTGTAAATCTAAAACTGTTGATAGACACTTGTGGCTTTTCATTTGACAGTTGCCGCTTGTAGATACACATGTGACTCAAAATAATAGTTGCGGCTCTGAAACTAGACTGAACTAAAAACTGTTTACATACACATGCTGCATTTAAACTAATAGTTGCAACTCTTTAAGATAGATGCGGTTCTAAAAACAACAGTTGTGACTCTGTTTTATAGTTGTGTTTTTCTGAATATGGTGTTTCGATTGACTCAGTTTGATGATCAAGTTGTTTGACGAATACAACAAAAACAAGCACAAAATAGAATGTTTTTTCAGTTTGTAGTGATGGATCTGTTAAAATCAGAGAACAATTACAACTTAGGATGTGTTGGAGAATATTTACTAAGCTCTTACTTGGCTAAATCTAGCTATGCATATTCAAGGCAAATGACTAGTAGCTTGACCCCATTGGCTCCCCTCCACGACACTCACTTATACGAGGAAGCCAAGCTACTATACCCATGAAACTCCCATGGCATACATCTCATCTCAACACATGAGCCATAAATATGTAAGATGGCTTCATAGGTCTGAACCTACTACATCAAAAAATAGAAAGGATTTTGGCAAACTACAACAATTTGGATTTTTAATTCGGGCACCTATTCAGAAGAGCGATGCGAGAGGAAATATCATCCTAGTCTACAGAGGTTAGACTCTGCAGGTTTTGACATACCACAAGGGTAATGGGGAGTTAAGTGCTAGTTCATTGGGATCCTCGTAATACTGAGCTTTCCTCAAGTATTAAAATTTTTATACCGGTTGGGAGTCACTGGCAATAAGCACATCACCAGTTTTGAGTCTTGGGGTGAGTACTTTTTACCACCAACACAGGCCCAAGTTGTAGAGTTAGTAATCATTTCTCTTACACCTAGGATCGCACAAATGTGCAAGGGGAGAGGATACTTCGATATACCGAATCAGGGTTCTAAACTAAACAATTGCAAACACGAAAAACAGTGATTAATTTTTAAACCCAAATGACAATTATCTATCTACCAAACATAAAGCTTTTAAAATAAACTCAACATCAATGTCTTCATAAGGTCCTACATGCAAATGATTAGTAGTTTCCTTTGTGTCTTTGGCTTTCGTCTTGCAAAAAAAGATGTTTTTGGTTTTTATTTTGGTCTTCTATGCTTCATCTTGCAAAAACTAAGCTATCCCCCTAAACGCAACTGCAAACAAAACATCAACGAAAACAAAACAAGACAAAAACTGAAAAAAAAAATCGTGAAAATATGAAAGTTAATAAAAAAAATGGAAAATCGTATTACCATGCAGATGTGGCTTTTGAACCCACAGCTGCATCACGATGTTGATAGTCGGATGCAGTGCAAAATGTCGTAGATGCGGTTTGTTTTGTCGGATGCGTCGTAGGATGTATCAGATATAGTTCGCTAGAATAGATGCGTTGTTTCTTCAATCAATTGTGGTTTGTCTTACGATTCCTACAAAACAAAAAATGGAAAGACGAAAAGATGTTGCAAAATTTGAAGCGTGATTCACGTTGGGTTCACCAAATGTAATGTAGAATAAATGGAGAATCTGCACAAATAGATGGTTAAATCTAATCTAAAAAATATTAATCTAAATCAAACAACTAAGAACGAGTAAAAATGAACAAAAAAATTAAAACTATAACTAGAACAATCTCACTGAATATGCATCCACTTCTTTGAATTATCTTGATTGTCCTTCTCCATTTTGTTGTCTCAGTATTCTTGCCCTCAGATTTTCAGTATTGATGCAAGCATAACCTAGATGTATTGTCTCAACAAAATATCAAAGATAATATGTTCTTCTCAAAAGTATTGATTTCGGGAGGAGGAATAATGATAATGACACATCAATTTATAGATTTTGGGTTTTCGAACGATCGACTCTAATTCGAAAGAGAGATCAACAATCGAGATTGATGAATGCCATGTGATGTGAGTTTTGTGTCAGTTAGAACGTGAGTTAGGAAATTCTGCAGGATAAATATTAAATTAGAACAATAACTTAATCTTGTGTCAAGACTGTTCTAAAATAGAAATAACATGAGTTCAAGATTAAATAAACAATTTAATCTTTAGTTGAGAGTCTTCGAAAATAGAAGAAATAGACTTTGAATGAAAAAGAAAAAGTTAGAACTCAAAGAATAATCCATTCAAATACACACATGAATTAATTAATTAAATAAAGATATTTAATTAATAAACACATTCATGCATATGAGTTAGAACTAGTTAATTGATTGGTTGCGACAAAGAGTCTCCTCGCAGAGACAATCAGATATCGAATCCGGAGATAACTGATGGATTTAAATAGATCTCGAGTCAGAATGTGAGTGAATGATTAGATAACTGAACGAAAGAAGAATATGACAAAAACAATTAATTATGAATTAAATGTTAATTTAATTCAACATTCGAAATTGAAAGATCTAATTAAATAAATAATGATAATTTATTTAATTGACTGTTGAAAAGATTAATTGAATAATTAAATAAGGAATATTTAATTATAGTTGAAATATGACAAAGGGGTTAATTAAATAATAAATTATTTTAATTAAGAAAGAGAATTAATTAGTTAGCAACATAATTAAATTAAATACAATTTATTTAATTAATCAAGTTGAATAAAGGGCCATAATGGATTAATTAAATAATTAAAAAGGTTATTTAATTAATAGAGGAAATATGTGTTTAGAAAGGTAATTAAATAATAAATATTATCTAATCATGAGCATGGACATTAGAAAATTATGTCGAAAGTGGTGCTCGCAAGCCTAGACAAATTTTCAGTGTCTACATAGATCATTTGAAAGCATAGCAGAGTGTGAAGAAGAGTGAAGAAGAGTGAAGAAGTGTTCATGTGCTTAATAAAAACTGTAATTAGGCACTGGCAAATGCTACCTTTTTAGTTCAAAATGTTCAGATGGATTTAATATGAATGTTTCTATAACATAGTGAGTCTTCCTTTGTATTTGAGAAGTGAGCTCTAGGCACTGTGCCTAAATGCATGTGCATTCCTCATTTATTCTTCTTATACTTCTAACAGAGTATAAACTTGTGGATTAACGTGGTTTTTCCCCTAACAAGGTTTCCACGCAAAAATCTTGGTGTTATGTGTGTTTTTGATGTGTTGTTGATTTATGCTTTTATGGTTATTAATCAGATTTGAGAATAAGGGTTAATAAGTTTAATAAGTTTTAAATTCAATGACAACTGATTCACCCCCCCCTCTTAGTTGTCTCCCCTTGTGTTTTCAATATATGAAGGTAGATCTAGGATCCTTGAATATGATGTGAGCAATAGTTGCAAGTAGAGCTTCAATGCTACGTCCACATCTTTAGCTTAACAACCTGAATGCATGCATCATACCCTTGAAATGATGATATGATCTTAAATTGCTGCAATATAGAGTTGAAATCTACCTTGAAATGCCTTATGAATGCTCTTGTAATGCTCTAACGCTTGATCACTTCAATTCTTGAATGTTTCATAAACTTTCTAGGAGAAATGATGTGAGTTAATCCCTTATTTATACTAAATTAGGAGATTAAGCCTGAAATTCAAAGAATTAAGGTCGACACCGGATTTGCAAAGAAAGATAATTAAATTCATAAAGTGGGGTCTCATTAAGGGAGGACCCATTCACCATTAAGGGCGAATGGGTCCTGGCTAAGTTTCCAGGACCAAGCTTTTGGAGCTAAAAGAAGGCTAAAAGCCTATTTCAAATCAATTGACAACTTACAGGGGGTCATTTTAAGGGAGGACCCATTTTCCATTAAGGGAGAATGGGTCCTAGCTCAACTTACCAGGATGAAACTTTTCCTAATGAAATAATTTGATAATTAAATTATGATTATTGGGATAGATCTTTGGGAAGTATCAAAATTAAGGCCTAAATTTGAATTAAAAGGGGGTTAATAATTCCAATTAACCACAATTAATTAAGACCACCTAGATAAGTGTGAAATTACTTTAAAAAACATTACAACACTTAAACAAGGTACACATTATGTACATTTTGTTTAGAAAGGAGCCCATTAGGCTCAGTTAAGCATATACATTCTAGAAAAGTGTGAAAGTGTGTTACAACACTTTATAACACCTTTGCAAGGATCAATTAAGGAATTTTTTAGTTAAATAAAGGTCTTAGAATAGTGTGAATGTGTACAAGACATTACAACACCACTCTAAGACACCATTAATTCATCTTTAAGGTCAATTATCAAGCAAGAAAAGGAAAAGGCTACTTTTTCTGTTACTACATTTTGACCCCACTTTAGTGAGAGGATGACCCCATGTCAAAATCACACTAAAGTAGACATTCAGGAAACTTAAGTATGCATAATTAAAAAAGATACATGATCATACCCTACCAAAGTCAAAGAAAAATTATGAAAACCAAATATCAAGCACAACCAATTCAACATGATGTGAGGCAGTGGTTGTTTATCCATAACATGCTACTCACTCTAGGGTAGTGGAACCTCAATCTATGCACTAGGTGAGTTGTCACAAAATATGTATTCTCACTCTAGGGTTGTGGAAACTCAGTCTATCCACTAGGTGAGTTATCCCAATGAGGTGGTGAATGAGAGAATCATATTATCCTCTCATACCATATCAAATTTATCCTCTTAACAACTTCGATAAGGTACCACAATGAAAATTATTTTGTAAATGATTTTGAATGTCATGTAAAAAATTTACTTAAAGGGTAGTTTTCTTTGTTCATGTAATGTTCTTCCTCTTGGGGATCATTGTGCCTAATGTCTCCAAGAGAGGACAAGTCAAAAGTGTCAGATCATCACACATGGAATGCCTCATTCGCATCATGCCATGTCAGTAGATTATACACTCCTGGATGACATCAAACCCAATGACACCACCAAGAAGAGGACACATCACAAGGACAAAAATAAAATCATGCCATGAAATTTTCTAAAAGATGTCATCAATGTATGCCCCCACTTTAAAGTAGTTGATACACCATTATTGTGAGAGATCACTTGAAATTATCCAATGTTTATACCGATTGAGATTCAGAGGCGGATGACTTGATTTAGGTTGACTCGCCTATGCCTTAATAGTATTTTGATTTTTAACTTTTCTTTATGTGATTGCATGTGCATAATGTGATTCCTCCTGACGTTTCATTTGATGTTCCTCTATCTTTTGTGCATTCTTCTATATGTACCTTCATTATTCTCTATGTTGTAATAATTATTTTTCATTTATCTTGTTTTTTCCTTTTGGAGATGACACAAGGCATCAAGACATTCATGTCTCTTCCATGTTGACCCAAAATATTTTCCTTTATCTTTTTTCATTTGTCTTGTGTTTTCCTTTTTGGGATGACACAAGGCATCAGGACATTCATGTTTCTTCCATGTTGACCTCAAAGGACTTTTATTTGTTTTCACTTTCTTTGTGTCATTCTTCCAGTTATGTGAGTATTTGGGTAATGATGATAGTTCCATGCTCTATGAAAACATTGTATTACATACATACTGACCCCAAATCCATAGACCCCTTATGTTTTTATGGGGGAAACCCTTCCTTCCTATTTCATGACAGAACTTTCTTTGGAAACATATGACTTGGCATAGGGTTTTCTGAGGAAAGCTCTTATATCTTAGGATAAAAAACATTGACTACTTTAAAGCAATCATTCACAGTAATGGTGTAGCAACTACTTTAAAGTGGGGGAATAGATCGATGACATATTTTGGAAAATTTGATGGTGTTATTTTCTTTTTTTCTTGTGATGTTTCCTCTTCTTGGTAGTGTCATTGGGTTTGATGTTGTCGAAGAGCGTACGATCTACTGACATGTAATGATGTGAATGAGGCATCCCATGGGTGATGATCTTACACTTTTGACTTGTCCTCTCTTGGAGATATTAGGCACAATTATCCCTAAGAGGAATACCATTACATGAAAAAAGAAAAATCCCCTTTAAGAATTTTTTTTACATACATTCAAAAGCATTTACAAAAATATTTTCGTTGTGGTGCCTTATCGAAGTTGTAAGAAGGAAAAATTCGAAATGTTATGGGAGGCTAATATGATTCTCTCATTTTCCACCTCATTGGGATAACTCACCTAGTGGATAGACTGAGGTTCCGCTACCCCAGAGTGACCATACATATTTTGGGACAAATCACCTAGTGGACAAATTGAGGTTTCACTACCCCAGAGTGAGCTACATATGTTATGGAAAAACCCATTCCAAATCAACTAAGAAATGGGGGTCCTATTAAGGGAGGACCCATTCACCATTAAGTGAGAATGGGTCCTGGATCAACTTACCAGGCCCAAACTTTTCCCAATGAAATAATTTAATAATTAAATTATGATTGTCAAGATAGATCTTCAGGAGGTGTCAAAATTAAGGCCTAAATTTGAATTAAAAGGGGGTTAATAACTCCAATTAACTACAAATAATTAATACCACCTAGATAAGTGTGAAATTACTTTAAAACACTTTACAATACTTAAACAAGGTACACATTATGTACATTTTGTTTAGAAAGGGCCCATTAGGCTTAATTAAGCATATACATCCTAGAAAAGCATGAAAGTGTGTTACAACACTTTACAACACCTTTTAAAAGGATCAATTAAGGCATGTTTTAGTTAAATAAAGGTCTTAGAATAGTGTGAATGTGTATAACACATTACAACAACACTCCAAGACATCATTAATTCATCTTTAATGTCAATTATGAAGCAAGAAAGGGAAAGGCTACTTTTTCCATTACTACAACAACCTACAAACCCTTCCAATGAGTGTTTGCATTGTGGAGACCTCAAATTTGTAAATTTCTTCAATGAATCTTCATTTTTTCTTCACTAGAATGTTTCCATGTCAGTGGGTAGATCTAAGGAGTAAGATTTTTTTTATGAATTTGTTGTTAAATAGGTAGATTTTATATGTTTTTGATGTTAATTTCTTTAATTATCAGGGGTTGAAAATCCACCTGAGTCTCATCAAAATTGTTCTCCTCCTCATGAACAAGCACACCAAAAAAATCCTAATGAACAACCACAGCAACAAACTCTTCTAACAATTTATCAACATCCTCCTGGAACTCAACAAAATTTAATGGGGAAAATTGAAAACAACAAAAATAAATTAAGGATTTAATTGTGAGGTTGAAAGATCTTGTAAGTTCAACCTCAAAAATAACCACACTTGTAAATTCAATTAAAGCTATTTTGACACATGTAGATGCAATTAGCAAGAAAATAAGTGGTTGGGTAGATAAGAGCTAGGAGTACAAAGATTTGTATGCACATAAACTATCCTACAAACAAGTAAAAAATGAAAAAATTTACAAAATATGACTTATGTTTGTAGATACCCAAAAAATTTCATGTCATAACATTACCTAGTCGATACATGACCTTGTAAGACATCTTGTAATATTTTACCCTAGGTCATTACATTATCCCACTTATCCCATTTATTTTGCTTAATCACCTTCCTAATTAATTAGATAAATCTCATTTATTTAATTAATTCACCTTCACATGTCTCAAAATAATTCAAATTAAATATTTGAATTAATCCCTCACTTACTACCACATTCCAACACCTGTCACATGACTACAACTCTTCACATGCACACATAATTTAAATAATTTTACTATTTAAATTATGAGATTCCCACTCACATCCTAGTTTTAGCCCCACTTATTTGTGTGTCATAGGCATCTTTTCCTCCAAAATAAATAAAAGAATCCAACTTATTTCCTCACATCCTAATTTTAGCCTCATGTCATAATCCAGTTAATGTGTGTCATAGGCACTAAAATCAAATTTTAATCCTAGCCATACACATCACACATTTTACTTTTAATCTTGGCCACCGAATCAAATCAGCCTTCTCCTATAAATTGAGCCTTTCACAGGCCATTTGAGATCGAATCTTCTTATAGCATCCTCACTCTCCCAAAATTTCTTTCAATCTTCTCATCTATCTATCTATTTTTCCTCTATCATCTCCATCTTATCATTATGCAGCAAAAATGAGAAATCAACATCAACATATCAAATCATTCAATCCTTGAAAATCTTGCATTCTCATAAAGGTGGAGAAGATAAATGGAGATAAATCAAATCTAGCTTGGAGATCGGTTTGCTTTGCTTTCTTGTTTTGATTTCCATGCTAGTTTGTGCTCTATTGTGCTTGTTAGGGTTTTTCATTATAATTTGTTTATGCATTTTCCCTTAAAAAATTTACCCTAGCTACATTGGTGAACCCAATGTCAAGAACCCTTGTCTTTTGCAAATCTACTAGCTTTCTTTTTGTAGGTTTCATTAATTTTTTGTTACAGATCTGCCATTTTTTGGACAAAACCCCAAGTTTTACAAATTTTGTCATATCTTCCAAACAACTACAAATTTTTCTACAATATTTTCATAGAAGCTTATGAATCATCTCAAGAGGCTACAATAAATAAATTGAGGGTTTATCACCATTTTTGTAGGAGTTATCATGATTTTATTTTTTTCATAAAATTGACCTTTTGGATGTAAATCATCAAATTTTCCAAAAATTTTTACATTTCTGGAAAGCTCTTAAAATTATAATGGGGATCTCTTTTTTATAGATTTTATTTGGAGTTCATATAAAATAAATTATTTGATCTTTGTTTTTTGTAGGTTTTTCATAAATTCGCATTTCTAGGCACAAAATTAGGAATTTTTCTAACTTCTTTAGATTTTTAGAAAGCTCTTAGAAAATTAGTGATCATAAGGAGATATAGTAGAAGCAATATCAGTCATACATATCAGATTGGAAAGAAAAAACTTC
The DNA here is from genome assembly GCA_007115665.2 of Sequoiadendron giganteum. NCBI lineage: Eukaryota > Viridiplantae > Streptophyta > Pinopsida > Cupressales > Cupressaceae > Sequoiadendron > Sequoiadendron giganteum. The sequence continues at coordinate 764,822,677 of CM021101.1, forward strand.
TAGGTGCACTCATTCTATTATCTTTATCTCTCATTTGACCAATCAATCTTGTTTGCAAAACACTTGAATTTGGGGCTTTAAAACAAACATCTTGTTTGTAATCACACTTTGAAATTGGGCTTAAAAATAATGATTGTATTTCATCACAAACTTTGGATTTGGGTTAAAAGGAACAACTGATTCCATTGTTTTCTTACACACATTTCATTTCTAAGGGTCAATTAACAACTGTGAGTGTAAATCGAGTGTGTGTGTGATTAAAAACACCTCACTTGGTTTTCTTTTTTCATACCTTTCTTAGGAGGCCTTCTTGGAGTACACACCCCTCCAAGGGACAACCTTAATCGAGTGTGAATTGAAATAAATGCTCCTTTGGGAGTTGAAATCTTGTCACTCTTGGCTAAGGCCCAAAGAACTTTATACCTTTGGGAAGTGAAGGTTAATTGTTGGTTACCTCTTTCTCTCGACAATGTGATAATATTTTTCTTTCAAATCATCCCTAATCAACTTTATTCATCCTATCTTAAGACATAATTGGCCATACCCACTTGATTAACATTAGACTTGTTGTTCTGTATTCAAGTGTTTTCTTAATCATAACATTTAATCTTGAAAGATAAATTTATCATTGTGTTTGGTGTGTGTGTTCATGCATTTACATGTGAGATCTTTTGTTTGATATTTCCCAAGTCAAACTTTCAAAAAAAAAAATTCCACATCATCCAATCTTTCCAAGCCAAATCATCCTAGTCATTCAATCAATCACATACTCATCAATTTAAATCATCATCGTAATCTTAATCAAATATTTGCAAAAAGTGACACCATGCCAATATTATAATACATAGCACAAAAGGTCATTCACATAATCACCTTTAAACCAACAATTCATTCAAGGAATCCATGACATGATCCAAAAACTTCAAACAAACCAATCACCTAAAATGCAACAACTCGTAGCACAAGCCCAATACCTCATGGCCACTTATCAAATTAAACAATCACAACAAATCCAATCAGCACATCAACAAATTTCACATCAATCCTATGTGTCACCTATATTATCATATCAACCTCATCCATCCACATATCATGTTACCCCTTCATAAACCTACCACACCTCTTCCAATATAAACCCTTATCTATATAAATCCACCTCTCAACAACCATTATCCTATGCAACCCCTCCATCATTATCACAAAAACAAATCATACCACAACAAGTCCAAAGACCATTCCAACCTCAACACATTCAACCACAATCCTATGTGTCACCTTCATCATCATGCCAAACTAGCCCATCTACCTATCATGTCAATGCCACATCAACATATCCACCCATATCACAACAAGAACATAGGATCCCAAGTCCACCTTGGAAACAAAATAAAAAATCCTTTAAGTCTTAATGTCGCCTTTGACAAGGGGAACACCAATCTAGTTCGTGTAACCTATAAGTTTATTATACCACCATCCAATAAAATTCCTATACCTAAGCCACCTTTTCCTAGTAATAATTCATTGGCCTCTCCACCTTCCAATCCATCAAAACCTTCATTACCCACACCATCATCCAATCCTCCATTAATTCCATGCCCTAAGTTCAAACATTACAAAATCAAACCCAAATCTACCCATCCACCTACAAAGGATGTGACCCAAGGGCTACTAGCAAGGAGTCAACCATGTCAACCATTTCACATCCTTGAGCTTACAAAATATTCTTCCAACACCATTCCTAGTCTTCTAATTCCATCATGTCACCCACAACCCCTTGAACCTATTCTAGAGTCTCCCCCCATGAGCCCAAGTCAACCTCCATCATTTCCTCATGAGATTGACCATCAAGAAAATTTTGAGACCCTTCAAGAGCCTTCCTCATCCACTTCCATTTAAGAAAGCCAATAGGTATGTCAAGAGACTAATCCTAAGCATGTGGGAACATCAAGCCCTAGTCCTAATCAAGATCAAATCACTTTCATCCAACCTATCCATAATCTATATATTTTCTATGGTCAAGATGATATCTATAATGAAGAAAAGCCTATCCATGAGAAACTTGATCCTATACCCATCCATGACCAAGATATCCCAAATACACCTCCACCTAGTCCTATCCATGATCCACAAACATTCACTTGTCATGATGAGACACATGCCTCCCAAGTCAACATAGAAGATCAAATAAATATCTTGGATCTTAGTGAGTGCAATGTTAATAAAAATCATAATTATCCTTCCATATCCACCATCAAATCCATTTCAAATCCATCATATCCACTTGGTCTTTCCACCCTCATTCCTGAATGTTCCTTCTTAGAACCACAAGCACCATTATCCACTTTTCCTTATCCATCCAATAATGAACTCGTGTCTAGTTTTCCACCTACACCTAGTCCCATTATCTATCATATACTTCAAAACATGAACTACCAAGGTAAAGGTTTAGGCCTTCATGAACAAGGTATTTTCGAGCCCATCCGTGTCAAAGTCCCTTCGCACTCATTTGGCATTGGATACTCACCCCAAGGAAAACAAGCTAAAGATATTGGTACTTCCTCCATCCATCCTAAGTTCTCTCTCCACCATAAATCCTATCATATGCCTAAAATATGTTAGGGTTAGTAGACAAATATCTAAAAGTTAAATGCATATTTTATCAATAAACCAATAAATAAAACACACATAAAATTATAACACAGAGAATTTAACATGGTTCACCCAATCCGGGCTACATCCACCAAACCATAGCCATCCAATGATTTAATTATCTAGTGCAAAACTTATTACAATCTTGAAAATAATCACCTGTTTCACATATTTCAACTCCCATCCCAACCCCTTATAACAAGCTTTTTAGAAGCTTCCAGATTAGGGTTTTACAAAGTCTTTTTTTTTCCTTTTTCAATGATTTTTCCTTGGAGACTAATCAGGATCCACACCAAACAATCTCCCACTTGGAGACCGATCCTGGATGACACCGCTGCACTTACAACTCCCACTAGAAATAAGCACCTTGGACCTTGCTTCTCTATTATACTTTTAACCATGAAGACCAACCAAAGCTGAAAAGAGATTAGCACTTCCCTTGTCACTTCCTTTGTAAACATATTCATCGGATTGACATCTATATGTATCTTTTCCAGCTTTACCTTTCCATCCTCCAACACTGACCGAATGAAATGATATCTCAGTTGTATGTGTTTGGTTTTAGAGTGCAAGGCAAAATTCTTTGCAAGATGTATAACACTCTGGATGTCTATAAACAAGTGATTTTCAACTTGTTGTTTGCCCAAATCTTCCATAAAAAGTTATAGCCATATCATCTCCTTTTCTGCCTCTGTTGCAGCCACATACTCTTCCTTTGTGGTGGATAAAGAAACCACCTTTTGCAATCAAGAAATCCAACTCACTTCTATCCCACCAACTATAAATACATAACTTGTGGTACTCCACGTGGTATCTATATCCCCTGTCAAATCTGAGTCAACATAGCCTTTTAAATCAGTATTAGATCCCCCAAAACATAAAAATTTATTGGATGTACCTCTCAAGTACCTGAGAATCCATTTTACCACATTCCAATACTCAAATTCAGGATGACTCATATACCTGCTAACAACTCCTACGACATGTGCAATATCCAATCTCATGAATACCATGGTGTACATTGAACTACCAATAGTTGAAGCATATGGTACCTTGGACATTTTTTCTTCCTCCTCTTGTGTCTTTGGACATATATCCTTAGTCAATTTGACATGATTGGGGAAAGGTGTGCTGACAATGTTTGCATTCTCCATATAAAATCTCTGCAACACCTTTTCAACATAATTAGCTTGAGATAAAAAGAATTTTCTATTTTTCCTATCTCTTCTAATCTTCATACCAATGATTTATTTTTCTACCCCCAAATCCTTCATAGCAAATGATTTTTCTAAATAATGTTTTAACTCCTTTATGTGATCCATGTTAGATTGTGCTACAAGCATATCATCAACATATAAACATAAAATAATGTAGCTATCTTCATATAACCTCTTAAAGTATACACAACAGTTTGAATTACACCTATTGTAGCCTTGCTCAGCCATAAAATTGTAAAATTTAATATACCATTTCCGTGGTGCTTGCTTCAAGCAATAGAAACTTTTCTTCAATCTGCACACTATTTTCTCCTTACCTTTGACCTCAAATCCTTGTGGCTGTCCCATATATATCTCCTCTTCCAAATTATCATGGAGAAAGGTTGTTTTAACACCAAGTTGTTCAAAATGGAAATCTTCAACAACCACAATACTTAAAATAGTATGGATAGAAGTCATTTTAAGAACTGGAGAAAATATTTCATCAAAATCAATGATGGCACTCTCAAATTTTGCAAATTTGAGATGCCTATTTCAAAAATTTTGCTTCTGCACTTTCAGAAGTGCACCTAAAGAATCAATCCTAACTAACTTGCTTTGGAGGCTTATAATTTAAAGCCTATTGATTTTCGTGTAAAACCCATTTGTAGACATATTCAGTTGACCTATGTGAGAATGCATGTCAATTTTCAGCTTCCAGTGATAAGTTCTGACATAGTTTCAAAAAGTGGAGCTGGAGGGTTTTGACACTGTTTTGTTGTTTGCACACTGTTTGTTTTGCAAAGTTGCTTCCTATTTGAGCTTGGTTTTCGCAACCAGTTCACTGTCATGAAAAAAAAAATGATGTTCCATATTACCCATATCAAAATCATCTCGGGTGTTAGTTTTCAGAACCACGTGATCTGATTTGCTATTTTTAACAGATCGAAACCGAATGTAGTTTGTTCTATTTTGTAGCTGCATTCCTAATAGCATTTCTGTGTGGCCAACTTTGACCGTCAATTAGTTTTGCACATGTTCTTAGGGTATCTTAATGTTCCACTATGTCTGATGGCAGCTCGTTAGGAGTTGATTTTCTATTTTTACAAATTGGTAGTTGAATGAGTTTCAATTGGTTTAGAACAGTTGTTCAGAAAAGCCTGACTGGGCAACTTTGCTAATTAATATCTGGTTCCTCGTGATCTATTTCTCTGAGCCATCTTTTGCACTATACTTTTGGATCAAATGACTACATGCTTGCAATTTTTTATGGTTTCATGAGGTCGTTTGATGAGTTTCCCAAATTGATTCCTCAGGCAACTTGACCCATTTTGACCATTTTGCAAAAGTGCCAGAAAGCATATTTTAATGGCAACCTAGTTTATCGTTTTACTTCCAGAACATCCTAAAGCATTCAAAAGTAGTGTTGAGATCGTTTGAGTATAAAACTTGTTTGAAAACAAATTTTTTTTTAGTCGGGCCCATTTGAGGACCCGACATGCCTCACTCAATTCTGAAGATTCATCAAGCATCAGGGAAGTTTTATCATAGTTTGAGGATAGTGTTATTCACTATGGGATAATTCCACAATACTTGTTAATCTTTCCATCAGCTATTTGAGCAACTGCATAATATTTCTCTCGGGAGTGTTCTAATTAACATGTATGGTAATTGCAAAAGCATTGATGGCATTAATATTTGATGAGATGTGGGTGAGGTTTGTGTTCAGTTTGATGTTGGATTGCCTAAATTTTGTAAAGATAATGAAATGGTCTATTGGAAGCTTGCAAATCTATGATATAGAGTGGAGGCTTCAATCTTATCCAATACCATGTGCTCGGTTTCAGTTCCAAGTATTGTTGCCACTTCAAGAGGCCATAAGCCAAAATCATGCTAAATCTTTGAATCGAGCAACTCTTTTAGGGGTTCAACCAAAGGATTGAGGAGTGGAGGTTGTCATTTTTCATGCAATAGTAGTAAAATACTTTTCTAAAAGGATGGTTGTTTCACAAGAAATGGAAAGTCTCACACTGGTACACTTGTGTGCAGATGTGAGGGACAAAAGATCCTGATTAAAAACAGAGGGTTGAATTTTGTATTGTGGAGGGATCATATTATGCATCCAGGCCAATGCCCATAGTGACAATTTATGTTGGAATTGTTTAAGGATATCATAGTTTTTGTTGGACATGCACAACCAACGTTCTTGGTGATGGAAAATGTGGAAGTATAGATAAGGTGTCTTCGAAACTTCTAGCAAATGTAATGGAAAAGCCAACATGTAGAGGGAGGCGCGACCAACAAATGCAACATCAAGTGCAGTATGAGGAGGTGTGCTAAGTAGCAAGTGAAGAATGTGGAGGATGCTTTGCGTATCAAGAGAAGATAAATAGGTGAAGGGCACAACCAGCATGTGGGGAGACCCATGGGCAGTTTGGAGAGGATGAAAGGTCACGCCAGATGAGAGGAGGCCCACGCATATGAAGCTCGAAAGCTTGCGCCATGGGAGAGTAGGGTATGTTCATCCATCAAAGCATAAGTTTTAAGCAAATGCAGCTGGTATATGATTGACGTTCGACACCATGAGAGCAGGTCATATGCATCCATCAAGGTTTGGTGAGTGGTAGTGGTCTAATGCGGCATATTCCCAAAATAGATATGTTGAAAAAAGCTTGAGTAACTCAAGAAAATGTAGAGTTTTTATGCTATTGATGGTGCGCTGCCTGGAATAGGAATGTGAGCATCCATCAAGCCAATAGTGGTGGGCACTGTGCAAATAGTATGGGGTCCACACCAGCAAGGGGTTGAAGCAAAGAGGTGTGGCCTGCAAGAAAAGCATGGGAACGCCATGGCTACTATGCAGTGTACAGAGGGTATTTGATGAGAGGCATTAGAAACTAACAGAGGGGCACGACTCAAAATGGGTAAAGACATCCATCAAAGTATAATATGAAGACATGACCAGCTAGAATAGGTTCGCACAAATAACAGGAAGTGGAGGTTGCGGAGGGCGAGCATTGTTGAGGAACAAGCAAAAAAAAAAGAGGTCTTAGGGAAAACCTCACAAGCCTCGCAAGAGGAATGCTGACGAGGGAAAAAGCAATGCGAGGTGAGCGAGATCTAGCCATGTGCAATGGTGGGCCCTAAATGAAATTTTTTAAAGTTTCCAAATGAAACTTTTGTTATAGAAATTTATCAAATGTAAAATGCAAGTTTCGGGCACAGGGGAAAAGTGAAATCATTATTCACTTTATAAACAAATATAACATGCTAGGCAATAAAATAAGGATTGAGCCCAAATGTTAAAATTTTAAAATTTTAATATTTGCTAGGAGATAAAGGTTCTTCACGGGCCGCAATCTTATTTTCCTCGGTAAAAGTGAATAAAGTATTCACTACTATTGAGAACAATATTTTAAATGATAAACAAGTGGAGGAGGTAAAATATTACCCGTGGAAGGAAGGGTGAAAATATTTTAATATTACCCTATTAAATTTAGTGGGATTTTACATGTCTTGGGTAATAAGAAAATATACCTAGAGAAATATTCTTACTCTGGAATATTTTAAATGTTTGCTGGGAAACATTTTAAAATAAAAATGAAGAGCACATGTAATATTTTTCCTTATGAGATAAGGTGATTTTATTAATTTGATCACTTCATTTATGAGAGGTAAATAATGCAAAGGCATGGTGGAAATTAAAATGAAGGCTCCATTATAAAGTTAAATACTTTATATTGGCTGGAAATTGGAATTAATGTGTAGCATTGTGAAAAGAGAACATAAATAGTTTGTGCACAGGAAAGGAGATATTTTGCAGCTGGGGAAAATAATTGAATCTCCACATGGTCTGATTTTCTATTGCTGAGCAATGATGAGCAAATGTTGTTTTTGAGGGAATAAGTTTGTTGCTGCAGAGGAAGAGGAGAAGATATTGTTTTATGATTGATCAACGAGAATGTAGCTGCCATGTGTCTACAATAGATTAGTTTTAGGGCTGCTTCTGTTTCCTCCATTCTTCTATATCTTCTATTATTCTCTCATTGTGAAAGGTTTTGAGTTTTTGTATTGGGCTAGGTAAATAGAGATTTGTATTTTCTGAGTCATTGTTTGAGTCTGTAAGCTGAAATTTTATGAATTCAAGTTTTAATGCAACCAGTTTATGCAATTAACATCGTGAAGGTGTTTCCACATTCATGAATGTCATCAGATTGTCTCCATTTTTGTACACTTTCAGTTATATAAATTCAATAATACAAAGTGTCTTTGAGTTTATCATCTCAAGTTTCATGAGATTGTTTTGTCTATTCATTGTTCTATTTCAAGGAAATGGTTAAAAGGATTTGAGCAGGTGATTGTGATTTTAGGTGTGCAGATGGGATTTGATAAGAAGAATCTGATTGATATCAAGAGAAGGATTGTTGGTGCAAGGCACTAACAGTTGATGCAAAGCATCAACAATTTAAATCCACTGGTTGAAGATTGTTTGCTGGAGAATTCATTTTATGTGTTTGACTCCATGGCCCAAAACTGACACTGATCTATTATGTAGTTTTGTGCATCTCAGAAACAAAATTATTTGCAAAATCATTTTTAATCTTACTATCTAGTTTGCTGTTTGTCCTGCTTTCCAATGGCTGAGAGAGGGTTGAGTTGCTGAGAATTTAGCCAAATTTAAAGTTGTCAATTCTTCCCTTAGTGTGTTTTCATTGGGAATTATCTAATATAAAAAGCAATGTCAGTGTGTATGGTTGAATTAAGTTTTAAATATTGTATAGGTTTACCCACCTTGGTCCTGCAGAGCCAGAAGTGTAGGAGATTCAATTTTTTGACTAAATCTTGTCAGTTGGCCACTAGCCTTTGTTGTTCTTTAATATAGAGGTTGGCTACCTCTTAGAGAGTTTCAAAGTCTAGCTAGGTTGTTATTTCAAACACCAACAATCAATACCCTCTTTCTATGCAAATCCCTTTACAACTAGTCTTTCTTTAAATATTCTCTTACCTCCATCCTCCTCTTTTATCCTATAAACCCATTTGTTTGCTAAAGCATTTTTACCTACAGGTAACTTGCATAATTCCCACTTATCTGATTTTTTAGCAAGGAGTCCATTTCTTCTTTGATTCCATGCTCCCAATGAACCTTGGTATCCACCTACATAGCTTCATCATAACATTCTGGTTCACCAACATGAGTTAATAAAATAGAATACAGAAAAGGAGAAAATCTATATGGAGGTCTACTTATCCTCGAAGATTGTCTAACATTTCTAGAGTTTGTGCTATTTGTTGTTTCTATTGTTACGGAGCATGAGGAACAACTAGAACATCATTTTTTGGAGTATCATCCAGCACTACATAATCATTTTCTTTCTTCTCATGCTACTGCAACAAATCTTTGTACACCACTTTCTCATTGAATATGACATCCCCACTTCTCACAATTTTATTATTTTCAAAATATCAAAGCCTATAACCAAACTCATCAATGCCATATCCAAAAAATATACATTTCTTTGATTTTGCATCAAGCTTGATTCTATTTTTCAGAATCTACATGTGCAAATTCTTCACAACCGAAGGTTTTCATAAAAGAATAACTCACCTTCTTACTTGTCCATGATTTCTCTGGAATACCACAACCCAAAGGATGAGAGGGACCTCTATTAATTAAATAAACAATAGTTTTTACAGCCTCTTCCCACATGTTTAAAGGCAGCCCAACATGTAATCTCATAGTCTGTGCACACTCCATTATTGTTCTATTCATGCACTCAGCCACTCCATTTTCTTGTGGAGTCCTTGGAACCATTTTCTGCCTACGAATACCATTAGACAAACAATAATCTTCAAAATATTTACTACAATACTCACCATCATTATCAGATTTGAGACATTTTAACTTTTTACTCATCTCACTCTCAACCAAGCTTCTCCATTTTTTAAAAGTTTAAAATACATCAGATTTTTTCCTAAGGAAATAAATCCATACCTTCCTAGTTGCATCATCAATGAATGTAACATAATACTAAGAGCCACTGAGAGAAGATACTTGAGCTGGTCCCCATACGTTCGTATGCACAAGCTCTAATTTCTCATCTTTCTTTTGTTTCACATCCTTGAGAAAACTGAGTCTCTTTTGTTTTCCATACACATAACTCTCACAAAAATCCATATTAACACATTTTAGAGCTGGTAAAAAATTATTTGAATGAAGTACTTTCATACCTTTTGCACTCATATGCCCAAGTCTATTGTGCCATAGTGTTGATTCAAAATCTACAACAACTATTTGATTTTCTTCCCACTGAACTGCAACAACTATTCTTGAACATTGATTTTTATCTACAATAGATAAAGTAGAAGGAACAGTATGACCTTTACAAAGATATAAGGTTCCTACTTTCACACCTTTTTCTACCACTAAGGCACCTTTTGTAATCTTCCAAGTTTTATCACTAAATGTAACAACATAATGTTCATCATCTAGTTGCCTTGCAGAAATTAAATTTCTTCTTAAATTTGGAACATGCCTTACCTCATGTAGTAGCCAATTATTCCCATTTTACAACTTAAACTTGATTCTTCCCTTTCCAAAAATCTGACAGGTTTTGTTATCTCCCAAATAAACCAACCCAGAATCCCCTTGGACATAATCAAGAAAATAATTTCTATGGGTCGTAGCATGAATGAAGCCCCTGAATCTAACACCTAAGAATCATCTGCATTGTCAAGGGAAAGAATCAAAGCATCCTCATTAGATTTATTACTTACCACATTTTCCTCTTTATTTCCTTCCTTTTTGTCTCCTTTATTTTTTCGAGACCAACAATATTTCTTTAAATGGCTCGGCTTACCATAGTACCAACAATTCCTCTTGTCTCTAGATTGGGACCTCTTGAACTTTGATTTTCCTCGTGACTTCCCATGACTTCCAAAATTGTTTCCTCTCTCCTTTATTCTTCCCCTACTTTCTGCATTCAAAATATTGCCTGATGTGGATGTTCCACCTAAGCTTTTCCTATGAATTTCCTCGCTCAAAATAACACCAACAACATCATAAAATTTCAATGTATTCAAACTAGAAACATAATTGCTAATAACCATTACCAAGCTATTCCATCTTTCAAGCAAAGAACACAAAATCAAAAGAGCCCTAACTTCTTCATCAAAGTTTACATTTACATAAGTTAATTAACTGGTAACCATACTAAACTCATTTAAATGATCAACAACTGACCCATCTTCTACCATTTTCATATTAAATAAACGCTTCATAAGAAATACCTTATTCAAAGTGGAAGACTTTTCATATAAATTTGCTAGGGTTTCCATCAACTCTTGAGTTTTCTTTGCTTTTGTAATATTGAACGCAATTGATTGTGCTAGGCATAAACGAATACTGTCAAGTGCCTTTCTATCCAAAATATCCCAGTCCTCATCAAACATTGCTAAGGGTTTCTTGGTTTTCCCTTCCAATGGCCACCATAAATCCTTCTGATAGAGGTAGTCCTCCATTTGTATCTTCCATAACTAATAGTTCTACCCATTGAAATTCTCAACCTTCAACTAACCCTCATCTGCCATTGCTCCCACTCAATCGTGAGACCTTCCTATAGAGGATAACTAAAAAAAACCCACTCTAATACCACTTGTTAGGGTTAGAAGGCAGATATCTAAAATTTAAATGAAGATTTTATCAATAAACCGAGAAATAAAACACAAATAAAAAATTATAACACAAATAATTTAACGTGGTTCACCCAATCCGAGCTACATCCACCAAACCACAGCCATCCAATGATTTTATTATCTAGTGCAAAACTTATTACAATCTCATGAATAATCATCTTTTTCACATACTGCAACTCCCATCCCAACCCCTTATAAAAATCTTTTTAGAAACTTCCAAATTAGAGTTTTACAAAGTCGGGTTTTTCCCTTTTTCGATGATTTTTCCTTTCTCGACAATGACACGAAAAAGTAGGAGGAAACAAAATTTCTCGGGGGCTGCCGACCCCGAACCCCCGCTTTAGGCCCAGCCCGGCCCCGAACCCCAATGAGGATACATGAAGAGTGTATAGTATAGCATGATCAATCGCCACATACCAACAAAATATATATTACCATCCCTCCTCTATCATCTTACAAATGTCAAAAGCATGTGAACGTACACCTTCCACCATCAACTTTTCCACCATTGCTTCCAATTCCTAATATCCCTCCATCTAATCTACCTTCGTTACTCCCAACACCTAATATACCTATCCTCCAAAAATATACTTTTTATCCATCCATCCATAAAATCCTAATCATGACCAATCAATACACACATTGTATAAACATGAAGCTTTCACTCATTCCACCATAACCATGGGATTCAAAAGATTTTTTTTTATGCCTTTACCTATAAAGAAAAAAATCCAAAGGGTCCTCATGCTTTAGGGCATAAAAGAAAAGAATCAAAGAAAAATCCATCTAAAAAGCTATATAAACCCATACCTCCAAAAGAAAAGTCTAAAAAAAAAATGGTTTGGGTCCCTAAGAAAAAAAAGTAAGTCAAATGAGGCATCTACATCTTAAAAATTCCATCCATCCACTTCCACCTCACATTCCCACTCTATTCAAGAATCTCATATTTCATCCCACAAGAAAAAAGAGAGTCATAAAAATACCAAGTCTATGTGGGTACCTAAAGCACTTCATCACCCATATCCTAGGAAAACATCTCCATTGCTTCTTATACCCCCTCTACATCAAAAGCTTCAACATTTATCACAGTGTGTGCAACCATTGGTCATGGTTCCATTTCATAACAATTCCACCTACCTCCATATCCTCACCCTTCACTCATTATCCTACATATCTCCCCCATCACCTTCCTATGTGATGGAACTCTCAAAGTTTGCAAATTTAAAGTTCCCATTTCAAAAAATTTGCCTCTGCACTTTCAAAAGTGCACTTGGAGAATCAGTCTAAGTGACCTATTTTGGAGGGTCATAATTTGGAGCCAGATGATTTTCATGCAAAACCCCTTGGTATAAATATTCAACTAACATATGTGATTGTACATGTCAATTTTCAGCTTCACAGGATGAGTTTTGTCAGTGTTTCGAAAAGTGAAGCTGGAGGGTTTTTGCACTGTTCTACTCTTTGCAAACTTTTTGTTTTGCAAAGTAGCCTACTATTTGAGATTGAATTTTGTAATTGGTTGATTGTCATGCCAGAACGAGTGTTGTTTTGAATTCTCCCCACCTAAATGACCTCGTGTGTCAGTTTTCAAAGTCTCATGATCTATTTTGCTATTTTTAGCAGATCGAAACCAATTGGAATTTCTCCTATTTTACACCTGCGTTTTTGGAAACCTTTCTCAAAGGCCAACTTTGAGCATCAAAATCTTTCGATTAGTGATGGTTCAAGAAAATTAATTTTGCACACATGTTTAGGGTATCTAAATGAATGTGTGTGTCCGATGGTAGCCTGCTAGGAGCTGATTTACTATTTTTTCAAATCAGCAATTGGGTGAGTTTTAATTGGTTCAGAACAGGTGCAGTTTTAGAAAAGTTCAACTGTGGAACTTTGACAGTTAATAAATTTTTCCTCGTGGTTTATTTCTCTGATCCATCTTTTGCATTGCATTCTCGGGTCAAATTTATGCATTCATGTAAGTTTTTATAGCCCTAGGTGGTCGTTTGACTAGTTTCTCAAATCGATTCTAGAGCCCACCTAACCTATTTTGCTCATTTTGCAAACATGTCAGAAAGCAGATTTTAATGGCAACCTAGTTCGTATTTTCACTCCAGATGCATTCAAAAGGAAGTGTTGGGTCAATTGAGCATAAAATTGTTTGAAAACAATATTTTTTTTATTCGGGCCCACATGGGACCCGACATGCTTTGCATCATTGTGTTATTGTAACTGATAAAGTGCCCCGAAGAGATGAAAAATACTTGTTCAATGTTTTCCTGTAGCAAAGGAAGTATAGGTAAGTTAATTGTGGAAGCACATGTGAGGTATGTAAAACCTTTGATTGATTGACTTCAAGGGTAGCATTGTCATGAAGCACAATAGTGGAGGAAGACGGTGTTTCATTTAAGGTACTACAAGATAATGTCATAACACTTTTTGATTATGCTCAGTTGTTTGAAGAGCTATATACACTAAGAGGGAAAATCAACTTAGGACAACATTATGGTTTTATGAAAAGAGGAAATTATAGTTGTTTAAATAGTTACATGATACTAAAAGGTAAGTACAAGCTAAAGTTGTGAGGTTTCTGAATTATGTAAGCTTGGAACTAATATGAGATGCACTTAAAATTGATACAAACTCATATGTTTTATGAGTAGTGGCATATAGAAAATGTGGAAGTATTCAGAGTGTTGAGGCCCACATGATGTAAAATATTTTCTCAAATGAAGAAGAAATCAAGCAATTTGGGGTCAAAATATTTATTTATGAGATTAAGGGATTGTTACTAGATAAAGTAAATATTATAGATGAATCAAAAGCGGATAGATTGGCGGGCTTGAATGAAATTCAATTGATCTTAGATTTGGTGGGTAAAAACTCATCAAATTATTTGTGTTTGCTTAGCAGTATGAAATAAGAACAAACAAATAGCTAGAAAAAATAAAAAATAATAATTAAGAGCTTCTCCAAGTTAATGAATTTGAAGTTGTTGACATTGCAATCAAAGAAGAGATCCCATGACCTTTGGAAAACTCCTTTATTTGGTCAACTTGATGATTGCACATGGAATACATGGGGAAGCCAAAGAAATGGAGGACGTACTAATTTTTTTGCTAAAAGGGTCTCATAAACTAAAAAATGCAAAAACAAGGGAGGCACATGCCCAAATCATATAGAGAAGGCTTAAACAAATTTCTGGAAAATGCAATTGGCATTTGTATTGCCTTTTATCCTATCTATGACCAACCAATGTGAAAGTAAGGAAAATGTTCACTGAATAAATCGTCAGATTCTCCAAAAACCTCAAGTGAGAAGGTGTGAAAAGCACAACAAAGAGGCATCAAATGCCATCAAAATTCCCAAGGAACAATAAATGTGAAAAAAAATGGATTATGAAAATTCCTTAGAAATTTGCAAATAAAAGTAGCGATGTCTAGGAGAAGTGAGGACCATTGCACCAAGTGAAGGAAGGAGGTTCTTTGCCTAACTTGCCAATGGATAAAGTCACAAGACTTTTCAATTTGGTTTTGTTTGACATCTATGTGATATTGGAACGATGTGATCAACCACTTGCAAAGAAAGTATGTGAAAATCTTAGAAACGTTCAAGCAAATGCAGGAGCTCAAACCAAAGAAGTAGCGATGGGTCATAGCCAAGGAAAAAATACAAGGCACGTTGATTTTCTTGATAGAGTGCCTCAAAAAATAAGAAATTCCCATCATTGCAAGTAGATGGAAGGCACATGGGCAGCATAAGCACACAACATGGGCATGGTGAAAAGATTTTAGAAGATTTCAGGAAAATACTTTTGGGGAAGCCCATGCCAAGTGAAATGAGGATGGGTTGCTCATGCCCGGTGGGGGAGGCTCCCAAATTAATATTATCTCATGGAATGCTATCATGGCTGCAAATGCCCAATGTGGATTGTGGAAAATGCTTTAGAAATTTCAGAAAGCACATACAGTGAGGACAATGCACCAGGGTGACCCACATGCTATTTGGAGGGATGGTCATTGGATGGTTCTAAACTCATTTCTATTGTCACCATGCCCATGAATGACTTGCAAAGAAAACATAAAAATTAGGGCACAAAGTGTGAATAGAAAGAAGTAGATTGGAAATCAACGATGGAGGATGGAGGATGAACTCCAGCACAATGTAAACCGTTGTCTGCCATATCACGATCCCAAGATATGCATGGGTTAGTGATTGCGATGGTCAGGGGAATGAGTGGTGGGCCTGAGTGAATTCTTAGGGTAAGATTTTTACAAGCCCTATGAATTTAAAAAAAAAAAGAGGCCTCATTTGATTTTAAATGACAAACCTTTTTAAATGGAATGTAATGCACGAGTGACATGTGGAAGGTGGGGCCCAAGTATGGTTTATGTATGGTTATAGAGTTTAGAGGGAGCTCATTGATA
Source organism: Sequoiadendron giganteum (assembly GCA_007115665.2). Taxonomy (NCBI): domain Eukaryota; kingdom Viridiplantae; phylum Streptophyta; class Pinopsida; order Cupressales; family Cupressaceae; genus Sequoiadendron; species Sequoiadendron giganteum. The sequence goes on from CM021101.1 coordinate 764,838,635, forward strand.
TTTTTTTTAATGATTCATTTGCTTTATTAAAAGAAAAACTTTTAATGTGATAATTCTGCCTAAGTGAAATATTTTCAATCCCCACCATTTAAAGCATGCGTTTTTGGTGTGAGGTAAATATTTTAAAATGAGATGCAAAATAAAATACACGGGCTAAGTTTTTTCAACTTGTCCCACGCTAAAGTAAAATTTGTTATTGGATGGGATGGAGACTTCAAAAATATTAAAGGGAAAATGAAATCAAAAGTGTTGTGGACAAATACTCTAGTGATGAGCATAGTGGGGTGGCTTAAATTTTAATCCCCTAATGGAGTTTAAACATTTCCATAAGCGTAGGAAAATATTTTAAAACCCAGGTGAAAGTAAAGTGTACAGGGGAATTTTGTGAAGTGAATTTAATATTAACTTTGTGGTGAAATGTTTTACTTTGCTGGGAAATAAAGTAAAGGAAACATAGTCAACAACATTGTAAAAAATAGAGATAAAATGCTTTCACGGGAAAACAAGGTAGAGTTATTTTCTTTCAACTACAGGTAAATGGAAGAATTTTATCACATGGGCATATTTTCTATTGGAGAACAACTTGAGAAAAGGCAGTTTTGGGGACATAATAGGTTTGTTGTAGGGAGAGGAGAAGATTTTTTTCAATTTGATGATCAATGGTGAATGTGTTTCCAAATGGAATTTCCGGATCAGCTTTAGGGATTCTTCTAAAACATTCCTTTCCTCTACATATTCTCTTCTTCTCTCATTGTAAAGGGTTAGCAATTTAGATATTTTTGGTTGAGTCTAGGTGAAATTGTAGAGAAAAATGTAAAATCTGGCAATGACAGAGGAAATGCAAATTAGGTTCTAAGTCATTTTATTGTAGGTTTTGGATTCATGGAGATATGATTTTTTATAACAATACTAGCATATGAATCATATTGATAAATTCAAGCTCATGTCTCTCTTGTGTGAAAGCGTATTTGAATTTTCAATAAATTGATTCAGGTTTATTTTGTTCATCTCACTGTTGTGGTGTGTGCAATTCTTGTTTTAGTTTTAATTCAAGGAGTTAATTAAAATTCTTAAATGAGATTGCAGGTTGATATATTCTGTACAAGGATTTGATAAGTAGTATTCAGCTAGAGTACATATTGGTGACATTGTAAGGCAATATAATCAAAGATATTATATTCTATGTGTTGAATCTGTTATAAACCATTAGGTATTAGTGAATTTGACTCCTCCAATGGAAGTAAGGCACTGATATGAGTTGCATTTGTTCTTTGTGATTCAGTGTTTGTTTTTGTTCACCTAGAGCTTGCTACAAATTAAAAAGTCAATGACTATCTAATATTGTGAAAGGTTGTTGTAGTTATCTCATGTTCCAAGTAGTTGATATTATTGATGAACAACCAATTCTATTCGGTATTATCCTATTATGTTGAGCTATTAAATGAGATTATTTGTTGTTGTTAATGTTGTTTATAATACTGGTGTAGAGGTTGTAAACATATTAATGGATCACCCTCTGAGGTCTTGTAGAGCCCAAAGTGTAGGAGGTTTGTTGAAATCCTCATCAGTTGGTCCAGGTCCTTCGAGCTGCCCTTGATTGGAATTGGCAATTCCATGGGTAGATTAGAAGACCAACCTGGTTACAGTTAAAAAAATAAACCAACACTATGGTCCATGCTTTTGGCTAAGCCTCCCCATTCATCTTTTGCATAATTCCTATATAATCCCTATCATAATCCACCATCTTCCCTATATAATCTACATCATAATCCACATAGTAATCCATTATGTATCTAATCCATATTTCTCTCATGCATCCCCCTACCAACATATATGAGCACACTTGACATGGTCCATGCAATGAAATCCCTCTAGTGGGACTATCAACTTTCATGGAACTAGACACTTGAGTCCCTCCTATCCTTCTCCTATCCTCATCAACCAACCAATCAATCAATCAATCAATCAATCATTGGTTTATAGCTTGATAAGCGAAATACCTTGTTTTTTTTTTATCCTTTGTGCATGCTTGTTTTCTTTTTGGTGTGTGTTATCATTTTTATCTTGCATTTATATCAAATTCGAATCACTCCTGGCTAATATTCATATCTTGTATCTAGACAAGGTTGTATTATGCTAGGACACAAGACACATAATCATCTTGGTCCTTATACCTTGGTGCATAACGTCTAGTTCTATATCAAACATATGATTGCTCACTGTATTGCAGCATAGCGTGTCATTCTTCTTTTCCATCTAATTTTTATCTTGTATCATTCATCTTATCCCTCCTTTATAATTTGATTCATTCATTTCGAGAGCATACACATGTTTGTCCAACCCACCTATCATCTTAAGGGGGCATCATCATCCCATTTCTTCATATCTTTTGTGTCATCATATTCTCCTATCACCCCTTTCCTTCATTCATCTTACTCGTCACTTCCTCAAGTGGCTATTTTTGGTTTTCAACTTTATTTTTTGTCTTCAGGATGATCTGCGTGCAAAGAGGTTGTATTTTTGACAGATGCGAAATGCACCACATGGTGGTTGCACATGCTTTATTAATCGCTTCCTCCTCAATCGAAAGTTGGATGATGTGTCGGCTTGGTGGAAATTTTCTTGAATCCACTTTTCATGAATCTGAGATTATCCACATGTGTGACATGTCATCCCTTCATGCAATGAAGTTGTATCTTGGGAGTGTTCACTCGGAGACTGTCAGAATGCATTTTTCCTTTTCTAATGAAGGGACATGAGTGGGTGCCTCCAAAGACACTTGGGTGATCGACAAGACCTTTTCCAACCTTTCTTTCTAGGATCGGAGCGATTACGAGGGCTAATCCTATTGAAATATCTAAATGATATAAATGTGGCAGTTGAAAGTTGATGAGCAGGATTCCAATGACCAAATAAAAGATCTGGGATCGGGTTTCCAATCTATCACGTATGGACATCTCGCATTCATTAAAACTAAACGAGGTCAGCATTTCTCTCTTTTGGGTGGCTATATATTGAGAACAACAACATAATGAAAGGGTTCCTGAAGTTTTCCTATTGGAAAAAGTTTCCTTAGCTTTCTTAGTTAGTAGAAATATTTTCTTTTAATGTTTACAAAACACTGTTTCACTCTGGCATGCTATGTCTTTTTTATGATCAAACTATTATGGGATTGGAATCCAATCTCTATTTTGAAGTTCATCTATATTTGGATTACAAGTTATTTTGAGGAAATATTTGAAACTATGCATGATATGGTCTTTTTCAGTATTTCTTTCTTTATATCTCTCTCCAGAATAGAACACCGTGTCTTTCTTAATCTAAATAGTTTGATTATCAGATTTCCATGTTGTCTGTGTATATGGTTAAATTATAATCTTTAGATACTAGACTATGTCATTGGACTTCTCCATTTTATTTGTACGGTTATCATTTCTTCATGATATGCTATAGTAGGAGGAAGGGTTTATGTTACTTTACTAAATATTCTCTATTAATTCTGAAACTTCTATGTTTGATTCGGGTCTTAATATGCACTTCTTGTGGGTCAATTGAATGACTGCATTTGTTCTTTTATCAAGCCTCTACTATTCGTTCTCCTCCCAATAATGAAGGGATGTGGTGTTTTGTGTATATTATATCACTCATAGAAAGAAACTTGTGGTTTTGAAATGTTGTAAAAGCATTGGTGCATCGCCATTTTTATGTTTTTTTGTTTTCATTTCTTTCTACTCTTTTCCCAAACTCAAAGAAGGGCCAAATTTCTATAAAAATCTCAGAGGTATTTAATGAGGCGCATATTGTCCCCCACTCGCTGAATTTACCATAAGACTATCGAAGAGGCACAAGCTTTGATGATCAAAAAATCTTTTTCTAGCATGCTCGGTGGGACTAATTCCGATGGCCTGATTAGAAGTCAAAAATATTTCTAAATCAGACCAAAGAAGGAAACTAGAGGTTTCATGCCCAGGGTTCAAACAAGAGCATCATCGAATGCTAACTTTCATCACTTTCAATTACCAGCCTCAGTACCTAGGAGAAGAAGAGTCGTAGGTTCTGTATCACTTGTGAGAAGTAGTAGAGTAAGGAGCAAGAGTCTGGAGTTTAGAGCCTTATCTACTCCACCTAGAGGCCAAAGTTTCCAAATAATAATACCAGTTTACTTGATATATAGGAAAAAAATTTCCATGACCCACGTACCCCCTCTTGCTCCAAGAAACTTTGTAACCTAGGATAGTGGTAGTCCACTACTGCCACCTACTCCACCCAATGTTTGGTCCACTATACCCACTAATGCCATCAAGGCTATTGCAAAATTTTTTGGAGAGGACTTTAAAACCCTTTCCGAGCACCTCTAAGATGTAGTGGAAGTATGTAAGGTGCACAATATCATGGAGGAAAATATTTCTATGAGATTTCTAGCCACTTCTTTCAAAGGGAAGGCTCAAGATTGGTACAAATCTCTTACTTTTGGTTCCATCAGCTTATGGGATGATCTCAGAGAAAAGATTTCTGAATTCTTTTTGGAGAAAGGAGATCGTTCCTTGTTATTACATCAACTAATTACCATCAAGAGAGCCCCGGATGAAGCTATGAGCAATTTCAACACCAGGTTTAACAAAACTTGGCAGAGGATCTCAACTACTAGATGACCTCCAACTGTTATGGCATTAATGTTTTTCTTAAAGGCCATAAATTTAGATATTGTGGTCCTAACAACTTCCATGGGAGGAGATACTCTACCCGATGCCTACAAGGTGGCGGTATGCACAGAGAATAGTTTTATAGATGTAGGAAAGCTTCTACCATGATCTTTGATGCCTGTTTTTGTAGAAATATCAAGTGTGCCACTCTGAGAAGAGTCTTCACCAAACACTTTCATGACATAGATGACAAGCTCAGCTCCACCCCAGTCTATGTACGTATAGCCTACCACACAACCAATCATGTTGGGTTCTTCCTCTATAGCAGCAAACCTTAACAATATGAAGAGCCTGATGCGATATTTTTCTAATGAGCAAGTCCTCATCAAGCAATAACAAGTGGCTCCCTTAAAGAAAACCACTCAGACCTACTAGGGAGGAAGGCCTTTCTATCAACAGAATTCACAAATTACATACCAAGTACCTTTAGGTTAGGGAGGCCAACAAGCGGCTTCCACCAACCAAATACTTATGATTACCATGCCGTTATAGACGGTCAAGGATAGCCATAACAAGGAGTTGATTCTAGGTCAAAATAACCTAGCGGATGATGAAAATGCATGGTGTTTTCGCTGCAATGATAGTCATATACCCCAAAATTTCCCCAAGGGAAATCAATAGCAAAGGATAGCAGAGAAAAGAAATAAAGGTTCCCAACCAAACATAGAAGGGTATAAGTCCTCTGAGATGGAGAACACCCGATTTAGAACAAAAATGCAATGGATGTCCATAGAGAAATAGTTGGAAATTGCACCCGATCAAGCACTTTTCTCTTGGATGGAAGAAGAGGACACAATTTTCATGAACAAAATCTGATAACCAACAATTCATAGGTACAGTCAGACTACAACACCAAATCGAAGAGAAGACTCATCAAGGAATATGTGCCAAAAGCTCTGACTCATTTCCAATCTCGCCAACCACCCTCGCGTGAAGGACAACTGCCCCAACCAACTACTCAGCCGATTTTTTAGCCAACTTAGCAACAACGGATTCCACTATCACCCAAAAATTTGCTTGATAAGACATCAAATCCATTCACGACAGATCATCTTCCTCTAAAGCTAAGAGAGATTCTACCATTCAAACCAAAGATTCAATTGAACGGAACACTCAATGTGGTGGAGCAATTGAAGAGGGAACGTGCTAATGTGTCTCTATGGGATGTGATATCTATCCTTGAGCAAAAGACATTGCTTCATGAAGCACTAAAAAAAGAAGAACCAAGGTTGTAGATGGACAAAGTTCTGCAATGTGATCTCACTAAAGATAAAGGGCTTGTGTCAGAACCTTACATTCTGAAGGCCGCAACTTATACAAATGATGTGGATGAAGAAAAAGAGAAAGAGGTAAGCAAGCCAAAGCCCACTCCTTTCTTTCTAACGTTAATTGTGGGAGATAAACTTTTGTGCAATAATATGATTGATTTGGGAGCTAGTACAACATTCATGCCAAAGCAAGTGGTTGATGCCTTAATGCTCAAGTATGAACCTTTTCAAAATAGAATCATGCACCTAGATGGAAAGAAGGTTCTGGTGGTTGGTCGGATAAAAGATCTATCTTTAACCCTTTTTTCGTGCCCAAGCCAGACAGTTTCACAAGAGGTAGTTATAATAGACATTCCCCCAGTTTTTGGGATGTGTCTTTCTAGAGATTTCATCACAAAGCTAGGTGGATATTTCATGCTAGATTGGTCCCATCTGATATTAAGAACCAAGCATGGGGAAAAGATGAAGATTCTTTCAAAATACCAACATCCTGAACACATAGTAGACAATGTTGTTCTTTGTTTTGAAGTAGTGCATAATTTTTTTTCAAGACAAGAAGGATACTATATGGAAATGTTGGAGGATGAAGAAGACACAAGCGAGCAGACCCCTAAAGAAGAGGTTCTCCTTAACCAGTTCATCAACTCTAACCCATTCAAAAATTTCCATGCCATGGGACTGGGTACATATGCGATATTCGATGATGACATGATTCGTCCAAAACTAATCAAAGAGCCAAAAAGCTTTGATGATCTGATAGATAATCGACTATGGAACTTGTCCTTTGATGGCACTAAATGCAAATTCGGTTCTGGTGCAAGAGTTTAATTGCTCTCTGATAGGATCAAAGACCCTCAAGGCCTATCAATTCTAGTTTTGTTGCTCAAATAATGATGCAGAATATGAAGCATTAATCCATGGTTTGTTTCCTATTGAGCAGATGGGTGCAAAGAGGTTGCAAGTATTTGGATATTCCAAGTTGATAGTAATTCAAGTCCGTGGGCAAGCAGCGGAAAAAAAAACAAGGATGAAGGCCTACAGACATTGGATATGGGATTTAATTAAGGGTTTTGAAGCTTTCAATGTGCAAGTTATTCCTTGATCCCAAAATATTAAAGAAGATTAGATGGCTTCTATCAAGTCATAGTTTGAGCCAGTTTCTTATTTAAAGAAAAGTGTCATTCACATTGTTGTCAGACCGTCAATTCCCGACAACAATCAGAATTGGCAAGTATTTGAGGATGACACCCAAATAGCCACTTTTACCCAAAATTTGGAAGGACCTTCTGACCATTCTAAATCAGAGGTTCAACCATCTGAAGGGTAGTTCATTAAGCTAAAAGGAAATCAGGTCCCTCAAGTTTTGATTTCCCTTGAGAACCCTTTTAATTGTGAAGATGTAAGGAATGACAAGTAGAGGTTCATAGTCGACGAAAAAGATTATGAAGAGTTGGATGTCGGAAAGGGTAGAAAGTTTAAATTCAGAAGAAATTTCCATTGGGAAGATAGAGAAAGGCTAAGAGATCTATGTTCTAGGTACAATTGATTTATAGCATGGACCTATGACGATCTCAGATAATATGATCCTAGCATAATCCAACATACCATTGACATGGTGGAAGGGTCAAAACTAGTCCAACAAAAGAAAAGGCTTGTTAATCTGAAGGTCAAAGCACTGATGGCACAAGAGCTCACTAAACTGATTGATTCCTGAATCATTTACCCGATTAAACAATCAATGTGGGTGTCTAATCTGGTACCGGTTCAAAAGAAAAATGGTGATATTAGGATTTGTTTTTATTTTCGAGACCTAAATAAGGCCTCGCTAAAAGATCATTATTCTTTCCCATCCATGGAGTAGATCTTGCAAACAATGGTCAGTTCGGAGATGTTCTCATTGCTTAACGAATTTTTAGGGTACAATCAAGTACTTTTCAAGGAAGTTGACCAACATAAAATGACGTTTACCACTAAGTGGGGGAAATTCTCATATGAAAATATGCCATTTGGACTTTCAAATTTCGGTGCAAATTTTTAGCGAGATATGGACATTTCTTTCATTGGTTTGATTAATTCAATCATTCTGATTTATTTGGATGACCTAACAATCTTTGTAAAATTGAAGGTTGATCATTTTGATCACCTAGAATAGGTCTTCTTCCAAAGATGCCAAAGGTTTGAGATTTCTATAAATCCCAAAATATTTGTTTTTAGAGTACCTCAAAGTAAAATACTTGGTTTTGTAGTGTCCAAGGAGGGAATTGCAATAGACTCCAAAAGAGTCAAATCTATAACATATTTTCCCTTACCTGCAAATCAGAAGGGGTTACAATACTTCTTAGGAAAGATCAATTTTGTTAGTTGGTTCATTTCTAACTTTGTAGGCATCACAAGGCCCATCACATTGATGCTAAAAAATAATTTGATTTCAAATGGACTCCCAAAGGCAAGGAAGCTTTTGAGTAGATAAACAAGGCTATCTTTGCTGCTCTGGTACTGGCCAATCCAAATTTTTCTAAGGATTTATTGTTATATGTATATAACTGTCAACATAGCATAGTTATCATGCTCACTCAGAGGGAGGGGAAAGATAATGGGGAGCATCCAATTAATTTTCATTCAAGAACCCTCAAAGGTTATGAAACCAGATATAACTTTGTAGAGAAACAAGCTTTTGCCATTGTCAAGAGTCTCAAGAAGTTCTGACACCTAGTGTCGGCCAATAAGATCACTATTTTGGTTTCCCACTTGAGTGTAAGAGAATACATCACTGAAGGAGAAATAACCAAAAAGAGAGCCAATTGGATCACTAAGATCCTGGAGTACAATGTGGATATCAAGCCGACTATGGTGGTGCGGGGAAGAGGCCTGTGTGATTATCTTGCACAAGAGTTGGGTTCCGAACCCGACAAGGAGATTGATCAAGTCTTTTCAAACTAGTTTGAATCCGAAAAATCCTGGGTGATGGATCATACACTATACATGTAGAAAGGACACTACCCGATAACTCTCCCATTCCACAAACAAAGATACTACCGGTTTCAAGGCACCAAGTGCGTATTGATTGAAGGAATTTTATTTAAAAGGAACTATAACTGAGTATTGCTCTGGTGTTTAGACAAGTTCCAAGAAGAAAGGGTTTTATCAAAATTCCATAGCAGTCTTGAGGGTAGACATTTTTCTGCTAAAATAATCACTTTGAAAATCATGCGAGTGGGATACTATTGGCCCTCAATGTTTTTTGAAGTGCACCATTTGGTGCAGAAATGCACCCAGTGCCAATTCTTTGTTGGAAAGAGAATTTTTTTTTCTTTGCATTTAAGTCCCATTGTAATTGAGGAGCCCTTTGTTCAATGGGGATTGGACTTTGTCAGAATGATAAATCTTATCTCTAGTGTTGGCCATAAGTGGATCCTCACAGTGGCTGATTACTTCACAAGATGGATTGGAGGCTATTACCCTTAAAGGTGCTATAGAAGGCAAGATTGTTAATTTTCTAGAAGGGCTGGTGACTAGGTTTGGTTTGCCAAAGACTATGATATCCGACAATGCTAGAGCCTTTGTAGGTTCGAAGGTATCAAATTTTTCTATCGGGAATGGGATCTACCTCAAGACCTCTTCAAATTACTACCCATAAGGGAATAGGTTAGTAGAGTCGACAAATAAAAACCTAATTAGGTTAATCAAGCGCATTGGGTTTGAACGACAAAGAGAATGACGAAAATTTGTAGGCTACTTTTTGGGTAGACTGAATAACCCTGAAGTAGATCCTAAAGACATCTCCCTATGAATTAGTATATGGTAAGGAAATAGTCTTACCTATTTCTACGGAACTCCCTGCCTTACAATTACTAAAAGCCCTTGAAAGAGAGGAAAGCAGTCAAATGGAGGTAGGGATAGCCGAACTCCTCAAACTGGAGGAAGATAGAGAAAATTCCTTTGAAGCCATGGTTGGCCACCAATAGACGGTCAAGCGATGGTTTGACAAAAAGACTTCCAACCCAGATTTCCAGGAAGGATGCCTAGTACAAAAATATGATGAACGTACTGGGAAACCAAGGCAACACACCAAATTCAAAGCATTTTGAAAGGACTCCTTCCAAGTCAGGGCGTGTAAGGAGAAGAGTGCATATGAGTTGGAAGATATGAAAGGAAATGCTTTAGAGATATCGGTAAACAATATTTATCTGAAACTATTCCATTAATGAATGATATTCTTTAAAAAAATTCATAGATATGTACCATATGTAAAAAAATTGTAAATAGATTTTTAAGTTTTAGGATAGGAAATAAAGGCAAGAAACATAAGAAGTATGAAAATCTGTATTATATATATTGTATTTTCACCAAATTTATAATATAGGGTAGGTCAAGGCTCAAATTTTAGTAGGAAAGCTCTCTCGAGCAAAACCGAGAAAGGGTCTTTCAGAAAAATACAAAAAAAGAGCAAAATAGAGGCATTTTTCTACAAAAAATAAAAAGGTAGGCCTCTAGCCATCGTCACAGGGGCTTGTTGCCTATAATCATTTTTCTTTTTCTTCTTCTTCTTCTTCTTCTTCTTCTTCATAAGTAATAAAGTAGGGAACACAACACATGGTGTATGAACATCGACCTCAGTCTCCACACTTGAAGACGACAAGCTCAAAGTGCTTTTTGAAGTCGTACTCAGGAGCTTTATCGATGCCACTCCCAAAGGAGGTAGGTGGTGGTGGGAAAAGACAAAGTGAGGTGGTTGATCATGTCCATGGTGTGGAAGTCACTTAGAAAATGAAGCTAAGGCATGTCCACACCATGATCAATGAACCACTGGAGGTCCATTGGACTCAGAACGTCGACCCTATGGATAACAACTTGCACAATTTTGCTGAGCCCTTCCAACATAGATACATTAAAAATACTGTGACACAACTCCAGTATCTTGTTTTTGGAAACATTCAAGTCTAGCATAGAGGCCACGAAGTAGGACAAGATGTTGCAATTGGTCTGCATCTTGTTCTTTTCTTCAATGAAGTCCATGCCAATGACCCATTGAAAAGCAATTACCCCCAGTCGGTTGCACCTTTTTACCAAGCACTTAATTATCTCACCTATAATCTCCCCAATGAAGGCATACTATGGCCTTCATAGGAGGAGACGGATATGAGTACCTAAGCCGACAAACATGGTAGAAGCAGTAGAGAAAAAGATAATATGTAGACATATAAGAAAATAGCTAAACTCCAAAGTCTCACTTTTTCGAATGATTATAATCTTAAGGTGGCATAGCTATTTATAGAAAAGAGGTGCTAGTAAGAACAAATAGTGGAAGTTCTATTTTTGGTCGGACGATAATGGGAGAATATCAAAGAATCCGATGAATGGAGAATAGATCATATGGAAAATCTGATAGGAGGTCTCAAAATTAATGTTTGGGCATTGGGAGTAAATGCTCGCATAGGCCGATTTCTGACATGTTTCATTGGCCATCATCAACATCCATTAACTCGCATAAGTGAAAGGATATGGAGTAATGCGCTAATATCTAACTGTGAACCCCAATCCTACACCTTCATAAACATGGCAAACAAGCACATTATTAGATTGAAATGCAAGAAAGAACAAGGATTCCCCATGAAATTAGATTGAAACATTAACATAGGAAGAAAATGAAGAACAATACAAATGAAAGTAAATGAATTATATTTTAATGAAAAAAATATCAATCCAATGGGGAATTGGTGCCAATTACGTGTAGAAATTGGCCCTTTCCCAACTCCTTTGTATGCTTTGATGATTTTATCCACTTGATGCTGAAGAACAATGATGAACTCCTTGAGAAAACTTACAATAACCTAGCTATGGTGATGGAAAATGCTCAAGAAATGATATGAAATTTCTCTAACGTGAAGATAATAACTTTGCATTCAAATTGTAGATGTTGAATGAGAGGAAGAGTCTCTCATTTATAGATTTCAAATTTGGAAGAATGAGTGAGATTGAACAATGTGGGATCACTCAACATCCAATGGCCAAGTGCCACTTGTCAAGATGTGAATGGGTGAAGGTTGTGCACATTTTTATCAAAGTGCCAATAAATGATATTTGGTGGAATTTGAAATTAGTGAAATGACTTGTTGGAGAGGGAAGAAAATGGAGTTATGGCCACTTGGCTCAAGGAAAAAGGACTTGTAAGGTGAAATAAATTCCTTGTTGGAAAGACTAAGTCCACTTGGATTTGAATTCAAATTTGAAGGAATATTCCCCTTTTATGCCATGTGAGGGAAAATAGAGATTTAATAAATGAATTAAATCTATTTTCATGTGCAAGTGGTAAAAGCTAGAGGATGGGACATGATTTAAGATTAAACTAATAAAATATTAACTAATGTAATGAGGAATTAGGAGATGTGACAATTTAGACTTAAATTTATGAATTGATTTAAATAAAAATTGCGAGGAAGGGTTTAATTAAATAAATGTTTTGATCTATTTAACTAAAGGGGATAATGCTAGATTAAATCAAATAAGGTTTAATTTATTCAATTTAATAAGAAGACTTTAGAGACTTAATTTAAATAAAATGAATTATTTAAATGAACAGAGATAGAGGATTAAATTAAATTGATTAATTTAATTAGCAAAGGAGAAAGACCTAATTAAATAATTATTTATTTAATTAAGGGATGAAAGGTGATGATAAGTTGAGAGTATGATTTAGGACGAAATGATGTTAGTAATCAGGATCAAGTGTGTCGGTCTATTTTACATGTCTACATTTTTCCCCTCTTTGAAGAAATGCACTTGTTGCATTGGTTCAAAGAATAAACTGTTGTGATCAAAGTTCAATATTTTTTTATTTTTTTCAATGTTCCACTGCTGCCCCACCAATAAGGATTATACTAGTATATTTCCCCTCAAGAGATCGGGCCTAAATGCTAATTTTTTGATCGAGATCACAATAAAAATGCGAGAGGAGTGGTTCTACTGATTAGAGGATGAAAGATAATTCTTTAGAAAGATCAGATATTTGACATAGACAATTTTGATGATGTATAGATAACCATCGACCATGGGCAACCTTACATATATCTTGATAAAAAATACCAAATTTGGATAGAAATGTTAGTAAAGATAGAAGAATAAGAAGAAAAGAATGAGAAGAGGATCCAACAAGCCTACCCCGTTAATGATGATGATGATGATTTGCTTACCAAGAGTTGGGATTTTAAAAGGGTCAGTTACTTTATGTTTGATAACACACGTAGGTGCGATGCATCAAGGTATAAAGAACCAGGATGGCATTGCACCTAGTGTGATGGACTTTGAATCAACAATCAGATAGGATTATTCTTGTTCACACTTGACATATGGAAACCTTGATAGGATGTACCTAACAAATAAAGTATTCGCCAAGTTATTTTACAAGAACATCCAATGAGCACAATAGATAAAAAAGATAATGATCATTGCCCCATTCTTTTCTCTGTAATTCTATTTTGATTAGACATCATCGAGAGGTCCTTGGAATGAGCGCAAAATAAGATAACTCAAAAAAGACCAAGACAAAGTAACCAAACAAGCTAATGTTCTTCATACCACTAGCCCAGGCTAAACTAAGGTGATACCTAATGCTGATGTCCATCATGCGAAGGATGCATCCTAGGACATGTTGTGATCAGGGTTTTGATGAGATTGATTGGATGATAAGCTATTGATACTCTGAGTTGATCAACTTTCTTGCTTACTGACCTAGACTTGAGACTTTTGACAATTAGGGTGTACACTTTGGAACCTGCTAAAATTTCTTCTGACTGACTCACCAAAGGATGAAGGCGATGATTGATTTGTAAGGAATGAGATAATCGTGGCTGAAAGCAAGATGAGACGGGTGCACCATTTTGGTTTTTCAAATATTTGGATGTTTCTGGAATTTAGATTTTTACGATTGTTTTTGGTATTTTCGAGATTTTGACAAAGAGACTAACTTAAAGACCTATCCTAGGGGTCTCAGGAGTTGATCCATAGATTAGCCTTGCCTATGTTATACACGCAAAGACCACGTAGTTTGAGTGGCAACAAACTTGACTCGATGATGAGAGATGGGAAAATGGATTTCCAATGTGACGGATGCCTAAGGGACTAACCTAAAATGTGTCTCGATTCACAACAGACTTGACTCGATGATGAGAAAGATGGGAAAACATATTGCCAGATTGTTGTGATGGATGCCTAAAGGAATGACATAAAATGTCTCAGGGGATTATCAAATATCAACCTTGCCTATGTTCAAGCTCAGAGATGATGTAGTTCAGAAAGATGATGCCACTTTTTTATTTTGATATGATTTGGATTTTCGCATGATTTTGACAATTTGGATATGGATATGTGATGATATCAGTGCTTTGTTTTGGGATTTTGTTGGAAACCAAGCTAAGGTTGATTGATCATATCAATGGATTGATGATGATAACATTTTTGAGGATACACAACAATGCAAGGATAGTGTTAAGAACACAAGGATTGGGAATGATATCCCAAGATGATGATAAATTCACAATGATAACATTGTTGAGGATACACAACAATGCAAGGATAGTGTTAAGCAACACAAGGATTAGGAAGGATATTTCAAGATGATGATGAATTCATGAGGATAACATTGTTGAGGATACACAACAATGCAAGGATAGTGTTAAGTAACACAAGGATTGGGAAAAATCTCCCAAGATGATGATCAATTGATTAGATTTGATTGATCAGGATTTTGAAGCTTGGATTGGAACAAAATTATTTTTAATGATTTGATGCGATACTAAAGTACACATTAGATGAAACTAATATTGATTTTGGATTGATGTTCAATGAAAGATAAAGATTGATAAGGAACATCATTATGTCAAAATGTGCCATGGGCTAGTGATTTAGAATTTTTCTCACAAGTGTCTGACCAATTTGATTTTATGTTTGCCAAATTTTTGGATCACCACATAAGTTGGAGGATATATATCAAGATTTATTTATGAAGCAAGATGCAAATATCTTCCCCCAGTGTCTAGCAATGTTTGAAAGGCCATGGGTGGATTCTTGGATAGATGGATGGATGGATTGATATGGTAAGCATGCACAGGATGCAAAGGTTTATTTTGTAATAAGATAAGGTGTTCGAATAGAGGATGCTCATTTGGATAATGCTTCATGGCTCAGATAACATTGGGTAGGATAGGATCAATGAAAATGACCCATGTCAAGATTTTTACCATAAGCAAGTGCAAAGTGTGCACCAAACTTTTATCAAGATCAAGATAAGATGGATAGATGGAAAATGGTTCATGGATGATTGGATGATATGGATGGAATGTTGGACTCATTTCGGATGTGATAAGAATCTTTCTCTTGAACATGTGCACGTAGATGCTCAATTCTATAGATGATGCCTCTTTTCTAGGTTTTAATCATGGTACTTGTCCAAAGCGCCACTGAAGTAGTTTTCACTAGAGGACGATTGTTTTCTTTACTATTTTCAATCCTTTTTATGATTTTTTTGGATTTTTATATTTTTTGATTTTTTTTGGATTTTTTGCAAAATATTTTAAGCTCGTGGTGAACCAATTGGTGGTGTCAATGTAGATTATTTTTTCATAATGTGCGATTGATATCTTTCTTGAAGAAGCTTCCTTGCCAAGATACGTGCACTTGAATGCAACTTTTGAGATCCCTGATCTGCTTTGCTGATACCAGTGCTAACTCTGTCTTTGTGCGCACATCACAATAGAGTGCCTTCTGAATCCTTATGATGAAGGGTCGTTGCCAACACATGGTCAATGTAAGAATTGGATATCATGAATGGAGGCATGAATGGAGGAGTGTGTTTACGAATAAAAGATGGATTGGTTGACAATTTGAAACCTTTGACTCTCCAAACTTGGGAAGATGAGCAATGATGGGTGGATATGGAAGTGTGCATGGAATTAGGACCAACAGCTCAATATACTTTGTATGTTGCTTGAGAAGCCCGCTTTTGCTTTTGCAGACATCTTTGATGGATACTTTTCCCTTTCTTATTTTTCCCCATAGTTTCTTTGACTAAGGGAGTCTGAGAGGGATCTTATTTGTATTTTTTGGCATCCATATGTATTTGATTTGTCCTTCGTGCTTCTTAGCTTCTTTTTCTTTGATAAAATTATTTGTGCTTTGATTCAAAACCTTATTTTGATGTTGGTCCCAATTCATGGATGGGGTGATGGGTGGATGAAAGTTCACGACGTGGTTGGTTGTAGTATTGACATTGATTTCACTATAAGGATTCTTTGTGCTCCCTATGTTGACGTTTTCTTGAGACATAGTTGCCCCTAGTATGGAAGTATTACCTTCATGATTTGATTCTTCTTGTTTTGAGATATCTTGTTGACTAGGCATCTTTTGATAAATGACCACTGCAGATGATGTTATTTCAATTTTCTACTCTATTGACTCTGGAATATCTTGTTCTATCTGACCTGTTCCCTTGAGTGGATAATATTGGATATCTTCATATATGATGTCCTTAGTATGAATTTTGGATATATCTAATCCTGATTTTGATGACTTAGTTTGATTGTAGGAATCAATAACCTACTCTTTTTGTTTAATAATATCAGGAGTAAAGGAATCTTGTTCTGAATGAAGACCATCTACGTGTCCATCCAAAGAAAACATCTCATGGGTAGATGGAGGAGTATGTGTTATTTGGATGTGATCATCTTGTATAGATAAGAGAGTGTCCATTATATCATTGTAGTACCTTGGAGATGCAAACTCTTGATCTCGAAATTGCTTTCAACATGCTTTGGATCAAGTTCTTAACATGGGTCAATTTCAAAGAATGGATTGCTTATAAAGGGTTCTTAGATATCTTCATTAGGCATAGGAAGTTTATCAAATTTCATGAGGTCAAAGGATGCCCATATGTTTTTGAAATGATCATTGCTAGACCTTGGTGAAAGATTTTGATCATACTTTGGAATAAATTCTTGAGATATGTCCTCTAACTCATTAGGTGATGTAGAGACATTTTCAACATGATCATTGGTCGAAGGATCTTTATCATCATTTTCAACGATTGTGGTGGGAATCTACTGAAATATTTGTTGAGGGAGTAATGCCTACATTTTCTTCTAAGCCAACAATGCTTGTTGTTCGGATTTCTATTGAGCTACTTGTTTTTGTGCCTAAAAATCTTGCAGGACTTGTTGATACACTTTTTTATGGATTGCTTGCAATTGTGCCTAGTATTGTGCTTGCGCTTGTTGAGCCTAGTGTTTGGATTGAGCTTGAGCCTATGCTTGTTGGGTGGCTAATTGCACTTGTGCTTGCTAAGTAGCTAGCTATGCAACTTGCTGGTTTTGGAGCACCTTTTGGCAGGCAACTTGTTGAGCGGCTTGCAACACGATGGAGAATGAATTTTCCATGTTGTGTTTTGGCCGTGGTGGTGGTGGATTGGGAATGGTGTTAACCATTTTGATGAGATTAATGGTCACATTGATTGCGATGGTTTGAGTGGTGAATGGTGTGATTGAGATGCTTGGTCCTTGAGACACTTGAGGGATGATGGTTGTGTTGACCGTTGGGGTTGCTTGGATGGTTTCCATCTGTTGTTATGATATTTGATGGAAAGATGAGAGGATTTGGTATGATATTTTTCTTTATGATTGGAGTATTGCTCGAATTTGACTGATTGACGGTTGGTAAAGGGGGAAGGCTCATGCCTTGATTGTTTGGTTGATAGATTTGTAAGTTTTGACTTTGATTTAAATCTACCAAAGGGAAAGGTGTTCCAAAATTAAGATTGGGAAAAATCACATTTGTTGTACCATTGGGGTTTGTAGCAAATAATGATCCCATGTATGGATTGTACAAATGCAAGTTCTAAAAATCAATTGGCATCATAAGGCTTGGATAGTTTGGTTTAATTGGATTACTCATGATGGATGAATCAAGTTTATATTCCATATTCCTCTTGTTTTTTGACCTTGTTGACCTCTAAGGGGTCTAGGACCAATGATGAGATGAAGGATGAAAGGGGTGAATGATATGGGTGTTTAAACTTTTAGGAACTTTGGATAAATGCTAGACTTTAGGACTTGATTTGATTTTGATTTTGATTGATTGATAGTTGAACTTGTAGACTCTAGGAAGTTGTGTTATCCGAGGGTAAAGTTGCACATGAGAGGATAGTTTGACTAAGTGTGTTAAGTCAAACAAGATGATTTTGGATAATGAACTTGTAAATTCTAGGAAGTTGTGTTATCCTAGAGTAAACTCGTACACAAGAGAATAATTTGGCTAGGTGTGTTAAGCCAAACAAGGTGATTTTGATTTTGTCTAGAAGTCTAGCATGAATAATATTTTCAAAGTTTCCAAGAGTTGTTTGTGAGATGGGATTTGATTGATGTTTTGGGATGGGTGAAATGTTTTATTTTGATCCTAAATGAACCTAAGAGGGACTTGTTTACAAGACCAAGGTTTTTAAGAAAATGCTTTTCCCTAAGAGTACTACAAACCAAAAGATCAATATTTGCATGGAAAACCATATGACAAAAATATACCAAGCACATGCGTGGGGTTCAATTGACTTTATCTTGGTTAATGACTTGATTTTTACCACATCCACTTCTTTATTAGCTTTTCAAACTAAATGTCTAATGTCTCAATTCCTTTTCATTCCATAAGGTCCATTATGTGAAAATCAAGGTTTCAAGAGCATAGTTTCCTAGGTTGACTTTAGAGAGAGAAAATTGTGATTAATTAAAAATACTTAGAAGCCTCTAAGGATGAAATCCCTAGGGCAAGCATGAGCACTTAGATTTTTCAAAGGTATTTGCTTCCCTAAAGGGTTTAACATTTTGAAGATCTTGTGAATGTTTTGTTTCAATTGTTTAAGATCCAAGCAATATGTTTTTGATTCCATGAACATGTACAATCCTAGGATGAAGAGACAATATTTGTTGGGATCCCATTTGGATAAATCCAACTATGCATATTCAATGCAGATGATTAGATGCTTGACCACACAGGCTCCCCCTTATAGTGCACTTGCTTCTCGGGTCATCCAAGCATCAATACCTATGAATCTCCCATGGAATAATTTTCATCTCTACAATAGAATCGCATGTATACGTGGGGCGGCTTCAAAGGACATGACCTTTTGTACCAACAAATAGTTAAGGATTTTGGATTTTTCTAAACAAGGGTTTTAATGCGAGCATTCTATTTGTGGGGGACAATCCATGTGGCGAGAGACCATTGCTTCCCTTCTCGTCAAAATAATCCTTGTGATATTGGCCTTTGTTCCAATATCCACACTTATATCTCCGGTGGAAGTCGCTTAGCTTTAGCGTGTTCCTAGTTGGGTCATTCCCTTGGGTGATTAATTTTTCCCACAAGGCAGGCCCTCTAAGATAAACAAAATTGAGCGATCATATCACGTAGTTCAATTGAGCTTTGTTGAAAAACAAAGGGAGAACACTCACAATATGCCACACTCACACTTGCAAGATTGATTCAATATTTAGGTACCCAAATTGAAATGTGAAGGAAATTTTTTATGCAACTTAATGTCACCAAAAAGACTTTTGATTCTCAAGATCGTTGTGAAGCATGAGAGAAGCACATACACCTTTTTAAATAAAATTATTTTGCAAAAAATATTACAAGACACAAAAAGCACATATTCATTTTAAATCCCTCAAAGCGATAATGAATTATTTTTAACAATCAAAGGAAATGTGAGATTTTCCTTGTTCAATTGTTAATCCTTCAACCAAATCTACTGAGTTTTTCCTAAAGTTCATTTTAAGCCCTTTTGTTGCAAAATTTGGAAGCTTTTATAGTGTTCTTTTTAGGACCCAAATGAAATTTAATCTGGCCTAAGAGCATGAAAGTAATCAAATCCCTAGAAAGGGATTATAATTTCTCCCAAAAGTGTTTAAAAACACTTAATAAAATGAGATGGTAAAATTATAAAGAACCCTTGGCCTTCGTTTTCCTTCCTTCACTTTTGATCAAGAAATTTCCCGTTTTGGCAGATTTCAACAATTGTCAGATTTTTCCATTTTTGGTAATTTTTCATGCATAACTTTGAGTGTCCTATTTTTTCCCAAAGACTTTATAAAACTAATATAGGATGAATTTCCAACTAACATCCTAAATTTGAAACATGATTTTTGAGTTATTAACAAAAATGACTTTTAAAAAACTAGAAAAAAACACTAAATTGCTATTTTTAGGGCCAAGATGAAAGTTTCAAGCCCCGAAAATGTGCCAAAATGGCCACCAACCCACCTAGAGACTATTTGCAATTCACATGCCCCCTCATAACCAAACCGCCTATACAATTTCAGCCAAAACCCACATCCAAGTCAAAAGTTATGACCTCTCGAAGTCTCTGCATCACAAAAACTAGTTAAAACTACAAAAACAGAGTGAAAACTAGTTAGAAGTCAAAATAGCCAGAATAAAAAAAAGCACATGTCAAAAAAACTAGTAATCTTTTTTTTACCAGTTGTAGCAGTGCAATCCATAGGCGTAGCATAGTTTGGAAAGGTTAGCGACACAATATAGCACCACTAATGATTAAGAGCGGTGCTTTGCAGTAAAACAGAGACCGCGATTGTGGCTATGTTTGACCAGCTGTAAAGTTTAGAGTTTGGAAAATCTGTGAGTTAGTTTGAAATTTGAATTTTTTGGGCGAGAAGACTCCAATGACATGTCTTTTGGTTTTTTCTGTAGAGCAACAACTCAAACAGAATAAATGTTATCCTATCTCTCTTGAAAGGTTGATCTCTATGAACAAAGAGATAACCCCGAGGTCTCTCAGGTGTCAGGTCTTGACAATGCAGTAGAACAAACTCAGTGATAAATGTGAAAATGCTGGTAATCACAAAGGGACCTTACAAACAAACACTCAAAGCTTTAAACTCATTCGATTTTAAGATATGGTGATGCTTAAATTTCTAGTTCTAACCAAATAATAAAAGAAACAACAAAAGATGAGGGTTTCAAGTCCTAAGATTAATAGTACTCCTAAGATTAACCATGTAAATGATGAAATATTTGGAATGGAACAATCCCTTTAAACTAATTCATGTTCAACCCAAGCTATACCTTCAATATCACAGAGAATAGTGCAATCTTCCAAGGCGTTATATATTTTCAGACTATGGGCATTTATTCAATGGAACTGAATAAATGCCTATAGTTGAACTAAGCACAAAAGTATCAGGTATAGGTTGACCTTGGACAACATTCCCATAATCAAGAAGCTGCCCCAAGGTATGAACCATAGATTGCTACAACACTCCAAGCATTAAATCACTAGAATTAGTAACTAGACCTAAGATACATTCAAACTTTTCCAAGCAATTTAAGAGATAAACCAAGAACCATGCAAGATTATTCAACCCAAAAGAAGGCACCAATCATAGCACAATGTCTTCATTTTGTATTAAATCACCGCATTAGCAACAATTCTGTTATGTTACAACACTTGCTTGAAATGTAAAACTAACTTCTAATCTTCTAACATGCCTACCATTCTACTACTAAATCTACTGTCTAAACTGATTGGCCACCAACATAACCAACCCCTAAAAATGAGGCCAAAGACCATACTTATAGAAATCCTTCCCACATGAACTAGAGCTAGGGTTACAAAGAAGGTTAGCCACCAACCAAATCAGCCCCAAGAACCAGCAATAAATCGCTACCTCACATTGAATGCATGAGGTGCCCTCCTCAGATCGACCCTAGATTCTGCAAATCTTTATTTAGACAGAACCAACCCATAGGTCCCATCCGCCATTAATGCCTCACCTACATGAATAAAAGAACAACAACGTGCATGCAACACCAGTTTGAATACGAGCCACCGATCAAACCCAAGATGGGAAAACAAATGACTCAGATGAAGTCAAACTAGGTTGACCCCCCACGCCATGTCCACCTCAGATCAATGACCACCAAATGTGTCGATATTGCGTGTACGGATGGGTTTCACCCCGTGGTCACAATATGTACTCGACTGTATCCCATGCATCTTGAAAAATATTCAAAGTACACCCATCCCTCCTTCGGCCCTAACAACAACCTTTAGCTGAATCCAACTTGCATTCAAAAGGGCCACCATTAATGCTCAATACATCATCAAAATCCAAGTTGATCCAACAAAGCCCCCAAGGTAAGAAAACGAAGCACAAACCTAAGTGGAAGCGGAAACAAAACCAAAATAGGAACGGAGACAAACTAGGTAGAGGCGGAGATGGGACCAGGACAAGAACAAAAGGAAAACAGGCGGAGGCGGAACTAAAAATAGACGGAAGTAGAAATGAAAAAAGATAGGACTTTTTGCAAAGTCCTAAGTTCTGCCCCCATCCTGGTTTTGATTCCGACGAAGGAAAGGGAGACCGAAGTAGACCCAAGGGAAAGAAACCAACCCAAAGGCTGAACACAGTGAAACAACAAAGATGCAGGAAGCAGAGCTAGAATGGGAATGAAAACCAAACCGTGAACTTTGTTAAAGTTCAGAGTTAAGTTCCATCCCGATTCTGTCTCCAACAAACGAAGGAAAAAATGAACCAAGGAAAACCCAAGGGAGGAAACCGACCCAAAGGCCGAAGACAAGCAAAGCAATGAAGAAAACAAGAAGGTGGGAAGCGGAGCTGGAATGGGAATGAAAACCAAACCGTGAACTTTGTTAAAGTTCAGAGTTAAGTTCCATCCCAGTTTTTCTGTCGGTAGAACAAAACAAAAAAGGCCAAAAGAGAAAAATAACAACTCCCAAGACCCAAATAAAAACACCAAGGGAAAAAAAAGGAAAAAAGAAACCAACCCCCAGAGAGGACATCCACGAGACCCCAAAACCACTAGGAAATCAACAAAAAGGCACCTATAACCAAAAAAAGCACCAAAGACCAAAACCACAATATTTTCAAAGGTAAGCTCAAAAAGGGGCAAGGCCACAGAAAAGGGCCAAAAGGGCAGGAAAAAGAGGGTCCCTACTTTAGTGGGGCGTGTGTGCAAAATTGCACAACAAATGGAAACTCCGCTGGGGAAATGCTCCAGAGCATTTTAATGACAAACTAGAATCAAGAACCTCGAATCCCTTGTTTTAGTCCAAGCATCAGGTTACATTCTAGAAAAGGTTTCAGAAATCACAAGCAAGAAAACCTTTCCTGTACTAGGGTCAAAGTGTGTGCGTATGCATTTATTTCTCTTTCCTAAGTTGCAATAGGGGCTAAACTCAGTCTGAAAAGACTACATAATAATTCTAACTCCAAAAGCAACCTAGATAGAGCCTCACTGTGAGTCAGGCATCCATAGCCCCGATGAGGTTATTAGTGTGACCCTCCCTAACATAGCTCTACTGCCAACTAGGCATCCATAGCCCTGATAGAGATGCTAGGATACCCTTGATAACATGAACATTTCTTTTGATTTTCAATATTTTCTTTTCTTTTCTTTTTGATATTCTCTTTGAAATTTTCTTTTAAATATTTACTTTTCACCTTGCAGGCAATGAAGCCCACACTCAAGGATGAGAATTGTAGTGACACTAGAGCATAGTTTAAGATTTTTCACCCAGTCAAACCTCCTAAAGACCACATACAACCTCGTAATTCTTAAGATTTGTGTGAAGATATAAGACCCAAATACATTCCAAAATATGACTTAGTGAAGTGACTCTAATCTCCATCCCATGCAATCATCAAATGAAGGAATTCCACCAGTTCAAGTGACTCCAAAAAGATGATTAGAGTTTGTAAAAGAAATCCCCAGAACAACCCAGATAAGAAGCCAGTCATACATACGCAATAAGCCCAGAGGAAATCAAGGAAACCCAAAGTAGGAGCAGAGCAGAAAGCCAAAACCAAGTGAAGAACACCAACCCAAACTAGAAGAAGAAAAAGAGAAAAACAAACAAAGGAAACCCTACTCTAACCAAGGAAAGAAAAAACAATAGAAAAGAAACCTAATCTACTTATGTACAAGGAAAAATCTTAAAATAGCTCAAGACTAAAAATAATGCTTCAAATACTACCCATTGACAGGCAGTGGGATATCCTCTCCAATGAGGGTTTTCAAACAGAAGGCATTATCTCCCAGAATCTCTACAATCTGATAAGGGCCAAGCCAAATTCTTTCAAATTTTCCATGCTCCCCTTTTCTGTCATGGGCTTTATCCCAGTAGAGAACCAAGTCATAGATTCTAAAGGCTTTCACCTTGGCTCTCCTATCAAACCATCTCTTCACTACACCTTGATGCCTAGCAAATTTTTCTAAGGCTTCATCTCTTCTCTCTTCAAGGTGTAACAATTCATTCAAGCAGGCTTCATGCCTATCTTCTCCATCATCGTACTCATTGATGAATTTTAGGGTAGGGATCTTCAACTGGATGGGAAATACAGGTTCCAAACCATACACTAGGTCATAAGGAGAGGTTCCTAAGGATGTCTTATGTCTATTGCGGTCTGCCCAAAGAGAAAATCTAAGTTGGGTGTGCCAATCCTTGGGGTTCTTTTCTAGTAGTTTCTAGATAAATTTCAATAGGCTATTATTCGAAGACTCAGCCAAACCATTAACATGTGGATAGTAACTGGATGCAAATTTTATGGCAGTTCCATGATCATAAGCCTAGTTAGAAAACTTTAATGATGTGAATGCAAAACCATTATCACTAACCAAAGCTAATGGACAACCAAAGTGGTTAATAATACCTGACTCGATGAAATTGATTACCACTTTAGAAGTGTGTTGCTTGGATTAAAGAGCCTCAGTCCACCTAGTGAAGTAATCAGTTATAGTAAGAATATACCTGTGGCCTGCAAATGAAGGTGGGTTGATTGGACCTATGAAGTCCATTCTGCACTGTGTGAATGGTTTTACCTCTATGATAGGCCAAAGTGGAAGAGCTGAACACCTCTCCTTGTTTGCTATAGTCTTGCATGCATGACAAGTTCTCACGTGGTTATGTATGTCCTTGAAAAAGGTAGGCCAATAATAGACTGTCCTCGGGATCTGATTTATAGTTGAAGGTGTTGAACCATGGCCAGTGCCATATTTGTCATGAAATTTAGTCATCACTCTACCTGCCTCTTCCTTGCTTAGGCATCTCAAGTAGACACCTTCATGATTTCTCTTGTATAAAACAACTCATTTCATCATAAAACTGCCACTCTTCAAATGTAGAGCTCTCCTTTGCACTACATTGAGGTGTTCAGGACACTACTGATTCAAAAAATAGTGGAGAATTTCATCATACTAGCCCCCTGGAGAAACATCTTCAATATTATAATGCTGGGCTACAAGGTCAGAACCCATTTCTGCCATTGTCTCGGTTAGTCCTTGCCCTCTTGCCAACTTCATGGGTTGAATTTCAATATCATACTCTTGTAACATAGTTACCCACTTGGCTCTATGCTCACCCAATTCATTCTGCATCAACAACAACTTGACTATAGGATCAAGGACTATAGAAAAGACCTTGTTTCTCAGTATATAGTGTCTAAAATTCTTCATAGTTCGGATCAACGCATAAGCCTGATTTTAAACATTAAGATATCTCAGTTCTCCATTTTTCAAAGGTGCACTCATGAATGCATTGGGATGCTCATTCCCTTGATCAGACTTTTGTGTTAGCAAGCTAGCATATGAGTGATCAGAGGCAAATGAATAGATATAGAATGGCTTAGCAGAATCAGGACCCACCAAAACAGGGGCCTCAATAATAGATCTTTTGATTTTTGCAAATGCTTCCTTAGCCTTTGTATTACATTCAACCTTTGCTTCTTGCTTCAACATGGAATTCAATGGCTTGACTATCTCTGCAAATCCAGTGATAAAATTTTTGAAAAAGTTAATCTTGCCAAATAATGACTTCATTTCATTTTTGCTTGTTGGGGGTTGAATTTTTAGTATAGCCTCCACTCATTTAGGATCAATGGAAATGCCTTGTTTTGAAATAACATATCCCAACAACTTTCCCTCAGTGACTCCAAAGATGCACTTCTTTGGATTAATTGAAATTCCAAACTCCCTGCACTTCTAGAATAATTTGCATAAATCTACAGCATGATCACTTATCTTCTTGAAAAATACTTTCAAATCATCCATGTATATGATTATGTACTTTCCAATGATGTCTTGCAAGGCAATTTCCATTGCTCTTTGGAATGTAGCTCCAACATTGATTAATCCAAAGGGCATTCTTATGTAGGCAAAAGTTCCCCATTTTGTAGTAAAGGAAGTTTTGTGCCTATCTTCATATTGGACCATGACTTGATTGTACCTAGAGTACCCATCCAGAAAGGACATCGTTTGAGATCCATTAAAAATCTGAAGCACCTCATTTAGTGAAGGGACTGGATAATTATCCTTTTTTGATGCTTTGTTCAGGTTCTTGAAATCAACACACAGTCTGATTTCTCCATTTTTCTTCCTTACTGGAACCAAGTTTGCAACCCATGTTGAATTTCTTACTGGAAATATGATTCATGCTAAAAGTAGCTTTTGCACTTCCTTCTGAATGATGGGCTCTAGTAGAGCATTAATTGGTCTTTGTCTTTGCCTGAATGGCTTAACATTTAACTTGAGGGGAATAGTATGTGTAATGATCAAAATGTCATATGTCCTCAGGTCATCATAACTCCCAGCTATCACATCTTGATATGTGTGCAAGGAATAATGATCCCTTGTCTCTCCTCTTGAGTGCACACCTTACCAATAAAGACATTTTTGACATTAATTTGGGTCCCCATGTTGTATGCTTCACATTGACAGTTGAGGGACTCCCTTTTCATTTTCTGCTCCTGATCTCTTATCTTATCCAGATCAAAGATCCTTTCCAATTGCACCATGCCTCTTGGGATGGTATTAGTATTCAAATTGAGGACTCCTTCTAGGTCCATTTTAGCCTCTTGAGGCTCAACCTCATCAATCACTTGAGAAGTAAACATATCACAGCTAGTGATAAATTCAAGAATATGCTTATCATCTTCAAATACCTAAAAACTGGTGACATTGTCAGGCACTGAGGGTACTGGAACAAGTTCCACAGTGAACTTCTTTAAGCCTGAAAGTGATAAGGGTTGCAATGTACTTGCTGCTTGTGCAAGAGAATTAGCAGTTTAATTCTTACTTCGAGGTATCAACTGAATGTTGAAGGCATCAAATCCTTCAATAAGATCCCATATTTTGTGCCTATAATTGGCCATCCTTCTGTCATGACATGAGTATTGTTTCCATACTTGCCTGACCACTAGCTCAGAATCTCCAAACACTTGTAGAATTTTGACTTTCTTTTTTAATGCCATTAATAGCCCATGAACTAGAGCTTCATACTTAGCTACATTGTTAGTGCACTGGAATTAGAGTCTATGAGTAGAAAAGTAGGTTTTACCTTTAGGACAGATCAACTCAAGCCCTGCTTGGATTTGGATCCATCAAACCTTAATGTCCAGCAATCATTAGCTCCTGCTTTTCTTGAGACACCTTTTTCCTTACTAATACCAGGAGGTTCTTTAGGAGGCCTTGGGTTCTTACCCTTTAGATTATTTTGAATGCTCTGTATGTTTATCTTAATAGCTAGGGTTATGTTAATGTATCCTTGTATTCACCCCACTATAGTTTGACATAAGCAACATTCTAGTTCAGAATGAGGAGCATTGTGAACTCTATACCAACTAGAAAGCAACTCTTTGAAGTTCATATTTTTACCCAACTGAATTTGATCTTCTACACATTTCTGGATAAAATCTTGGAAGTTATCCAACAAACTAAGGTGTCTATCTTCCAGATCATCAAGTTCCTCTGTTTGTTTAAATAGTGCTTCAGAACTGATGGCTTCTGATGTGGATTCACCAGAAGAGCTCTACAACACCAAGATTTTCTATGTGTTTGAGGTAGGGGAGGCTAGGACATACTTCCCCATACTGACTTTTGATACTAGTATCTCATTTGAAGTATTCTGATATTCAATAATGACATACTTCATTCTAGGTTCTCTCTCAATTCTGATTTGATTTGGGAGTCCTTTCTAGGGGAGCCACATGTGCGAATGGTATGTGGATGTATATACATTCAGTGCTTTGGTAAAGTCTCTACCCAAGATCAGACCATAAGTGTCAGGAATGTTCGCTACTTGAATATTAAGTACTTGTTTCACTCTGGGGTCTGAAGCACTTTGCATTGGAATCATGTTCAATTCCCCTACTATATTCACCTCTATTTTGTCCAATTGGGTGACCTTCTTCTTAGAAGCTGCAGGGGTAATACCAAGAGCCCTATAGATAGAAAATGGCATAACATTCATGGATTCCCCTAAATCACATAGGCAATTGTGTATATTTTTACCAAATATACGAATAGAAATAAAAAAAGGAGGGGTTTCCATTTTGCCTTGGAATAAACTTGACTATAAGTCAACTTGTGCAACCTGACCCTTATATTTTTCTTTTCCCCTATCCCTAGATTGTGATTTACTAGGGATTTTGGGTGCTTGTGAACTAGGAGGCCTTCCAATTTTCCTCATTGATTGCTACTCCTGGAATTGCTATACTTGAATTAAAGGACCCTAGGAATACATTTCTGATTTCAAGAACTCTTAACAACTCTAAAGCAGAAAGACTTACCTTCACTTTCCTAAGTTCCTCAGTAACATATTCTCCCCATTGTTCCACATTCATGTCAGTGTAGACCTCCTTACAATGACCAGTCTTCCTATCTCTTGTTGCATCAACATTGTTTCCTTTGGAAACATCTGGTTGTTCTTCTTTTGTAAAGTATTGTGTTGGCACCTGAGGTTAGGATGGATTGTTATTGTCATGTGGATCTAGTGGAGTAGTAAAATTGTGTGGAGGGGTAGATGTAGTGAATGGACCTCCAGCTTGTGGATTCTTATGGGGCTTTCTCCTTAGATCATACTTTTTGACAGGTTGTTGAAACATCTTTAATTCTTCAACATCAACCTCTTCTTCATCCAATGGGCCATTATCATTCTCAATTTCTTCATTGAATAGCTAAGATATTTCATCTTCATTGAGCAATTGTTCTATCTCCCCATTTGTGCTACTTGACTCCTCTTCTGGTTCATTCTCCTCATCCCTTGGGAAAGGGGCATGATTCAACACCAATATTGGGGAATCACAAGGATTTGAGGGAACCAATTCTTGGCTAGTGGATTTGTTTTCAACTTCATATTGAAATATGGAAGCAACAATTTGAAATTCGGGACAATCAAGCTCAGAGTGTTGACTTGTCTTGTGAAGTCTACACCATTCTAACAAAGCTACTTCTACTAGGTACACACCACCTAGAGGTTTCTCTTAATTGGAAGGTTGATCTAGTGGAGTGGGGACTCCCCCATTGTTAGGCCTAGTAATCCATGGCCTATTTTGCCTAGGTGGTTGTATTCTTTCAAATCCTTGTCCACCTTGTTGACTTCTATCAAAGTTCTAACTAGAACCTTGTCCCCTTTCAAAGTTCTGATTTTTTTCATAGTGTTGCCCTTTGTTATAAATTGATTGCATGGTCTTCTGATTAGATTGGAGTTGGTTATTCTAGTTCCTCAAGTAGGTTACATCCATGTTCAACTTCTTCACTTTCTCAGTTAGCTCATCTAACCTTTATTTATCATTATTGTTGTAAGGGACTGGATTCACAATGTTTGGAGGGCTAACACTCCTCCAGAACCATTAGACATATTCAAAACTTCTGAGTTCTACAAATATGTAGGGAAACCTGCTTGTTGTTGTGAATGGAGGGGATGGTTAGCATTTTTCTAGGGATAATCGTGCATTGGTTGGACCTGGTTTATTGGATGACCTGGGTGAGGGACTAGAGGCAACTATGGAATAGGATTCATAAGGGGAGTATGAATAATCAGAGCCTGGTAGAGAGATTGGACTTGGCCCGGGTGAGCAGCAGGTCGCATGGATGGAAAGGGTCCCGACAAGTATTGTCTCAAGTTTGTGTTGACCTTAACAACCTCTGTATAGGAAATCAACAAGGTAGTTGGAGGGTTAGTTTTCCACTTAAGGAAGGTGGATGTGAGACTATCTGGGGCTTCAAAGTACATATCTAAGGTGGAAGCATCATCCCCAACATAAGGTGGTTGCAACCTAGTGTATGCATGGTGGAACCTATTTTTGAATGATCCTATAGGTTCATTGACCTCTCTCTTTACCCTAGTAAACTACATATAAATCTCACTATCACTAATAGGAATCTTAAACTTCTACAGAATTGCGACCTCGAGTTTAACCCAATTATGAATGGATGCAATAGGTAAATGATTGTATCAGTAAAAATCCTCCTCTCCTAGAGAATAGGGTAAAATTCTACATGCAACATCCTCATGATTAATCCCCCTATCTCTCAGAAAAGTTTGAAAAATCCTAATATACTCCTCTGCCATTCTATTAGGGTCATTCATGTGAAACTTAGAGAAAAAATGCTCAGGGTTCTTGGGCATAACATTGTAGTTGTTGAAGGTTAGAGGGGATGGATTATTTTCCAGGAAATCAATCGGTGGAGGTGCTAAAGACTGATTGATGACTGGTTCATGTTGTTGAATGGAATCAACCTCAAAATCAGGTGAAGATGAGGTGGATGAGGGTGAGGATGGTGGAAATGATAGGTTGGATGATGACTCCTCCCTTCTTCTAGTCCTTCTTGACCTAGTTGGAGGTGGAAATTATTGAAACTCTTCTTCTTCTCCTAATGTAGATCTAGTTCTCCTTCTAACCCTCTAAGGAGAGATGGTGTTTAGAAAACTCTCTAGCTTTCTTATTCAGCCCCTCCTTCTAGCACCAATCGTATTGTTTGGTGTTTTCTGCACAACAACTTAGACCAAATAAATGTTATCCTATCTCTCTTCAAAGGTTGATCTCTATGAACAAAGAGATAACCCAAAGGTCTCTTAGGTGTCAGGTCTTGATAATGCAGTAGAAAAAAATCAGTGATAAATGTAAAAATGTTGGTAATCACAAAGGAACCTTACAAACAAACATTGGAAGCTTTGAACTCATCAAATTTTAGGATATGGCGATGCTTAAATTTCTAGTTCTAACCAAATAATAAAAGAAACAACAAAAGATGAGGGTTTTAGAAGTCCTAAGATTAATAGTACTCATAATATTAACCATGCAAATGATGAAATATTTGGAATAGACCAATCCCTTTAAACTAATTAATGTTCAACCCAGGCTATACCTGCAATCTCACAAAGAATAGTGCAATCTTCTAAGGTGTTAGATATTTTTAGACTATGGGCATTCATTCAATGGAACTGAATAAATTCCTATAGTTGAACTAAGAAGATAAGTATCAGGTACATGATTACCTTGCACAAAATTCTCATAATGAAGAAGCTACCCCAAGGTATGAACCAGAGATTGCTACAATACTCAAGCATTAAATCACAAGCATTATTAACTAAACCTAAGATACATTCAAACGTTTCCAAGAAATTTTAGAGATAAAAAAAGAACCATGCAAGATTATTCAACCCAAAAGAAGGTACCAATCATAGCACAATGTCTTCACTTTGTATTAAATCACCGCACTAGCAACAATTCTAGTCTGTTACAACACTTGCTTGAAATATAAAACTAACTTCTAATATTATAACATGTCTACCATTCTACTACTAAATCTACTATCTAAACTGATTGGACACCAACTTAACCAACCCCTACAAATGAGGCCAAAGGCTAGACTTATAGAAATCATGCTTGGGAAAACTAGAGCCAAGGTTACAAAGAAGGTCGGCCACCAACCAAATCAGCCCTAACAACCAGCAATAAATTGTCACCCCACATTGAATGCATGAGGCACCCTCCTTAGATCGACCCCAGATTCTAAAAATCCTGATTCAGATAGAACCAACCCACATGTCCCATCTGCCATTAATGCCTCACCCACACGAACAAAAGAACAACAATGTGCACGTAACGCTTGTTCGAATACGAACCACTGATGAAACCTGAGGTGGGAAAATGGATGACTTAGATCAAGTCAAACCAGGTTGAGCACCCATGCCACATCCACCTTGGATCAATGACCACTGAACGTGCCGATCTTGCATGTACGAATGGGTTTTTCCTATCCACGACCACAATATGTACTCGACTATATCCTGTGGATCTCACCAAATCTTCAAAGTACACCAATCCATCCTTTGGCCCTGATAGTAACCTTCAACTTGATCCAACCTACATTCAAAAGGGTCACCATTAATGCTCAATACATCATCAAAATCCAAGTTTATCCAACAGAGTCCCCAAGGTAAGAAAACCAAGCACAAACCCAAGTAGAGGTGGATCCAAAAATAGAAGGAAGCGGAAAGGAAACGAAAACAAGAACAGAGACAAAATAGGTGGAGGTGGAGATAGGATCAAGACAAGAATGAAATGAAAATAGCTGGAGGTGGAACCAAAATCACACGAAAGCGGAAATGAAAAAACATGGGACTTTTCATAAAGTCCTGAGTTTAGACCCCATCCTCGTTCTAGTTCCAATGAAGGAAAGGAAGAACGAAGTAGACCCAAGGGAAATAAACCAAACCAAAGGCCGAACACAGTGAAATGACAAAGATGCGAGAAGCAGAGCCGGAACGGGAATGAAAACTAAACTATGAACTTTGTTAAAGTTTAGAGTTAAGTTCCATCCTGGTTCCACCTCCAACAAATGAAGGAAAAAATGAACGAAGGAAAACCCAAGGGAGGAAACCAACTTGAAGGTCGAAGACAAGCAAAGCAATGAAGAAAACAAGAAGGCAAGAAGCGGAGCTAGAACGGGAATGAAAACTGAACCATGAACTTTATTAAAGTTCAGAGTTAAGTTCCATCCTGGTTCCGCCCCTGATAGAACAAAAGAAACAAGGCCAAAAGAGAAAAAGAACAACTCCCAAGACCCAAACAAAAACACCAAGGGAAAACCAAAGGCAGAAAGAAACCAACCCCCAGAGAGGACATCCATGAGACCCCAAAACCACCAATAAATCAACACAAAGGCACCTATAACCAAGACAAGCACCAAAGACCAAAACCCCAAGATTTTCAAAGGTAAGCTCAAAAAGGGGCAAGGCCACAGAAAAGGGCCAAAAGGGCAGGAAAAATAGGGTCCCTACTTTAGTGGGGCGTGTGTGCAAAACTACACAACACAACGGAGTTTGGAAATTTAAGCTATCCAATATAGCGCCGCTAGACTAGTAGTGGTGCAATTTGTCACCACTTGACAGTCAATGGTTGAGTTTTTTGGAACCTACTAAAAAACACAAAAAAAGAATGAAAATTTAAAACAAACATGATTAGAACTTGAGATTTGCCCTCCTGCTAGTGCCAAAATGTGAACTCTAATCCTACACCTGCACAAACATGGAAAACAAGCACACTATTAGATTGAAATGCAAGAAAGAACAAGGATTCCCCATGAAATTAGATTGAAACATTAATATAGGAAGAAAATGAAGAACAATAAAAATGAAAGTAAATGAATCCTATTTTAATGAACAAACTATCAATCCCATGGGGGAATTGGTGCCAATTATGTGTAGAAATTGTCCCTTTCCCAACTTATTTGTAAGCTTTGATGATTTGATCCACTTGATGGTGAAGAACAATGATGAAATCCTTGAGAAAATTTGCAATAACCTAGCTATGGTGATGGAAAATGCTTAAGAAATGCTATGAAATTTCTCTAACATGAAGATAATAAATTTGCATTCAAATTGTGGATGTTGAATGAGAGGAAGAGTCTCTCATTTATAGATTTCAAATTTGGAAGAATGAGTGAGATTGAGCAATGTGGGATCATTAAACATCCAAAGGCCAAGTGCCACTTGTCAAGATGTGAATGGGTGAAGGTTGTCCACATTTTGATCAAAGTACCAATAAATGATATTAGGTGGAATTTGAAATTAGTGAAATGACTTGTTGGAGAGGGAAGAAAATGGAGTAATGGCCACTTGGCTCAAGGAAAAAGGACTTGTAAGGTGAAATAGATGCCTTGTTGGAAGGACTAAGTCCACTTGGATTTGAGTTCAAATTTGAGGGAATATTCCGCTTTTATGCCATGTGAGGGAAAATAGAGATTTAATAAATGAATTAAATCTATTTTCATGTGCAAGTGGTAAAAGCTAGAGGATGGGACATGATTTAAGATTAAACTAATAAAATATTAAGTAGTGTAATGAGGAATTAGGAGATGTGACAATTTAGACTTAAATTTATGAATTGATTTAAATAAAAATTGAGAGGAAGGGTTTAATTAAATAAATGTTTTGATTAATTTAACTAAAGGGGATAATGTTAGATTAAATCAAATAAGGTTTAATTTATTCAATTTAATAAGAAGAATTTAGAGACTTAATTTAAATAAAATGAATTATTTAAATGAACAGAGACAAAGGATTAAATTAAATCGATTAATTTAATCAGCAGAGGAGAAATACCTAATTAAATATTGATTTATTTAATTAAGGGATGAAAGGTGATGATAAGATGAGAGTATGATTTTGGAAGAAATGATTTTAGTAATCAAGATCAAGTGTGGTAGTCTATTTTCCATGTCTACACTAAAAAAATAATGAGCTCGTCTTTTCAAGGTTACTTTGTATCACTAAGAAAATATTGACATAATTAAGGACACTCTCCCTAAGATAATGAGCTTATTTGAGAGAAGAGGCGGTGAAAGGAATGCACTAAATCCATTCTTACAGAGTTTTTGGCATTCTTGAGGGATACAGATCTCCTACCCACATGTATCCCCTCATTGACAACATTTAATAGACCAACAGTAATGACATAGCCTTAACTGCATGTACTTCTTAGGGAAATTAATTGCACAAAAATGTAGGATTTTTCCCAAAGGAAGAAAAAAGCAAGTGGTCATTTAGTGAAACTCTCTGCAACTTTTGAATCAGCCATTGTAGAACCATCAACAACTAGAAGAAGAGAAAAATATAAACCAAGGAGGCCTATTTTCGCCAATATTTTTGGGCGAAGATCATCTTCCAATGCCCCAGTGCCTAAGGATCGACCTTTCAAATTTTGTAAGAAGGTGTTGATTGATAGGAGTGTTAAAAGAGAAGCAGTACGAGATGTCACCAACAATATCTTCGACCCAAGGTTGGCAAAGAACCCTAAAAAGCTCAAAGAAGGAGTATTTTAGAGGGAGAAAGACCACGATACCTCTGAGGGTTTTTCCTCTTGGCTATGGAATTGTGGTCTACCATAGTTCATGATACCTATTGTACACCAATGCCCAGAATTAGTGGACACATGTGCCATAAGATTTAATAAAGAAACCAGAACCATAACATGCAACAAAATCAAGGTCACAATATTTTCCCTAGTTATACAAAAAATGTTGTGTATCCCTTTTCAGCGACCTGTTGAGCCATTTATTAAGGAAGATATGAAGACCTAATGAGAGGAATCAAATGAAAGAGAGGGTTTCTATCATCATGAGACAAAAGAAAGGTTGACTAGAGGCCATTTTGTTTTTCCCTTGGCATTCAAGAAGTTCCTAGAAAACACATAGGATCTTTTCTCAATGTAGCCTAGGTTTACGGCCTAGAGGATGATGAAGAGGTCCATCATTTCCAAATGGCTTTGGCTCTCATACTTAAGCATGAGAGGGAACATAGGTACTTTGATTTGTCTAATTTGATAGCTGAAAATATGTTGCTATAGCCAAAGACTTCCAAAGCTAAGTCTAGATTCAGGTATTATTCTTTCTTGGTCCATTTGATCTTGCATCAAATCTTTAGGTTTCTGGAGAGAAATTTTCCTATATCTAGGTTAGATGAAGAGGGTTTAATTCAACCAATTTTTGTATGGACCTATGTCCTCTCAAGAACATGTAGCTATTACTGGTTTATACATCTCTTTTTGAGAACAGTGTTGTAAGAGTTATTTTCATGATCACGTGATCATTTGTCTACTGAGGTTTTTCTATGGATAGAAAATTCATCGACCCCGATAGATTATTTCTTCGGGGAAGATTTTACATTCATCAGATATCATGGTTTTTTCGAAGAATCTTTCTAACTCCCTAGATTTGTGACGGATCGATTCTTCGTGTTGGAGGCATGCTGATAGATAACTCTTTCCAACAATGTGTATGGAAGTGGGAGGAACAAAACAAGGTTATATTTTCTTCCTCTCTACATTGAAAATAGTAGGGTAGTGCTAGAGAAGCATAAAGTATGAAAGGAACTAACCAACCTACTAGTGGCTCTAGGCTTAGTCCTTATATGTGACAAATGGGACTATAATCTGTCAAAGCAACTTCCCCTAAAGCACGAGACATGGGATTCTATGGAATCAAAGAAGAACCCGACTCAAGAGAAGTCAAAACTATACATAAACTTGGCCCTCATATCGATGAAAATGCCAAAGTGGTTGAGTTTCTATATGCCACAAGCAAGATATTAGAGGGAGGTTTTGATAAGAAAAACCCTAAAAAATTA
Organism: Sequoiadendron giganteum; assembly: GCA_007115665.2. Classification (NCBI taxonomy): domain Eukaryota; kingdom Viridiplantae; phylum Streptophyta; class Pinopsida; order Cupressales; family Cupressaceae; genus Sequoiadendron; species Sequoiadendron giganteum. The sequence goes on from CM021101.1 coordinate 764,875,090, forward strand.
GATGAAACACAAAGGATGGTCAAAATGCAAAATGGAAGACTTCTGGAGGTTCCGACAGGAAATGGGAAACACTCATAAGTTGCTTGAAGACTTTTAGCCATATGATGAATAGTTCGAGGAAATTTATGACCAAGAAGCTGATTTTGACAATAGTAGCCCAGAGTCCAACCATGAAGTAACAGAGGAGTGACTTCCACGCCATGCTTCCTAACCACAAGAGTCCAACAAGGGAAAGATCTCTAAGAAAAAGGACTCACAGGATGTGTCTTCCGCCAGTGTCTAAAGCAAAGGGAAGAGAACCCAACAGTCCCCAAGAGAATCAACCATAGAACAAGAAGGTCAAGTTTTAGTGGGATCATCCACAAAGGAGTCAAGATGCTCTAGTTTGAGTCAGATGAAGTTACAATGAGTCCAAGATCTGGACATACCTGATGTAACCGTCATAAATGAAGAAGTAGAGTTTTCTCCCCAAAATTTTTGAATGATCGCAGTTCAGGTAACTATTTCTCCCCCTCTTCTTCTTTCTTTTGCATCTTTGGTCAATCCTTTGCCCCCACCTATTGAAAATAATCCTTCGCCTATTAACCCTAAGCTATTAGTTTTGAATAAGCCTCATGCCATTTTTAATCTACCAAGTAATGCACCACCACATGTCGAGCAAGAAGCATCTGCTTTGGCCTCCATTGAGAAAGTTGAATCATCCATGCTACCTATTTCCCTAAGCCCATCTACATTTGGAAAAAAAATTCCTATCTTATTCATTAGTATTTTTACTTTGACTGGTACTCTTGGTGCCCAATCCCAATTTGGCATCCCATCATTCTCAATGATTACTCTCCCATTTGCCTCCCTGCATGCCCATACATCTGAAGTGTGCCCCTCTATCACTCTTTTTAGTCTACCCCCTAGTGCTTCTATGGTGGCACAGAGTATTGATACCCCACAGACTCTCCAGAAGCATTTCGATGCAACTAGGAAAGACCGACAAAATAGAAAGTAGAAAAGAAGAGAGAAGAATGCCAAGCTATCAACTGCTAAGAAGATTCAGACATTTTTTCATGAAGAAATAAATTATCTGTGGATTACCACCATGAATTCACTTGTAGCCTAACCCGAAGGATAGATGCAAATGGAATATTATGATATTCAAGCAATGGGTTTGGATTTGAATGAGATTTGTTTACGCGACAAGGTAGATCTGGCCAAAACCACTTAGAAGGTGGTATACACAAATTATGAGTGGTTGGATTAGAAGTTGAGAAAGCTTGAGAATGAGCTAGGAAATGTGAAAGAAATGGTGAACCATTTGCAGTCGGAACTCATGGATTGAAATGATGAAATGACTCACATATTGTAGGTGCAAGACTAGTAAGCGGAAGCACCAGGATCTCTTGCAACACTCCAAGATGAGCGGATCCAGCTATACACTGAAATAGACAGGTTGAAAGGTGAACTTGAATTTGAGCGCAGAACACTAGTGTGTTTAGGAAAATATACGGAAGGAGTTAGATAGTACCTGAAATTGGGCTTCTGACGATCTACAAAAGGTCTGATAGAAGATCAAAAAGCTGAAGGATGAGATATAAGGAGTTGAGGCTGGCTTGCATGCTTAGAATCAAGAGGCTGAAAATTTGGTTTCGGAGCTGGTAGAAGCCCTCGAGAGAAGAGATCAACTAGATCATAGATTGAAAGAAAAAGAGGCTCAAACACAAGAGGATTTAGCTATTGCACAAAGGCCTGTGACCCTTCCTGTAAAAATAAAGTTGGTATTTTCCTATTGGGAGTGAATCATTATTGTGCTCATTTTTCTAAAACTAGCCTTACAATTCCTAAGGGATGCCCAAGAAATAAATGAAAAGGTTGGTCCATTGGCTAACCAAACTCTTCAGGAATACGCTCCTCGATTGGTCGAATCACAAAATTTGATCTCCAAGCTCTGTCTGGTGATAGGTGAGGCCCTAAGAAGTGTAGGTATTAAATATCAGAGGACTTCCTCTAGTAAAGTAAGGAAATTCACTTACTACCATAAAGTGGCATCCAGGACAAAGAATAGCCAGATAGTTTTAAATAAGAGGGTCGATGAAATAAGGAAGGATTTCAATATTTTGTATAGTTACAGGTTTCCTCCCTTCCTTTCAACAAATGGAGATGTATTTTTAGTTGAGCCGATTATAGAAGAGTCCAGAAACAAGGTTCAGACTTCTACAGACATTTCAGGGCCTAGTTCGACACTAGAAATGAATGACATCGAGAATGAGGTTCTTCAACTTTCTCATCTTTACTATCACCTGGGAGCCATTTCAACGAGATGAGGATTTTTTTCTTTCAAAGAAGTCTTCGAGCTAGATTAGGCATATAAAGTCTTTTGTAGCCTTTGCCTGACCAATTGATGTAGAATGGGAAATGTTGCATTCTGCCTTTCTTAAACTCCAAGAATGACCAAAGGTCTAGGTTTGTTCCTTTGCAAGTGAATCCCTCCTGTGAGTTGCCAGAACTGTGAAGCAAAATTTTTCCTTTGTCTATTTTTGGTTTTTGGCTTTATTTTTGTCTTCAGGATAATCCGCCCACAAAGAGTTTGTATTTACAATAGACGCACAATGCACCACATGGTGGTTGTACATGCTTTAGTAATCGCTTCCTCCTTAGTTAGAAGTCAGATGATGTGTCAACTTGGTAGACATTATTTTGAATCCGCTTTTCATGAATCCGAGATTATCCACCTCTGGGACACATCATCCCTTCACACAAGGAAGTTGTATCTTGGGAGTGTTCACTCAGAGACTGTTGGAATTCATTTTTAATTTTCCAATGAAGGGACGTGAGTGGGTGCCTCCAAAGCCACTTGGGTGATTGAAAAGACCTTTTCTGGACTATCTTTCTAGCATCAAAGTGATTACAAGGGCTAATCCTGTTGAAATATCTCAATGATATAAATGTGGCAATTGAAAGTTGATGAGTAGGATTCCAACGGCCAAATAAAAGATCTAGGATCGGGTTTCCAAGCTATCAAGTGTGGACATCTGGTAGTCATTCATAATGAATGAGGTCGACGTTTCTCTCTTTTGGATGGCTATATATTAAGAACAATAGCATAATGAAAGGGTTCTTGAAGTTTTCCTATTGGAAAAAGTTTCCGTACCTTTCTTAGTTAGTAGAAATATTTTATTTTAAAATTTACAGAACATTGCTTCACTCTTGCATGTTATGTCATTTTTATGATCAAACTATTATCGGATTGGAATCCAATATTTTTTTTCAATTTCATCTATATTTGAAGTACAAGTTATTTTGAGGAAATATTTGAAACTGTGCATGATATGGTATTTTTTAGTATTTCTTTATTTATATCTCTATCTAGAATAGAACACTGTGTCTTTCTTAATTTGAATAGTTTGATTATCATATTTCCATGTTATCTGTGTATATGATTAAATTATAATCTTTAGGGACTGGACTATGTCATTGCAATAATCCATTTTCTTTGTAGGGTTATCATTTCTTCATGATATACTATATTAGGAGGAATGGTTTATGTTACTTTTGAAAATATTCTCTATTAATTCTGGAACTTCTATGTTTGATTCAGATCTTAATATGCACTTCCTATGGGTCGATTGAATGACTACATTTGTGCTTGTATCGAGCCTTTGTTATTTGTTCTCCTCCCAACAATGAAGGGATGTGGTGTTTTGTGTTTGTTATATCACTCATAGAAGGAAACTTGTGGTTTTAAAATGTTGTAAAAGCATTCGTGCATAACCATTTTTATGTTTTTTTGTTTGCATTTATTTTTACTCTTTTCCCAAAATCAGAGAAGAGCCGACTTTCTATAAAAAATCCCAGAGGTATTCAGTGAGGCACATATTTTCACCCACTCGCTGAATTTCCCACAAGATTATCAAAGAGGCGCAAGATTTGATGATCAACAATTACATTATCCCACTTATCCCATTTATTTCACTTAATCACCTTCCTAATTAATTAAATAAATCTCACGTCTCAAAATAATTCAAATTAAATATTTGAATTAATCCCTCACTTATTACCACATTGCAACATGTGTCACATGACTACAAATCTTCACATGCACATATAATTTAAAGATTCCCACTCACATCCTCTTTTAGCCCCACTTATTTGTGTGTCCAAGACATCTTTTCCTCCAAAATAAATAAATGAATCCCACTTATTTCCTCACATCCTAATTTTAGCCTCGTGTCATTATCCACTTAATGTATGTCATAGGCACTAAAATAAACTTTTAATCCTAGCCATACACATCACACATTTGACTTTTAATCTTATCCATTGAATCAAATGAGCCCTCTCCTATAAATTTAGCCTTTCATATGCCATTTGAGATCGAATCTTCTTCTAGCATCCTCACTCTGCCAGAATTTCTTTCAATCTTCTCATCTGTCTATCTATTTTTTTTCTATCATCTATATCTTATCATTATGCTACAAAAATGAGCAATCAACATCAACATATCAAATCATTCAATCCTTAAAAATCTTACATTCTCATGTAGGTGGAGAAGAGCAATGGAGATAAATCAAATCTAGCTTGGAGATAGGTTTTCTTTGCTTTCTTGTTTTTATTTTCAGCTAGTTTGTGCTCTATTGTGCTTGTTAGGGTTTTTCATTATAATTTTTTTATGCATTTTCCTTAAATTTTTAACCTTAACTACAATGTTCACTATTCACTAACCCAAGTATGAATAAAACTCTTAACCTTATAAGAAAGAGTTTTCCTATCGATTTGTGCAATCACCAAGGGATAGAGGAAATTTTTTGGAAGAGGTGGTGGATGGTTTTTGACCATCCTCCGTGCAACAATAATGAGGTCCCCCAATATTTCTTGAGGAAACTCTACTGCGAGTTTTTCCTCAACAAAATCCCCAACTATTTTGATATGTGGGACTTCCAAGGGAGAGGTGGTGGGTCGACATAGGATAGACCAAGTGCACATCTCAATCCTTAGTGGCAAGTGAGATGAGCACTTGATAGACTATCTTATGAGCACATTTCTATCCCTTCTATCATGAAGGAGAGTGTTGAAGTAGAAACTGTACAATCAATTAGTTCTTTTACCAAGATAATCTTCCAACATGTGAAAACTGTAGTATAGTGTGAGCTAGGGGACATATTGAGGCGTAGGGTTCCACCCCATACTTGTTAGGTTTGAAAGTACACTAGTACATATGAGCCCAGAGATAGTAAGGAAGTTGGTGTGCAGGCTACGTCTACAGCTAACAAGTTGGCGATGAAAAATATCATTTTGAATGAGGCTTTCAGCCTTGATACTTAGGTAAATGTTAGCATGTTCATTGAATTTAACTTATTAAATTTCATTTTTGACTTGCAAGATTAAATAATTTGGTTTAATGATTGTAATAAAATTTTAGGGTCATAGTGTTCAATGGCCCTCCACCTCCTTTTTACTCCATTGCATCCACTACCAAGGTATGTAACTAGTAAAAAATTATAAATATTACATGTGAATAGCATTATTATATGAATGTTATTCTAATATCTAATTTTGGATGTTGAATAGGTTAATATTGGACATTTCATGGAAACACCTCCTAGTGGTAGTGGAGTTCAAACCTTCATTTAGGTAATAAAATAAAGATTTTAACTAATGAATTTTACTTAATAGATTTGTGTAGCTTATATTCATATTTTTGATTACATTGCATTGCACATATTTCAAACTCAAAGATTCACTTCACATTGCATAACTAATAACTAGATGTTGATAGTTGACAAAATTTCAATTACAATATAGTTTTTTATAAAATCAACATAAGCAGTGATGCAATTACTTCACACAACATAACTAATAACTAGGAGTAGATGCCAATTATTTTTTCTTGTCATGGAATTCCATGAGACCACATTTTATTGAGGAATTTTTTTAAATAGTTCACTGCCTTGTCTATGGTATGGATGCTTAGAAAAAATCTACCAAAGCGTAATAGTAAGCAATAGCATAGACAAGGAAATGAGCTATTTGAAAAAAATCCTCAAAGAAATGTGGTCTCATGGTGATGTCCATCACCATGACACCACATTTCTTTGAGGCATTTTTTCAAAGAGCTCACCGCCTTGCCTATGCTACCAATTTTTCCATACATGTCTACGAAATAATTTTATCAAACAATTCACTTCCTTGTCACTATGGCTAAAAGCCTAAAATAGGTGCTCTCAAACAAACTATGGATGCTTGGAAAAAATCAACCAAAGCATAATAGTAAGAAATAGCATAGAAAAGGCAGCAAGTTGTTTAAAAAAATTCCTTGAAGAAATATGGTCTCATGGTTATAGAATCTCATTCCATCACCATGAGACCATAATTCTTTGAGGCATTTTTCAAACAACTCACTACCTTAGGAATAGATAATCCTATTTAATCAATTCAAATCATTTTATGGTCTTCGATTTGATCCCAAAATCTAATACTATCCTCCATCTTCATCCTTAGATCCTATTCTTCCAATCCCTATGTTCATTTCTAATCTATCATCCTAATTTCCATCCTCATCCAAAATTAATACAAATCTTTCTTCTAATCAATCCTCCACTGTGTCTAACCATCTACTCTATACTGCATCCAACATAATCTATTCTAATCTAATTTCATCCATTCCAACCAACCCTAACCATATTGATGATGATGAGGATAGCCCTTTTGACCATCATGAATATAATCCCAATGATGACAATGAGAGCATCATGAATCACCTTGAATCCATTTTCAGTAGACAAAATGCTCCAATTATCCACCAATCCCTCATCCAAAGCTCCGCTCAAGTCCCATCCATATCATACCCATCCACCACCACTAATTTTATCCTCACCTATGACTTCCATAATTATAAGGATGCCATGCTTAGCTGTATACTTGGCATCAGTGCTAAGCTTCCATCCTCCCTACCTTCATCTAATTCCAATCCATATCCTCTTGCTTATCCTTCCCCTTCCTTTGACAACACAAACCAAGTATTTAGCCAAAATTCCTCTCCAAATCCTTTTCAAGGTCCTCATCCTCATCCTCAATTTACCAATCCATGGAAGCTTCCACCTCTTATTCCACTTTTTCATATCCCACATCCTTAAAATCCACATCACTCCATTATTACCAAGCAAATTCATCCTATGTATCTCATAATAACCTCCTCCAAGGACTATTTTCAAAGGTAGTTGTTTCCCCATGCAAAAAAAAGTGGTGCAATATTTTCAAATCATGCATCCACATTCATCACCCCCACATCAAGATAAACCCTAATACACTAAATATTAAATTAATCCCCTATAAATCCATCTAGCCAAGTTGAAGAGTCTATAAAACCTTCCTCCCTCATCACACGATCCATATCAAATGAACTATATCCATATCCTAATCCAGACCATGCTAACATAGATTACCCTCCATATAAAGATCAAGGAAACCCTTCTCCTCCATATTTTGACCCCCTTGCATCTCATGATACCATTTCCAATCAAGAACAACATATCACTTCCATCTCATCTAATGATATATTTTCATCCCGAGATAAATATATCCCCTCACCCCCACTTCATCTAATGACATCCTTTTGTGTCATTCCACTCTATTGTATTACCGCTCTCAAAATGTGGTCTCAAAGTACACCTTCCAACCCATCTAATGATCATCTTCCCATCATGATAAAAAATCCCACCCCTCTTCATGTAATGATCCCCCTCCATCTCATAACCAAGACCACACTATACCATCCACCCTGGTGGAACCCCTAAATTTTTGTGTTCCATTGATATAATTATTTCATATTTGGTTATCTTCTCTGGTCTGGGTTGTGTCCTATGGCTTAGGGTTTTCGTTTTACCTCTATTCTAGGGTTTTATCTATGCCTTAAACCTTTCGAAAAACCCTAAGTGTAGAAAACCCTTCCATATGTTCTAATTGAAGTTGACTAGTGTTGGCTTGTTCTTAGTTTTTCAAGTTATCTCTTGAGCCATCAAAGTCATTTATCTACTAGACCCTTATGCCTATTCAACTGATCACTACCCATCAAATTATTTTAATCAAGTCATATGTTATGTAGGTCTCAAAATCTTCTAATATTTGCCACTTTATCCTAAGTTTGAATCCATAATAACCTAATGTCCTTTATCTTATAAACCTAGTCGACAACCCCCTTTTAATTCATAAATAAATGCACATGCCTTTAAAACCTTTAAGCAATGGTCGTCGGGTCCTACCAAGTGCATCTTATTGGTTCCCTGCTAGCCTACGAGAATAGAATAATATGTCAAAAGAACCAGCAGGGTAGTGGGCAAGTGACACTTGTCCACCATTGTGGTGGGTCCAACCAATCTTCTAAAGCATTAGTGGTGAAAGGTTATGATATCAACAGCTAAGATTAACTCTTACAGGTGAATCATGACTGTTCCCGACTAGCCTACAGGGGACCCATTGTTATATATTGACTCATGGAGGGATAGCGGGAAAGCACCACATGGCATCATCACCACCATCAACAAGACTACAGAAGGTAAGGAAATATTTTGTAAAATATTTTGGGTAATCATGATAATGTTAAAAGGTATGCTACTAATGGGTTTTTTGAGCATGTGCACAATTTATCCTTAAGATGTTTTAATCTCTACCATTCATCACCAAATGAGGATAAATTCATGAGCACTAGCCTATGGATTAAAGAGAACACATGTTGAAGGTTACTGGGTTGATTTAGGCTATTTCCCTCTAGCCCACAATCACATATATAAACCCTACACATTCTAGAAGGCTAGTGGGTTGTTGACATGTGGATCCTTTGGTGGCTTGTAAAGTTTGGTGGGGCCATGAACCCAATGAAAAGGATGCACACATAATGGATATTGGGCTTAGTGGATTCCGAGTCAATGAAAAGAAAAGAAATTAAACTTTGTTGAATCCATTTGAGCCACACGCTAGTCCACATCAAGATGATATCAATGGTAGGGATGCAAAGTTTCTAAAAAGGACATCATGGAGCCATTCTCGTTCATGAAAGTGAGAAATAATGGTAGAATTGATGCTTTTCTACCTAATTGAGAGTTTTATTCACCATAAAATCTTTCTTTAAAGCTAGTAGTTGATTACAAAATAATTTCCAAAGAATTTCAAAGATTTTGTAGAGGAATTTTAAGCATTAGGAATCTTCAAGTTAAGGATTTATGTGATTCAAACCAGTAAGTAAAATTCACATCTCTTGAGCTTGAAATTACCCTAGTTTTTATTCAATTTCTATTATGTTATCTGAATTCCAAGTAGGGCCTCTTATAAGGTTTGATGTTCATTAGAATTATTGCCATTTTAAGAATTTGGTTAGTTTTGCATCAAATCTTTACCTAAAACATTGAAGCCCTAGTTTAAACAAGTTAAGCCCTAAGTTGAATTATCCATTAGATATGGCACCAGAAGTCCAATCGTCTAGTTCCAAAATAAAAGTAATACCCTTGGTCAAATATTTGATTGAGCCGCTACAATCCTCAACCACTAAGAAGTGGTTAGGTCAACCTATGTTTCAAGGCCTTGGGTTACAAAAAAAATTATCAATGGATAATGTAAAATTAAAGATGCTATACTATTGTACATTGGTGGACACTATTTTAGGATTGGTTTGGTAACAAAAATGCCAGCATTCTAATATGTAACCCCTAGTGATTGGATATGGCTAGGTTGGTTGTCCCAAATATGTATTGGGATTTTGATCTCCTGAAAGTTTTTGCTGCCAATTATGACCCTCTTGTTAGGGTAGTCAAAACTCACTCTGGGCAGGACATGCTTTGAGTCACAAGGGAGGAAATTGTAGAAGTTTTCAAGTTGAACAAATTGAATAGAGACATGGTGGAAATTAATGAGAAGAAGTTGAGGGAAGAGTATGAGAAATTGAGGCATACTTTTAGAGTCTCAGTACTAGCCCACTTTCTAGTATTAGTAAGAAAGGGGAAGGGGAGAATTGTATTGGGACCATCTAATAAGGAGCCCCTCCCCATAAAATACTTTGTTAGCAATTTCCAAAATATTTTTTATTCTTTGTGTAATGTTTTTTGGTTTGATCCATCTTCTAGTATGCTGATTGCACCAATATATATGGCTGCAAACATTAAACACCCTAACATCAATACTTTGTATGATCTTTCTACATACATATTAGAGAAAATATATCAGAATCTTGTAGCATTGAAATGTGGACAATATGAAATCATTTTTTGGTGGTATTCACTATTTATGCACATGTTTTTATACGAGGGTGCAAAATATTTTGGCAAGGCTATGAGGTTGAAGGGAGTAGAGGGTGGTGTGGTAATTTTAGTTCAATCATGGACTCCATTGTTAGATAGGAATGACGAGAACACCAGTTTTTTGATTGCCAAAAATATTTTTGTATATAAACTAAGAAGATTTTTGATGGTGGGTGTGCCTAGGATCCCACCTAAGCTACATGATTTCTTAAGGTTGGCAGATTGGAGTCATGATCTGAATATTAGTCACAACTAGGGTGATGTAATCTCATACAAGGAATACACAATTATCAAGGTATATGGTACAAAGCTAACACCTCATCTATTTCTTGGGGAGGTTCCACCGATAATTGGTTTCCTCAAGGTCATGTGGTATTTGGGTAATGTTGATGATGATTTATTATTTGAGAAGAGAAAAGGAACATTCTTCCAATACTACACGGTGTTTTCAGATTTTTTCATGATAACCAATGGATGGATGAAGATTTGTGACTATCATATCAAGCCCTATGGAATGAAATATAGGGTATATAGGAGCTATGACCCTGAGAGATTTATGGTTTGGTTATTGGATAGGATTAAGGGAGGGGAGTTTGTTCACACCCATCATTCCCTTATGATCTCATTATTAATGTTTTTGATCTCAAGGTTCAGGAGGAATAATGAGAAAATGGGTTGCCTTCGTGAAGCTAGATAAAGAAAGAAATATTAAAGACCTTGAATTCAAAGCCTTGTCTAATATTGATAAATATAGTTTTGAAAGTGGAAACTCTTATAAATAATTTTGACAAGGTTGTTGCAAGTTTGAAAGAGGAGAGAGTGGTATAGAATAAGGGTAAAGTTGTAGTTATTGAAGAGCAAGATAAGGAGGAAGGCCCCGTGATAGAAGAAGAATTATCTCAAAAACCCCCCAAGAAGGTGCATATATATGCAAGAAGAGAAAATTAAAGAAATAGTTGACACTTGCCACTTCTACACAATCAGAGGAGTCTAGAGCACCCTCTCCACAACAATAATTTATTCCATTGTCGCCACCACATTCTTTCACCCTTGTAATAATTGAGTTTGATTCACCAACTAGAGGACCATCCCTTCTAATGGAGCCACCAATAAAAAGGAAAAGGGTTGAGACAACCGACCTTGTTGATTACCTTATTGAAGATTCAGATGATGAAATTATTGTCATTCAAGATGAAATAAGGAAAGGAATGCCATCCCCTCAAAGAGACATGTTTACACAAACTATGATGCTTAGATTGAGCAAGGAGTATTTGAGTGGGATTAATAGCTAAGAGGATGTTATGGTTAAAGCTTATGAAAGTTTCATGGATGGAGATGAGTTTGTTAAAACACAAGCATTTAAATAATATGTGTGAAATACAATCAAGGATGAGTATGCAATGGAAGTTGAGAAGAAGGAAAGTAAAACTATTGAATTACCAAAGACAATAATTGAGGCTCAAGTCTGTGAGGAAAGGATGACTAAGTACTTGAACATCACTATAGTAGAAGGCAAGGACTTTGTTAGGAAAAGTAGTGTATTACTATTACTTGAATGGTATTTTGCATCTTCTATTTCATTTCATATAGTTAGAAGACATGATGCCCCCATTTTAAAAACTATGGAGGAGGTCATATTGGCCTTGTAAGGATAAGATTTCAGCTCCCAGTGGGACACACTAGCCATCTAGGCTTTAGCCCCAAGCAACAAGAATCCTGAAGTTACATAACTGAATCTAGGAGTTAGGGGAGGGTTTATCATCAAAAGAGTATTAGACACCTAGACCCTTGAGGCAACTACAATGAGTTTAAATTTAGCTCAATTTACTAAGGCCACCATTGAATCCCTAAATAAAGAGAGGGATAAATTTAAAACTTAATATAATGATATAGTGGTAGAATACAATGTGAGCCAACAAATGATTGTAGAAATTTAATTACAAATGGCCCTATGGAAAAAAAAGGTTTCAATATATGTAGCCAGGCTTGTATCAAGCAAAAAAAATTCATCCCCCTTCTCCAATTATTTCACCACCTCCAATCCAAATTGAGGCTATGCCACTTGATTATGGGGATGTGTCAATTGTACCATCAACTCAAGATATTTTAGATGTACCTCAAATAGAGGAAATCACCATGGAAGATTTGATGGAAAATTTAAAAAGTTATGAGGATAGGTGTCAGTAGCAGGATGAGATTATTCATGTGAGAAATTTGAAGATTGTGACAATGGGTTCTTGAACACCTAAATAAGGGGATTGGTAGGGGATTAATTAGCATTCATTTAAATTATTCTTTAATGTTTGATGCAATAAAGTTTTTTGATAGTGACAAGGAGATTTATATCCCATTAATGGATAGATGGATCTCCAGGGCACAAATATTGAGAGATATGTCCATTGGGTCAACACATGATACAACTAAACCTCCCAAAATTGTCCCAACCCTTAGGATTTTGAATGAGATGAAAGATTCCCAAGGGTTGATTGAGCCTTTGGAAGTGAAAATCAGGGAATTGGTGAAGAATTTTGATGGGTGGAGCTTTAGTTTGCTTCCAAATATTTTAAATGAGAATGGTGAAGTTAATTTTTTACAATAATAGAAGGACCAATTGAACAAAGTAATAGCCTTTCAAGATAAGGTAATCTATGAGGGGGTAGATGTGGAGATGTTGAAGAACAACATGGACATGCTCACCCACACAAGAATCTTCCTTGAAGAGTTCGACAAGGAGGAAAATCAGGTGGTGGTCAAATATAGCCCATATAGGAAACCGGAAATAAACATTATGGGGTTTGATTGGCCTACTAAGGAAGAATTTTTGCTTTGGAAATCCAAGTATGTTGAGATATTGGAAATATAGGCTGCTATAGTTGGAATGGTGTTTGGAATTTGGACCTTGTGTCTGCAACAATATGGGTTTCAGTAGGAGAAGTAAAATACATGGCCTAAAACTAGTACATATTAGGCCTTAGATATATCAATGTTCAAATATTATATTATCTCCAATTCAAATGTGATGACATGGATTGTAGACATGGCAGTGCCTTTTTGTTTTTGGCTTTCTCTATTTTTTATGCTTTTTCATCCTCAATTTTTGGATCATGTGGAATAAGTGCATTTCTCATGAAAATAATAACCTACACTAACTAAAGAGCCTTTTGGAAGGTGGGAGAATCTTCATCAACAAATTATGAGAAGTTTTTTTTGTATTATGTGAACATCTCCCTCACATTTTGGAAAATATAATTGCCTTTGGATGTAAAAGTGATTGTCAAATGAAAACATGACATGTGTATAATTTGGCCTGAAACTTATTTTTCTCCCTTTTTCTTATAAAAAGGAACTCAAGGTCAATTTTACATGGTTTCTAGTGGATTAATCTTAGAGAAGTTTTGTAACAAGGTTTAGATAATAAAAAAATGAGTTTGTTCTAGGTTCTAAGAGTCTTTTGAGTCTGGTAATGGTGAATATGATGATAGTACTGTCATATTTTGGAATATAAATGGAAAAATATTCAAGTAAAATATTCTCCATTGTATACTTTTCATAGATTATCAATATAAATCAATCATTCATCTTCTTTTCTTTCCTTGAATGTTTACTCATTTTTATTACACTTGTTCAAAAAATGAGTTAAATATGTATTAACATGAATAAAGTTTTATAAGAATGTATGCATGGATAACTAAGTATTTATGGTTAAGATTATAGTATTAATGGTGTAAGGCATCATTTATAAGGTTTGTTATGATAGGAAAGTTCTCAATTATGTGATTTAGAATTCTCCACTCTAAGATAAGGCACTGGTCATTTTATATTACAGTTTTCTAGATCTTTCATAGTAGCTACATTCAAAATTGACTTCAATATCCATTTCATGTGTGAATGTATGTCAAGCTAAATCATAATATTTTATCATGCTTAAGTATGATTCTACCATGAGGGTTAGCCAAATCTTTAAGGTATTTCATCTGTTAAGTAATTAAAGGAGAATTTATCTATTAATTTATAATGTATATGATAATTGACACAGGATTATATCTAAAGATACATTGTAGGGACCACCCTCCCAAGTTTTGTAGAGCCCAAAGTGTAGAGGGAAATCCTAGCAATATTTCACCTGTTCATTAGCCAATCCTTAAATTTATTGGCCATTGAATTTGGAAAATTCATAGAAAACTAATTAGATTAAGTTTGGTTCAATAAAAATCACCAACACACCCCATCCTAGCATAATAGCATAGAGAAGGAAATGAAGTGTTTGAAAAAAATTCATCAAAGAAATGAAGTTTCATGGTGATGGAATGCCATGAAAAACAAAGTTATCATGGCATTCCATCACCATGAGACCACATTTCTTCGAGGCACTTTTCTGAACAATTCACTGCCTTCTCTATACTACCACATTTTTTGTACATGTCCACCAAAACATTTTATCAAAAAGTTCACTGCTTTGTTGCTTTGGATAAAATCCTAAAATAGGTGCTTTCGAACAAGCTATGGTTAGGGAAAATAGTAAGCATAACAATAAGAAATATATAGTTCAATAACTACTCAAAATTTTCTCGATTATCTCATACATCATAAGCCATGACCTACATCACTATTCTACTTTTCGTGATTCAATAATTTGTTGTTTTATTTTCAAATGATGGAAGTGGAAATAACTCTAGATGTTGATAAGGTAATGGAGCAAGGTGTATCTTCTACAATACACAAATCGATGCCTTTGATAGGGGTAGGAGGTAGATTAGTAAATTTCACAATATATTTGTTGTTATAGTTGTTAGTTAGTGAAAAATTAAATTATTATTGATTAGTAGTTTATTTTCTATTTGGATGGTTTCTATAGGACTTTGGCATGCCACAACATCAGAATGTGAATATTTCACTTGAGGAGAGAGATCGTCTAGCAGTGGTAAGTGATTATTTTGTTAGCTATATATCATTTTTTATAATGAAATTTCTATATATTAATGTCTTTACTTGTTATTGTAGTAGTAGAATATTGATGAGGAACTAAACCCTAGGAGGAGGAGCCCTTGAGTTTAGGGTAAACAAGTGTCATACACATCGCCATCCACCCAACCAGAAAAGGGCACCCATTTTTTTCATTCACCTAGAGGGAAATGGATTTTGATTGGGTTCCTTTGTTGTATGCCTATATGGCATTTTTGGACATATTTTGTATTGAATATATACTTGACATTGTATGCCTATATGACATTCTTGTAAGATTATATGGCTATTTTGTATATATTTTATACTTGTATCAACATATATTGATGTATGCCTACATGTCTATTTGGTAAATACGAATATTTTTTATTGATGGTGTCCATATTTGTATTATAAATGCATGCTTCGATAGATATTTGTAGATGGTTTACTTCAAATATTTAAAATCTAAGTATTTTCCATGCACTCTTCTTTTCTATAACTGTAAATATATAATAAATTTTGAACATTGCTCTCTTGTAAGATTATTAAACATTAAATCAATCATACGAATATAGTAATGCTTCATGTGCTTCACGAAGGAAATTCATGTGTATGCTTCATAATTTATATCATTGAGGAAGACATCTACCATTCCTTGTGCATGATTCATGCTACCATTTTCTTGTATGCTTCATGCTTCATGTATTACATAGATAAATAAAACATCATAAAAATATTGAGAAAAGAAAATGGAAAGTAACAACTAAGTCTCACAAATAAAAACTCAAGGCATGCAAGTCTTATTAAAGATCATAAGGGCATTGGATCATTCGATATTAAGAGACCACAAATCAAACTTCCCAACAAAAAAAATCAAAGATATTCATCCTATTTGTAAACATGAATTAGAACCCAATAATTTGAAAAATACAACTTTAAAAGTTAAAATTGCATGCTTACAATAGTCGATAAATAAATTCAAGAGACATGCATGATAGAAACAAAACCAATTAAAATTTCAAGAATTTCCTTTTTTCCAAATGAATGGTGATGATATGAATTTGGTTATGAATTTTCAAAGGCGAAAAGTTGTGACCCTTTGAATAGGAAAGACTATGAAATTTTTATAATGAATTGAGGTGACCATGACTATCATAGATGTGCCCACCTAGATGCGTTGGAACAAATTATTTGGCCCCAAAAAGAACAAACAAAAAATAGCCTACCTTGCAACTTTACACTACATGCAACTAACCTATTTTCCATCAACTGAAATCTATTCACCTCGGTCAAACGACTTGGAGATATCAAAAACTAAGAGTTTATTGTATAGGGTCACTACGTGGTCTTGTAGCCTCAGAAAAAATGTTTCCAAGTGCCATGGTTTTTGAGTAATTGCTCATCAAAGTTTTCTACCCTTTTGCACTTTGGTCTCTTAAGATACTTCATAGGTAGAATGTGGCTCAGGCCGTTTTGGTGTGTTTGGGTGTGAAAGAGGAGATTTCCTAACATAAAACCACCCATATGGACATGTTGCAATAGTTGGTTTGGTCATATGATGAACATAAAGAAAGTTACACCACTTTCCAACTTTACAATACATGTAATTGACCTATTTTCCATCAATTGAAATATGTTTGAACCATAGGAAAATGACTTGGAGCTATCAAAAATTGAGAAAGGTTATTGTATAAGGTCCCTACATGATCTTGTAGTCTTAGATGGAGTGTTTCCAAGTTCCATGGTTTCTGAGTAATTTATCATCAAAGTTTGCAATCCTTTTGCACTTTTGTCTCTTAAGAAACTTCACTGGTAGAGTGTGTCTCAGAATGTTTCATTATGTTTGGGTGAAAAAGAGAACCTTTCCTAACATAAACTAACCCATAGAGATTTTTTCGAATAGTGGGTTTGGTTGTATGATGAACAAAATGAAAGCTACACCACTTTCAAACTTTACACTACATGAAATAAACCCATTTTCCATCAACTGAAATCTTTTCACCAAGGGAAAACAACTTGGAGCTATCAAAAATTGAGAGAATTTATTGTAGAGGGGCCCTACATGATCCTGTAGCCTTGGAAAAAGTTTTTCTAAGTAATCACTCAGTTTCTGAGTAATCGCTCGTCAAAGTTTGTTGCCCTTTTGCAATTTGGTCTCTTAAGAGACTTCATTGGTAGAATGTGGTTCAAACTGTTTCATCATGTTTGGGTGTGAAAGAGGACCTTTCCTAGCATAAAACCACCCATACAAACATGCTAGAATAGTTGGTTTGGTCGTGTGATGAATAGAACAAAATTTACACCACTTTCCAACTTTACACTACATGCAATTGACATGTTTTCCATCAACTAAAATTTATTCACCACGGTCAAATGACTTAGATCTATCTAAAATAGAGAGAGGTTATTGTAGAGGGTACCTACATGATCACATAGCCTTAGATGGAGTGTTTCCAAGTGGCATGGTTTTTGAGTAATCCATCATCAAAGTTTGTTGCCCTTTTGTACTTTAGTCTCTTAAGAGACTTTGCTAGTAGAATGTGGCTCAAACTGTTTCAATATGTTTGGATAAAATATTATAACTTTCCTAGAGTAAACCAACTTTTAAGGACATGTTGGAATAGTTGGTTCAATTGTATGACAAAAAAAATGAAGGTTACACCACTTTCTAGCTTTACACTACATGCAACTGACCGATTTTCCATCAACTAAAATCTTTTCACCATGGGAAACCAAATTGGAGCTATGAAAAACTAAGAGAGGTTATTGTAGAGGGTCCCTACATGATTTTATAGCCTCAAAGAAAAAATTTCCAAGTGCAAAATTTTTTGATTAATTTCTCGTCGTAGCTTTTTACCCTTTTGCACTTTGGTCTCTTAAGAGACTTCACTAGTAAAATGTGGCTTGGACTGTTTTGACATGTTTGGGTGTGAAATAGGACCTTTATAGCATAAAACCACCCATACATATGTGTTGGAAAAATTGTTTTGTTCGTATGATGAATAGAACAAAAGTTACACCACTTTCCAACTTTAAACAACATGTAATTGACTTGTTTTCCATCAACTCAAATCTATTCACCACAAGAAAATGACTTGGATCTATAAAAGAATGAGAGGTTATTGTGGAGGGGCCATATATGATCCTATCGGCTTAGATTAAGTGTTTCCAAGTGCAAATTTTTTTGAGTAATCACTCATCGAAGTTTCCTACCCTTTTGCACTTTGGTCTCTTAAGAGACTTCATTGGTAGAAAGTGGCTTGGACCGTTTTGTCTTGTTTGGATGAAAAAGAGAACCTAACCTACCATAAAACCACCCATACAAATGTGTTGGAACAGCTGGTTTAGTCATATAACAAACAAAACCAAGTTACACAACTTTCAAACTTTACACTACATGCAACTGATCCATTTTCCATCAACTAAAATCTATTCACCATGGGAAAATTACTTGGAGCTATCAAAAATCAAGAAAGGTTATTGTAAAGGGGACCTAAATGATCCCATATCCTCAAATAGAGTGTTTCCAAGTGCCATGCTTTTTGAGTAATCACTCATTGAAGTTTTCTTCCCTTTTGCACTTTGGTCTCTTAAGAGACTTCACTAGTAGAATGTGGCTCAAACCATTTTGGTGAGTTTGGGTACAAAAAAGGACCTTGCATATAATAAAACCACCCATACAAATCTTTTGGAATAGTCAGTTTGATTGTATGATGAACATAACAAAATTTACACCACTTTCCAACTTTACACTACATGCAACTAACCCATTTTCAACCAATTGAAATCTGTTTACCATGGGAAAATGACTTAGAGATATCTAAAATTGAGATATTTTATCGTAGAGGGGCCCTACATGTTCTTGGAGCCTCAAAAAGAGTGTTTCCAATTGCCATGGTTTTCATGTAATCGCTCCTCAAAGTTTCCTGCCCTTTAGCACTTTGCTCTCTTAAGAGACTTCGTCGGTAGAATGTGGGTCAGACTGCTTCGACATGTTTGGGAAAGAAAGAGGACCTTTAATAGCATAATACCACCCATACAAACATTTTGAAATGGTCGGTTTGGTTGTATGATGAAAAAACTGAAAGTTACACCACTTTCCAACTTTACACTACATGCAACTGACCCATTTTCTATGAACTAAAATATTTTCACCATGGGAAAACAACTTGGAGCTATGAAAAATAAAGAGAGGTTATTGTAGAGGGACCCTACATGATCCTATAGCCTTATATGAACTATTTCCAAGTTCCATGATTTTCCATTAGTCGCTTGTTGAATTTTTCTTCCCTTTTGAATTTTAGTCTCTTAAGAGAGTTCACCAGTAGAATGTGGTTTGAATCATTTTGATGTGTTTGGGTGCAAAAAAGGACCTTTCCTAGCATAAAACCACCCATAAGAATGTGTTGGAATGATCATTTTGTTCATATGATGAATAGAAAAAAAGTTACACCACTTTCCAACTTTACTCATGTAATTGACCAATTTTCCATCAACTGAAATATGTTCACCACGAGAAACTGATTTGGATCTATCAAAAATTGAGAGAGATTATTGTAGAGGGGTCCTACATGATCTTGTATCCATATACCAAATTTTTACGACTACTATAAATTTTGATTAATTGATCGTCGAAGTTTCCTACCCTTTTGCACTTTGGTCTGTTAAAAGACTTCACGAGTAGAATGTGGCTTGGACTATTTCGGCTTGTTTGGGTGTGAAAGAGAACCTTTCCTATAATAAACTTACCCACAATTTTTTTTTAGAATAGTCGGTTTGATCGTATGAACGACATAAAAAAATTTACACCACTTTCCAACTTTACACTACAATCAACTGACCTATTTTCCATCAACTAAAATCTATTCACCATGAGAAAAAAACTTGGAGCTATCAAAAATTGAGAGAGGTTATTGTAGAGGGGCCCTACATGATCTCATAGTCTTATATGGAGTGTTTCCAAGTGCCACAGTTTGTGAGTTATCTCTCATTGAAGTTTTCTACCCTTTTGCACTTTGGTCTCTTAAGAGACTTCACCGATAGAATGTGCCTTAGACCATTTCAACATGTTTGGGTGTAAAAGAGGACATTTCCTAGCATAAAACCACCCATACGAATGTGTTCAAGTAGCTAGTTCAGTCATATGAAGAACAAAATAAAAGTTACACCACTTTCCAACTTTACACTACGTGCAATTGACCCATTTTCCATCAACTAAAATTTGTTCAACATCGGAAAACGACTTGGAGCTATCAAAAATAAAGTGGGGTTATTGTAGAGGAACCCTACATGATCACATAGCCTTAGAGGGATTTTTTCCAATTGGCATGGTTTTCGAGTAATCACTCATCCAAGTTTTCTTCCCTTTTGCACTTTTGTCTCTTAAGAGACTACACCAGTAGAATGTGGCGCAGATCATTTTTTTGTCTTTCAGTGTGAAAGAGGTCCTTTCATATCATAAACCAACCCATATAGATGTGTTGGAATAGTTTTTTTGGTCATGTGATGAACAAAACAAAAGTTACACCACTTTCCAACTTTACACTCCATGTAACTAACCTGTTTTTTATCAACTAAAATTTGTTCACCATGGGAATACAACTTGGAGCTATAAAAAACTAAGAGAGGTTATTATAGAGGGTCCCTACATGATACCATAGCCTTAGATTATTTTTTTCCAATTTCCTCAGTATTAGAGTAATCCATCATCAAAGTTTTTGTCCCTTTTGAACTTTGGCCTCTTAAGAGACTTTGCTGATAGAATGTGGCTCAGACTGTTTCGGTGTGTTTGGCTACAAAATATGACATTTCCTAGCATAAAACCACCCATACAAATGTGTTGGAATATTTGGTTTGGTCATATGATGAACATAATGATGCTTACACCACTTTCTAACTTTACACTACATGCATTTGACCCGTTTTCCATCAGCTAGAATATGTTCACCATGGGCAAACGATGTGGAGATATCAAAAAAAAAGATAGCTTATTGTATAGGGGACCTATGTGATCCCATAGCCTTAGATGAAGCTTTTACAAATTCCATAGTTTACGAGTAGTCATTCGTCAAAGTTTGCTGCCCTTTTGCACATTGGTCCCTTAAGAGACTTCATTAGTAGAATGTAGCTTCGACTGTTTCAATGTGTTTGGGTGTGAAAGAGAACCTTCTCTAGTATAAAACCACTCATACAAATATTTTTGAATAATTGGTTCAATTGTACGATGTATAGAATGAAAGTTACACCACTTTCCAAATTTACACTACATGCAATTGACCCATTTTCCATCAACTGAAATCTATTCACCATGGAAAAATGACTTGGATCTATCAAAAAATGGGAGAGGTTATTATAGAGGGTCCCTACATGATTCTTTAGCCTTGGATGGAGTGTTTCCAAGTGCCATGATTTCTGAGTAATCGCTCATTGAAGTTTTCTACCCTTTTGCAGTTTGGTCTCTTAAGGGACTTCACCAGTAGAATGTGGCTCAAACTATTTCAACATGTTTGTGTTAGGGTTTTATAGGCAGATATCTAAAAGCTAAATGCATATTTTATCAAATAAACCAGAAATAAAACACATAGAAAAATAACATAGAGAATTTAACGTGGTTCATCCAATGTGGGCTACATCCACCAAACCGCAGCCATCCAATGATTTCATTAACCGGTGTAAAACCCTATTACAATATTGCGAATAATCACATTTTCTTATCATACTGTAACTCTATCCCAAAACCCTTTATAAATTAGGGTTATACAAAATCGAGGTTTTTCCCTTTTTTGTGATTTTTCCCTTTTTCGGTAATTTTGTGAAAAAGCAGGATACATGAAGAGTGTACAGTATACAATGATCTCTCACCACATACCAAAAATCTCCCACTTGGAGACTGATCAGGCCCCACACCAAACAATCTCCCACTTGGAGACTGAAGAGGAGCTCAGCTTCTCCCTTATCACTGCCTTAGTAAACATATCCGCTGGATTTACATCTGTATGTATCTTTTCTAGCTTTACCTGTCCATCCTCCAACACTAACCGAATGAAAATAATACCTCAACTGTATGTGTTTGGTTTTAGAGTGCAAGGCAGAATTCTTTGCAAGATGTATAGCACTCTAGTTGTCTGTGAACAAGTAATTTTCAGCTTGTTGTTTTCCCAACTCTTCAATGAAAAGTTGCATCCATATCATCTCCTTTGCTGCCTCTGTGGAAGCTACATACTCTGCCTCTGTGGTGGATAAAGCAACCACCTTTTGCAATCGAGATATCCAGCTTACTCTTGTCCCACCAACAGTAAATACATAACCTGTGGTACTCCACCTGGTATCAATATCCCTTGCCAAATCTGAGTCAACATAGCCTTTTAAATCTGTATTAGAGCCCTCAAAAAATAAATATTTATTTGATGTACCTCTCAAATACCTAAGAATCCATTTCATTGGATTCCAATGCTCAATTCTTGGATTACTCATATACCTGCTAACAACTCCTATAGCATGTGCAATATCTGGTCTTGTGCATACCATGGCATACATTAAACTACCTGCGGCTGAAGCATATGGTACCTTGGACATTTTTTCTTCCTCCTCTTGTGTCTTTGGACACATATCCTTAGTCAATTTTACATGACTGGGCAAAGGTGTGCTAACAACTTTTCCATTCACCATATGAAATCTCTGCAACACCTTTTTAACATAATCAACCTGAGATAAAAACAATTTCCTATTTTTCCTATCTCTTCTAATCTTCATACCAAGGATTTGTTTTGCTGCCCTCAAATCCTTCATAGCAAATGAATTTGCTAACTGTTGTTTTAACTCCTTTATGTGATCCATGTTAGACCCTTCTACAAGCATATCATCAACATATAAGCATAAAATAATGTAGCTATCTTCACCTAGCATCTTAAAATAAATACAATGGTCTAAATTACACCTATTGTAGCCTTGCTCAGCCATAAAACTATCAAATTTAAGATACCATTGTCGAGGTGCTTGCTTCAAGCCATATAAGCTTTTCTTCAATCTGCACACTAGTTTCTCTTTAGCTTTGACCTCAAATCCTTGTGGCTATTCCATATAAATTTCCTCTTCCAAATCACCATGGAGAAAGCTAGTTTTAACATCAAGTTGTTCTAAATGCAAATCTTCAACAGCCACAATACTTAACACAGTACGAATAGAGGTCATTTTAACAATTGGAGAAAATATTTCATCAAAATCAATACCCTGTTTTTGTGCAAATCCCTTTACAACTAATCTGGATTTAAATCTTTTCTTACCTCCATCCTCCTCTTTCATCCTATAAACCCATATTTTTGCTAAAGCCTTTTTACCTGCAGGAAACTTGCATAATTCCCAAGTCTGATTTTTCAGCAAGGAGTCCATTTCTTCTGCCATTCCATGCTCCCACTGAACCTTGGTATCCACCTGCATAGCTTCATGATAACATTCTGGTTCACTAGCATCAGTCAATAAAATAGAGTACAAAGAGGGAGAAAATCTTTCTAGAGGTCTACTTAACCTTGAAGATCATCTAACATTCACTAGAGTTTGTGGTATTTCTTGTTGCTGTTGTTGTGGAGCATGAGGATCCACTGGAACTTCATTGTTTGGAGTATCATCCAGCACTACATTATCATTTTCTTTCTTCTCATCCTGCTGCAACTGATCTTTGTACAACACTTTCTCATTGAATATGACATCCCTACTTCTCACAATTTTCTTATTTTCAAAATCCCAAAGCCTATAACCAAATTCATCAATGCCATATCCAACAAATATACATTTCCTTGATTTTGCATCAAGCTTGGTTCTATTTTCAGAATCTATATGTGCAAATACTTCACAACCGAAGGTTTTTAGAAAAGAATAACTCACCTTCTTACCTATCCATGCTTCCTCTAGAATACCACAACCCAAAGGATTAGACAGTCCTCTATTAATTAAATAAATAGTAGTGTTTACAACCTCTACCCACATGTTTAAAGGCAACCCAATATGCAATCTGATAGTCCGTGCACGCTCCATTATTGTTCTATTCATGCGCTCAGCCACTCCATTTTCCTGTGGAGTCCTTGGAACTATTTTCTGCCTACAAATACCATTAAAGGAACAATAATCTTCAAACTCTTTACTGCAATACTCACCACCATTATCAGATCTAAGACATTTTAACTTTTTACCTGTCTCATTCTCAACCAAGCTTCTCCATTTTTTAAAAGTTTCAAATACATCAGATTTCTGCCTAATGAAATAAATCCATACCTTCCTAGTTGCATCATCAATGAATGTGACATAATAATGAGAGCCACCGAGAGAAGATACCTGAGCTGGTCCCCATACATCCGTATGCACAAGCTCCAATTTCTCATCTTTCTTTTGTTTCCCATCCTTGAGAAAACTAACTCTCTTTTGTTTTCCATAAACACAACTTTCACAGAAATCCATATTAACACATTTTAGACCTGGTAAAACATTCTTTGAATGAAGTACTTTCATACCTTTTGCACTCATATGCCCAAGTCTGTTATGCCATAGTGTTGATTCAGAATTTGCAGCAACTATCTAATTTTCTTCCTGCTGAACTGCAACAACTATTCCTGAACATTGATTTTTATCTACAATAGCTAAAGTAGAAGGAACAGTATGACCTGTACAAAGATATAAGGTGCCTACTTTCACACCTTTTTCTACCACTAAGGCACCTTTTGTAACCTTCCAATTTTTATCACTAAATGTAACAACACAACCTTCATCTTCTAGTTGCCCTGCTGAAATTAAATTTCTTTTTAGCTTTGGAACGTGCCTTACCTCATGTAGTAGCCAATGATTCCCATTCTGCAACTTAATCTTGATTCTTCCATTTCCAACAATCTGACAAGGTTCATTATCTCCCAAATAAACCAACCCAAAATCCCCTTGGACATAATCAAGAAAATAATTTCTATGGGGCGTAGCATGAAATGAAGGCCCTGAATCTAACACCCAAGAATCATCAACATTGTCAAGAGAAAGAATCAAAGCATCCTCATCAGATTTATTACTTACCACATTTGCCTCTTTGTTTCCTTCCTGTTTGTCTCCTTTATTTTTCTGAGACCAACAATCTTTCTTTACATGACCTGGCTTACCACAGTACTAACAATCCCTCTTGTCTCTAGATTGAAACCTTCTATCCCTTGATTTTCCTCGTGACTTCCCACGACTCCCAAAATTGTTTCCTCTCTCGTTTGTTCTATCCTTGCTTTCTGCATTCAAAAGATTGCCTGATGTGGATGTTCCACCTGAGTTTTTCCTACGAATTTCCTCGCTCAAAATAACACCAACAACATCATCAAATTTCAATGTATTTGAACTAGAAATAGAATTGCTAATAGCCATTACCAAGCTATTCTAGCTTTCAAGAAAATAACACAGAATCAAAAGAGCCCTAACTTCTTCATCAAAGTTAACTTTTATAGAAGTTAATTGACTGGTAACTGTATTGAACTCATTTAAATGATCAGTAACTGACCCACCTTCTACCATTTTCATATTAAATAAATGCTTCATAAGAAATACCTTATTCGAAGTGGAAGGCTTTTCATATAACTTCGCTAGGGTTTCCATCAACTCTAGAGTTGTCTTTGCTATTGTAATATTGAATGCCACCAATTGTGTCAGGCATAAGCGAATATTTCCAAGTGCCTTTCTATCCAAAATATCTCAGTCCTCATCTGACATTGCTGTGGGTTTCTTGGTTTTACCTTCCAGTGGCCGCCATAAATCATTTTGATAGAGATAGTCCTCCATCTGCATCTTCCATAACTGATAGTTCTGCCCATTGAACTTATCAACCTTCAACTTACCCTCATCTGCCATTGCTCCCACTTAACCATGAGACTCCCACTCAACCGTGAGACTTTCCTGTAGATGATAGTCGAAAAAACAACCTGCTTTGATACCACTTGTTAGGGTTTTATAGGCAGATATCTAAAAGCTAAATGCAAATTTTATCAAATTAACTAGAAATAAAACAGACAAAAAAATAACACAGAGAATTTAACGTGGTTCACCCAATGTGGGCTACATCCACCAAACCGTAGCCATCCAATGATTTCATTAACCAGTGTAAAACCCTATTACAATATCATCAATAATCGCATTTTCTTATCATACTGTAACTCTATCCCAAAACCCTTTATAAATTAGGGTTATACAAAATCGGGGTTTTTACCTTTTTTGTGATTTTTCCCTTTTTCGGTGTATACACCTAAAAATTGGTTTGGAGCATCCAATTAATTAAATACACATTATTTGATTAATTATTCTATTTCCTCTACTATTTAAATAAATAGAAATATTTATTTAATATAGTTCACTTTCAAATTCATCTTAATTAAATAAACAAAATTAAATACTTTGTTCGATTTAATTATCAAATCCCTATTTCAATCTATCACATCATTCTCGAATTAATTAAATAAGGTCAAACACTTTATTAATTAATTACCATATTCCTCTATTTAATTTAATAAATGACTATCCTATAGTTTGTTTTATTAAATTATTTATCTCCCTTTCCTAATTTAAATAAATCAAAATATTTGAATCAAGCATAAGGAATATTCCAATCTACATTCTCTCAAAAATGAATTAGATTTCCTATGTCTAATCTATGTCTAAATTTGTCACAATTAATGCTTTGAAACTTCATGGGAAGTTTTGGAGACAAATTTGGAATTTGATTTCTCAATCCTCTTCCATCAATTTTTCCTCCTCTCTTGCCTAGTGTTTTCATGGGTAGAGACAATCTCCATCTTTCTCTCAATCTTCTCCATCTCTCACCATTCAATCCTCCAGATTGAATCCAAGCTTCTCAAAGCTTTCCCTGTGTATTTCAACATCCAGGAAATCTATAAATACAAGCCTCATTGAACCAAAAAAAGGATCCAGATAATCAAGCTTTTACACCCTTACTCTACAGGAATCCAGGCATCAAGCATTCAACAATCAAGCTTCACATCAATGGCTACCTCTTGGAGTTGCAATTATCTATTTCACATCAATATCATACTAGTTTAATTGATTTATCATTTAGAATTGCATTAACATCATCTCATTCTTCAGATAGT
The DNA here is from genome assembly GCA_007115665.2 of Sequoiadendron giganteum. Lineage (NCBI taxonomy): Eukaryota > Viridiplantae > Streptophyta > Pinopsida > Cupressales > Cupressaceae > Sequoiadendron > Sequoiadendron giganteum. Next base: position 764,902,424 of record CM021101.1, read on the forward strand.
CATTTTAATAGTCTTATTTGCTTAAGCAATTTGAGAGCAATTTAGATTTAATAAATCTTTGGAGATAGAGAGCAATAGGACGCTTTCATTTGATTACTTTGTTGAATTGATTCAATTATTTGATCATTTGATATAATGTCGTATTAAGAAGTGTATTTATGTTATTTACCTCATTCCACACTTAAAATTTGGTGCCCACCATGGGGCCTTAACCCCAATTTTATCAAAATTTCAAAATTTTCTGGAAAGTGTTACACAGGTTTTACAGCCTGATTTATTTTAGCGCTTTCGTTAAAAGTTTCAACGCTTTTAGGGTTTTGGCGCTTTCGATTACTGTTCTAGCACATCGGGTATTCTAGCGCTTTCAAGACAAACTTCGGCGCTTCCGGTCACTGTTCTAGTGCATCGGGTGTTTTGGTGCTTTCATGACAAACTTCGGCGCTTTGGTACACTGTTTTGGTGCTTTCAGGTTTTAGCGCCTCAAGTAACTATTCTAGCGCTTCGGTACCATATTTTAGCGCTTTTGTAAAAATAGTATGGATCTGACGCTTCTGTGGCCAGATTGTATTTATTTTTCACAATTGAGATAAAATTGATCAATCTAGAATAGTCACTTTCTTGTTTTTCTTAAAGAAAATCTATCAATCCTAGGATAGTCACTGCTTTTTTACAATTGAAGTTAAAAAGAACATCATGATTTATGTGAAGCAACACCTTCACTTAGATTAAGAATCTTTCTTTTTGGGCTAAAAATAGAACAAATCTATATGATGTGCTTGTAGTCATTAGGCTTATGCTCTCCCCTTAATTGGGTGACCAAAGTGCCAGATTCACTTTTCTTTTATGTCATTTATGCTTTGTTAAATCCTTTAGCAGGCTTGCCATAGTGGGAAAAAGTACTCACCCTATGGGAACGACCTAAGTGGGAACAACCAAAGCTAGGTTATCCAACCCACTATAATAAAAATGCAAGTTGTTGATGAAAGTCCAACTTGACGGTAGTAGGCAAGATAACCATCCCCAAAATCTTTGTTCTAAAGATTGGGAGGTCTCCTGAGGGAGTTTATCTATGTGCCACACCAAACGGAACCCTATCTACGAACCGTAGAGTAGTTGCTCACTGAGTCAGTATCCATACGTTGTCATACTCACGGTGCAAGGGGAGGGAAGAATCTGCGCCCAAGACACTCACCATATAATTACCAAGGATTGTTTGCTCAAGGGATTTGGTATCTATGTCCATCACCTTGAGTACGCACCTGGCAATGACAAAAACATGGGCGCCCTCTAGGGGGTGACATGGTTGTGTGAGTCAATGTAATTGCAAGATGTGGGTTGTGAGTATAATGATGACCTACTTGTCCTTAAGTGTGAGTCTGTTTGATTTGTGTACAAATGTTAAAATAACCCGTCAAAATCAATAAAGATCATTCGTGATTTTTGAATATACACAATCTTTTCAATTTTAAAACACTTATTCAAAATTGCTTGTCGTGTTTTCACAAATTCATTAAATCAAATTTAAAGATCATCCTGAAAATGTCAAGTCAAAACAAATCAAAAAATCCATGCTACGAAAATGGAAGTCCACCACGTTTGTTAAGAAAAAGATCAAAGTTACAAGCCCAATACAACCTCTCAGTTATAGAAATAAATTGAGAAGACAACATTTTCTCTATCAAAATTGAAAACTCCTTTTGCAACATAGAACTTTCATTCACCATTATCATGATTTTGCTAGGGGTCACTCTTTAGACTACGCGGTAGAACCGCTCTATTCACGAGCCTTCTTTCAAAGAAGAGCTCTCACACAATTTCACAACTGTAGTCAATGGATTCATCCTTCATATCTTCCCTAGTCTCTAATGCAGTATGCCACAAGGCCAGACCAGATCCTACAATAGAGAAAATTAAAAATTTTGTTTAAGCGTTCTGGAAAACCTATTTCAGCGCTTCTGGTCTCTGTTTTAGTGCTTCTGTGAAATAGCGCTTTCGGGCACTATTTTAGCGCTTCCGGTCTATTTTATAACACTTCTGTCAATTTTTGTAGTGCTTCTGGTCTTTGTTTCAGCGCTTCTAGGAAGTAGCGCTTCTATCATTTTCTCCAATGCTTTCGGGCACTGTTCTAGTGCTTCTGGTCATTTCGTGCTTCTGTCACTTATTTCAGCGCTTCTGGTCTCTGTTCCAGCACTTTCGGGAAATAGCGCTTCTGGTATCTATTTTAGTGCTTTTAAAACAAAGAGTTTAAAATTTTAACCAGTCTACCACTCTGTCATTCTATCAACATTTTCATCAGGATCAAAATTTCTTCTATTAGAATCATTGTCTAGGAATCAAAGTGAGAAAGGTTTATACAAATTTCCAACTTATCAATTGAAACAAGATCTTGCAAAATCACAAGTGTTGAAATGAAATACAAAATCCATTACTATACTAAAGTTTCTTTATCAGGATACTATCATCCTTTATCACGAAACAAAGTATAGTAATTAACTTTTTGAATATTGTCTCATCAATAAGATCTGTCATCTTATTCGACTTTATTTAAACAAGTTCCAAATTGACACTATCCCGCACATAAGATCAAAATTTCAGAAGAAAGGACAAAATTTTGTATGCCAATCTTAACTAGATCCGAAAAAAAAAGATTCTTAGAACAAGAAATCTTAAAATCACAAATGGCCGAAGAGAATCCTTGGAATAATCTGAACCCCAATGACAAGAACGAAATCACTCCAGAAGATATCCAAGCGGCTCAATAAGATCCAAAGTTTCACATATTTATGGAGAAAATTCTAGAACAAGACATGGAAAAATATCTTTTAATGTTAGCCGAATTAGGGGCAAAACTTCCAAAAGATTTTGACGTAAACCATTTGAAAGATACACCAGAAATGAATGAGATTGAGTTATCACAACCTACACCAACAATAGATCCAGTTGCAGCTTTAACATCACAGATGCAACTGTTACAATAGAAAATACAAGATATGACGCAAGGGACTACCAAGAGATATGCGGTACAGGACATTTGTCCTTATCCATTTGACGCAACAGTTGGTTTGCTACCCTTTCCGAGACATTGTGAATTCCCAAAGTATGATAAGTACAATGGACGAACAGATCCCATAGATCATATACGAGAATTTAAAATGATGAGTCTTGATTTTTCTCAAGAAGAGACTTATTTGATAAGGTTATTCCCAAGGAGTTTGGGAGGTGCATGTATGGAATGGTTCTCAAAACTACAACCTGGTATAAAAACGTTTGAGGAACTTGTTAACAAGTTTATCTCTCACTGTTCATTCAACATCCAAAATGATGTTACTATCAAGGATCTCTACAAATTAAAGCAAAACAAAGGAGAAACATTCTTGTCTTTTCTCCAAAGGTGGCGATGATTGTTCGCTAGGTATCCTCGATCTATTCCAGAGGAAGAAAAGATGGAATTATTCATTGAGAACTTGACAGAAGAAATGAGCTATCGGCTAGAATTATAATGTCCACCCACTTTCGAAAAAGTCATAGAAAATGGTCTTAAGATTGAGGAAGCATTAGTGAAACGGGGAGTTATCAAACATTACAATGACAAATCAAATAACTACTCCAATCAACACTCAAGTAATCATAAACCATAAATTTGGCAAAAGAATCGCAACACAAATGAAACAACAAGCGATTCACAAAATGTCAAACCAGTTTTCAACTTGATTGCATCTTCTTCAAATAATCAAAACATTGACCAAAAAGTCCAGTCAAATACCATGCAGAACAACGAATGCACAAAAACACTACCATATCAAAAACCATCAAATCGACAAAATTTCACACCTTTAGGTCAATCAATGGAATCAGCGATGAAGGAACTAGTTATTGGAGGCCTTCTCACTGCACAGGAAGCTAGGTTCTGGGATCCAAAAGTCAAACCATCATGGTGGAATGACGCTGATTATTGCAACTATCATAATAACAAGGGTCATGAAACAAATGACTGTATGGAATTGAAACATGTAGTACAAGATTTGGTGGACAGCAAAAAAGTGTATGTGGAAGGACCTCAAAATAACAATGATCATTTGGCCTTCAAAGATCCACTGCCAAATTATGACAAAGGTGCATCATCATCAAACAACAAAGGGAATAACGCAAATAATGTCTATAACACAACAATCTTGTGTCTATCTGAAGTCAAATATGATCATATAGTTAGTGATAACATTGAGGAAAATGACACCAACAACGTTACCTCTTTGGATTTACTCCCAAGCATGCAAAACTCTGATAATCAAATCAATGTTTTAAAAATCAGAGATAATCAAGAACATCAACCAGCAAATGCCATGACTCAGGGGCAATCAAAAGTTATGTTAAGAGGAATTGGATCCACACATGCAGTTCCACCTCCATCAGATTATGATATTATTAATCAAATGCAAAACACCCCTCAAGAGAATCAAGAACGTCAACCAGCAAATGGCATAACTAGGGGGCAAGCCAAGGTAGTATTAAAAGGAGTAGGATCTCAACGTGCATTTATGCCCCAATCTCATTATAGTATTGTTGATCAATTACAAAATATCCCCGCCCAAATCTCAATACTAGAACTCCTAAAGTTGTCACCATCACATAAAGAAGTTCTCAAGCAAGCATTAGTTGCCACAACCGTACCAAAAAATTTGGATGTGTGTCAATTACAAGCTATGGTGGGACATCTGACTACCCCTCATTGTCTATCATTCTCTTAATAGGATGATGTCTCATTAAACCATCTACATAACACAACATTGCATATCGAAGTTTGTATCCATAATCATCCTATTAAGAGAGTTCTAATAGATGGGGGAGCTGGTTTGAACATTTGCACCCTCAAATTAGTCCATGCACTAGGATATTCCGAAGACGCTATTGATGCTCGATGGAAAATGACCATCAAAGCCTATGATGAGGAGGAAAGATCATCCAAAGGTTTGATTGTATTACCCATTCAACTGGGGCCTGTGATGAAGCATATAGCATGTCAAGTATTAGATAGAGAATTGACATACAACATACTCTTAGGACGACCCTGGATTCATGAAATGCAGGCCATACCTTCTACATACCATCAATGCCTGAAGTTTCCAGTAAACGGACAAGAGGTGACTATAGCTGTTGATTATAATCACCCACAACATTGTGAGACATTAAGAATATCTCAAGAAGCCTTTGTCCCTCACAATAGGGAAGCTTCAAGTTCATTATCATCCAAGAATGAACAAAGTCCAAGCATCACTACCAAGTGGGTACAAAAGAAAGGTAAAGAAAAGGAAACAAGTCATGATGAAACAAACAAATCGGATACACAAACTTCTCTATCACACAAATTTCAAAAGCAAGTTCAGTTGACAAATAAAGGAATGGGATAGTACTCAATTGAGCAATCGCTTAACTTATCACAGTTAATGACATCTCCTAGGAAATATGGTCAACCATCACTAATCAAACCTCCAACATCTGTACCTACCACAGTTCTTCATGAAACATTTGTAAAATCTGGAACCATAGCAGAAGAAACAGACAACAAAGCAATCCTGGATTGGCTATACAAGGATGAAGAAACATCAACATCAGAGACCGATATCAAAAATGTTAGCATCAACACAGACAAGTATGGAAAAGGAAAGGATATTCGTGAAAAGATGGGTTATGAAGGACAAGGACCATTGGGGTTAAGAAAGGAGGGAATCTTAGAACCTATCACACCTCTCACTCTCCATACAAAAGAAAAACTAGGACTAGGATACTCCGAAGAAGAGAAGCAAGAGAAAAAAAATATAGCTATGGGAAATATCCTTCACTTTAGAGAGGGTTCTGAAACAGACTCAAATGAATATGAGTGGGAATTACCTTGTGATATACTTGACATTGATATTACAGTCGATGTGATTCAAAAATATGCACCTACACGTGAGGAGGGCCAAGGCTCGGGGTCTATACCATTCGTCGAGGAATCACTAAATATCGATGACTCTAGTGAGGACGAACAGAATTTGAGTGAACTAGATGATTTCGAAGAGGGTACCATCATGGATCTTGATATCCCAAATGACAATTATGATGATCTTGCTATCCTCACCCTTACCTCCATTGACCTAAATCAATCTGATGATACCATGCCATTAATCCATTTGGAACTTATTGATTGGGAACCTGCCGAACCATTGACTGTACCAAAATTTGAAAATGATGATGCTATCATACATTTCCTTTGTCATACCGAACCTGATACAAATGCTATCCATAATACTCATAACAATATGACTCAGCAGGAGGGTGTCAAATCTTCCAGTTGCAAAATTAACAACAGGGAAAATAGATCTAATGGTGAAAACCATTCTATGGCAGCATTAGATCTGGAAAAAGTAAAAATAAAGAACGCATCCAACGGTGAAAACCTTTCAGAGGCACTAAAGGATGGAAGATTTGACACTCTCCCAGAACACTATCATGAGCGATCATCAGTTCTAGTTGAACCTACACAAGCGGTGGACATTGGCACAGAAGAGAAGGAAAAAGTACTATATCTAGCAGAATCAATGACAGAACAAGAAAGACCGGCATTCATCCAATTCTTCAAAGCAAGAAGCATCAACTTTGCTTGGTCATATTCTGATATGCCAGGTTTAGATCCAAATCTGCTTATGCATCATTTGTCTTTGCCAAAAGGAATCAAGCCTATTAAACAAAAATTAAGAAAAATGCACCCCCACATTGCATTAATGGTCAAAATAGAGCTAAAGAAATTACTGGATGCAGGATTCATACGATCTATAGATTATGCTGAATGGATATCAAATCTTGTGCCTATTTCCAAGCTAGACAATAGCATCAGAATCTGCACAGATTTCAGGGACCTCAATAAAGCATGCCCGAAGGATGATTTTCCACTTCCAAATATAGACATCATTGTAGACTTGACGGCAGGGCATGCCATGTTATCAATCATGGACGGTTTCTCTAGGTACAATCAAATAAGAATAGCTCCAGAAGATCAAGAAAAGATGGCTTTTACATGTCCATGGGGAACCTTCTGCTGGAACATCATGCCATTTGGTTTAAAGAATGCAGGAGTGACTTATCAAAGAGCAATGACAACGATCTTCCATGATATGATGCACACTTTCATGGAGGATTATGTCGATGACATCTTGGTGAAATCTACTACTAGGGAAGAACATTTGCATATCCTAGATAAAATATTCACACGGATGGAAAAATTTAATGTCAGGTTAAACCCTAAGAAGTGTGTCTTCGGGGTTACATCAACAAAGTTACTAGGATACATTGTTTCAGCAAAGGGCATTGAAGTGGATCCGGCAAAAGTCAAAGCTATAATGGAGATGCCACCTCCTAGGAACATCAGCCAACTACGATCACTACAAGGACGACTTCAATCATTCTGGAGATTCATCTCCTAGTTGGCAGATAGAAGTCACCCTTTCAATCATCTATTGCATAAACACATAGTTTTCATGTGGGATGAGAAGTGTGAAGCACTTTCAATCAGATCAAACAATATCTAATGTCACCACCTATTCTCATACCACCAACACAGGGAAGGCCTCTCATTTTGTACATTGCCATGACAGATATATCTTTGGGGGCACTCTTAGCACAAGAAGATAATACAGGAAAAGAGCATGCTATCTACTACATCAGTAGAACTTTAAATGGCTATGAAATAAACTATACATTCATAGAAAAGTCTTGCTTAGCAGTGGTGTTTGCTACTCAAAAGTTAAGACACTACATGATGGCTCATACAATCAGGTTAATTGCAAAGATTGATCCTTTGAAGTATCTATTAAGTAAAGCTGCCTTAACAGGTAGATTGGCAAAATGGGTTATGCTCTTAAGTGAATTTGACATTCAATATGTTGAGAGAAAGGCAATTAAGGGACAAGCAATTGCTGAACAGCTAGCTGAAGCTCCTCTATCAGATGATCACCCAATGACAATGGAATTCCCAGATGCAGACATCATGATAGCAATGCCCCAACAATGGATACTATACTTTGATGGATCGTATACACAACGAGGATCAGGAGCAGGAATCTTGTTCATATCTCCCCAAGGACACACAATTCCGAAGTCATATAGACTCATGTTTCAATGTACAAACAATGTAGCAGAATATGAAGCATTGATTATTGGGGTCAAGATTGCAATTCAATGGAAAATCATAGATTTACAGGTCTATGGGGACTCTCAACTGGTTATTTATCAAGTCAATGATGAATATCAAACCAAAGATGACAAATTGATGCCTTACAAGCAACAAATAGATAATCTGAAACAATCCTTTACTAATATCAAGTTTGATCAGATTCCAAGGGTGGAGAACAAAGCTGTTGATGCTATGGCTATGATCGCTTCATTACTACAATTGCCTGAGAAGCGTATTTGTTATGAGTTTATGGTAGAACAAGTATCATGTCCTTCCCATTATCAATCAGAATCCGCTACCATATGTCATCTAGAAACCACTGAACCCTCCATATACGAAACAACCTATGCTTATCTAAAAGATGATATCCTACCTCCTGACCTTTCCAAGAATCAAAAACGCAACTTTATCGATCAATCCGCCCGACACACTTTAATCACAGATGTCCTTTATCGTCGAGGTCTTGATGGTACACTACTTCAATGTCTAGAATGCAATGAATCTGAAATGACCTTATGAGAAGTTCACGAGGGTATTTTTGGTACTCACTCGAGTGGAATAACCCTAGCCAAGAAACTCCTCCGTTTGGGTTATTATTGGCCTTGCATGGAAAAAGAATCATATCAATTTGTCAAGAAATGCCAAAAATGTCAGGTTCATAGCAATCTGATTCATGCACCGGCACAAGAACTACATCCTTTTACATCAACATGGCCTTTCTGTCAATGGGGCCTAGATCTGGTAGGCAAAATACATCCATCTTCATCTAATGGACACAAGTTCATTATCACGGCTACAGAATACTTCATGAAGTGGATAGAGGCAGTACCTCTTACTACCATCACTGGGAAACAGATCTCCTCATTCATCTTGAACTACATCATCTGTCGATATGGAATCCCTCAATCTATAATCACAGATAATGGATGATCTTTCAAAAATCAAGATGTTCAAGAGTTATGTGAAAAGTTTCCACATACAACATCATTTTTCAACACCATACTATCCTCAAGGGAATGGCCAAGCAGAGGCCTCAAACAAAACCATACTCAAAATTCTCAAAAAGACGGTTAATGATGTTGGACGTGATTGGCATGTTCAACTCAATCCTGCACTATGGGCCTACAGAACAAGCATCAGAACACCAATGGGAGCTACACCATTTGCTTTGGTATATGGATCAGAAGCCATATTACCCATTGAAGTTGAAATTCCATCCCTTCGTGTATCACTCAAAGGTATCATTTCAGATGAAGATATAGGGTATCTAGATTGCAGAACTGGAATTGCTGGATGAACGTCCTCAACAAGCTGTAAATCATCTAACAGCTTATCAACAAAGGATGTCAAGGAGTTACAATCACAGGGTAAAACCAAGGGTCTTTCAGGTTGGTGACTTGGTACTAAAGGAAAACCCTAGGAATCAGCAGGACAGGGAGAAGAAAGGAAAATTTGAGCCTAACTGGCTTGGTCCATTTGTTGTCATATCAGTGTATGGATCAGGGCATATCAGCTATCAATGTCAGAAGGGGATCTGTTTGATGAACCTATCAACAGTATTCATCTCAGAAAATTCTACGCTTAAAGTCTCCTAGTGCACGGGGAAAATTCTGAAAATTGTTTCCTTGGTGAAAACCTGGCAAACAGGCATCTTGGCAAAACGCAAAAATACAAAAAAATAAAATAACAAGAAAATACAAAAAAAAGGGAAAATAGGAAAAATACAAAGGGTGTAATCAAAGCGTGTGGTGAAAACCTGGAAACAGGCGTCATATGTGATTCTAAGATCAGCTTTCCCATCTATTTGGATATATGTTAGGATCATTCATCTGAAGGTCGGTATCAATTCATATCATATCATTCGTCTAGCCATCATTACATCCACTATCAAGTCATGTCACATGGTCAACATATAACTCCATAGCTTGGGGGCAACATCTGGAAATCTAGGGGCAATCCAAATGTATCAATTGCATCCGGTGATAGAAAATCAAAAACAAAGATCAAAACGCAATTTCAATCATTGTCAGAAGAATCAACCATCCTTATCAAAAAAATCCAAAAACATGTCAAATAGGAAACTCTAAAAAGGAAAAATCCAAAAACATAGGTCTGTGTCAGTCGAACTACGTGGTCTCTATGTGTAACGTAGGCAAGGCTAATCTTAAATCAGCCCCGAGACCCCTAAGATAGGTTGGTAGGTTAGGTCTTTGGTCAAAAATCTCAAAAATCCAAAAACATGTCAAAATCAGGATGGATGATCTAAAATCTGATAAATGAATGAAACACTCTAAGTGAACAATGGATAAATTATACTTTTTGATTATCATTTCTTTAGAGTGACTCAATGATGTATTGAACTAGAGGAACAAGGAAAAAGAATGATATTTTTATTGTCTGGTGTATGTGCAATAATCATATAAATGTGTAAATTGTCAGGGGATGTGCTATGCAAATGTATCACCAATGACATTCAAAATTCACACACTCAAATGATAATCTTTTCTTGTTTACACAATGAATGCTCAGGTCATCTCAGTTCAAATTATACCTCGATGCTTGTGTTTGATTGTAATATCAAAAATCATGAAAGAAGTACTCAGATCGTCATTGGATTAACACAACCATCAACACTTGTATTAAATTTCAACATTCAATAAAAGCTCTATGATGATACCAAGCACAAAAAGACTGTACAATGACATCTGTTTTGCATATCATTGTATGATTAAATTAGATTACATTCATCATCATTCATTATCTGCAGAGTATTTGTTGCATAAAGGACTCCAATCAATGATTATCTAATCTACTAAAGAGATTGAGTATACTTGACATAAAATCATCAAAAATATATAGCATCATCATTTGCATCATTATCTCATCATTAAAATTTTCATCATCCATACACATTTTGCATCATAATGGACATTCATTTATCAAATACATTGTGCATTTACATCATCACTTTCATCACATCTTTTATCATCTACATCATAAAACATCATTACATCATCATTAAAATTATGTTATAGATACAATCATGTATCCATACATTTAAAAATAATAAAATCACATCATTACACCCATCAAAGATCATCCATCATAAGATCATTTCCATATAAATCATCATTTAGAATCCATACATCACATCATATATCCACATATCATTTATCCATCCATAACATACATCATTGCATCATCACATTTAGAATAAACTCATCACATAAAGCATGTAAAAACATCCATCACATAGAAATCATGAAGCCATCATCATAACCATATCAAATGCATCCCATATATATATCAAAAATGTCAAGTATACAATGACGTCAGACATAAAAATACATCATCATACAAAGAGGTACATCATAAAATACATTAGTGAGGATCAAAAATAGCCTCTATGACCTGCTACTGCTAGAATGAGTAGGCCCAACAAGACCTGTACCACCACCACCCCCAGAAGGACCCGAATCTCTCGAATCTCTATGTGGAGGCTGTGTCACCCCCTCACTGACTGTCCATGTATGAGTCCACCCAGATCTTGATGGGGCATAACTAACTCAGCGCTCAGTAGGCACTACATCATGATACCGACCTCTGTAAAACTCAGCCTCTCGAGCAGCCTACGACACCTCTCTCATATAATCACCTATAGAGGTGCCATCAGCCACTCTCTAGAGGGTCTCGGCTCTCTCCTATGCTCTCTCGGAAATATACCGTGCATTGTCTCTCTCAGTTGTCAGGGTATCAACCTATGTCTACATGGCGACTAACTGCCCCTATATCTGTGCCAAGGCCTATGCGTGAGTCTGTGCCTATGCCTACATCTAGGTCTGAGTCTGCACAAGCATGCCCCGAGCCTGTACCAACTGCCCTTGCAGTGTATCAACTTGTGCCTGCAAAGTCTGGACCTATGCTTGGAGCCCAGCTACCTGTCTTTGTTGTCCTACTACTAGCACTATCACTGCCTGCCTCTTATGAGGCCTACTAGAAGAGGGTGCACTATGAATGTCTAGACCTGGTCCTCTATATCCCCCACTCCCGCCATCACTGTCACTGCTGCTGCTATCCTCACTATCTGAACTACTACTCTCTAAGCTCTCATCTACTGGGATATCACCCTCTACCCCGATGACATCCTCTACCTCATCCTCCTCTACTGGTAATGGTGCGGGCTCATCAGGAATGGTGAGGCGAGGAGGGGGAACAAAAGCCAAAAATATCGCGTACTCCTCTGTCACGGGTGCGACTGCAATATCTCATTGCATGTCCCAAGCAGATGGTTGTAATGCTTTATATCCCTCTACAAGGACGTCATAGGATAGCATGGGACCCCAATCTGGAATATCCATGTGTCACCATGCATAGTGGGCTACCCCTTGTGGCATGCACTGAATAATGCCATACTGTCTGTAAACCCGACGGAGCAAGAATCTCTTGAGAACAAAAGGAGACCAACCAATGAGGAACATAGAGTCACACAAGAACCCCAACACTACACCATCCTCCTCCCACTCCTCACAGTCAAGATAGGGGTGCCATATCACTGTGTCTATGTCATCAAAAACCCGCCTCCAATGCTCTAACTTGCCCATCCGGGCCTATGTAAATTGACCACTATATCTAAAAACATATGGCCGGCCAGCTGGTCTATCTGCAATGGGAAATGACCGATAAATAGCAAAGTGCTCCCACACCCATATCTGTAACAAGGTTTCCCCTATGGATATACTTTGTGCACTTAGGTACATGATGGAATAAAGATCATGATAAAGATGTGCTAACATGCACATCCCCCACGCATATCTGATACCATGTACCAACATACTCTCCAGTGTCCCTCCCCAGCCAACGAGGAATCCCTTTGACCTGCAATCAGGGAAAAGGAATCCTCCAATAAATCTAGCTGGCACTGTTGGTAATGTTGCATAAGAGTCTGCGATCCTCTGCCATCAAACACTAGGACCCTCAATATCCTGATCCTGAAATACTCAACGGAGAGCATCTCTGCTACTAGTCCCATCAGAGTCATATGTAACTATCTCCCCCATGAACGGAATGCGTAAGATACGCCACACATCCTCCGAGGTGACTGTCATCTCATTGGTAGGTAAATGAAAGGTGTTGTGGTCGCTATGCCACCTCTCAGCCAATGCCGTCAACAAACCCCGATTAATCCTAATTTGGGGCATGTCAAGTAAACTCATAAGGCCACACTGGCCTATCACCTAGAGCTCATCCGGTGTCAAATGTGGTATCAAATCAGTCATCTGCGGAAACCTCTCTCACATCTAGAGAATACCTAGATCCTCCTATCATCATAACGAAAAGAAAATCTACAATTAGTGAACTATGTCAGGAATTAAATGTCATTCTAATATCAAGTCCGTTTCAAAAGAAAAAAACTTTGGTATGAATTTTCGATCAAAATTCATAGGCGAACATCAAACTTCACCTATCATGAGGTTCATCAAAACATTATCTAGATCTCGCCAATCATGAGATTTATCAAATATTGAATCAAACCTCACCTATCATGAGGTTCATCAAACCATTATCTAGATCTCGCCTATCATGAGATTTATCAGGTATTGAATCATTTCCTCACCTATCATGAGGATCATCAAGAAATAGGGTTTCTTCTCACCTATCATGAGAGTTGATTTTATTTACTTTAATCAACAACCAACATCAAGAATGTGGATTGTCAAATCATACCAATTAGAAGAATCGACATGATCAAAATTGAAATAATCAAAATTCACTAAGTCAAAATCTTCAATTCTGACATGGAAGTGCTAAAACAGGCTTCGAAAGCACTAAATCCTAAAAGTGCTATTTTATCATCCAAAAGCGCTAAATCAGGAACTCAGAGCATTAAAACCATGAAACTGCTATTTCAACACCCGAAAGCGCTAAAACAGGTTTCAAAAGTGCTAAAACTCCCATGGCACTACTTTTCCGCATCAAAGCACTAAAACAGGCCGTCATAGCACCACTTTACTAGAAGCGCTAGAACAAACCATCAAAGCGTTGAAAATATCAAAGTGCTAGAATCTGAGTTCAAGGTGCTACTTCTTGACTCCTAAGCACTAATTCACTGAAAGCGCTAATTTATTGACTGGAAGCGCTAGAGTTGTACACACAAGTGCTAAAACTCAAAGCGCTAGACTACCTAACAGAAGTGCTACATTAGAATGTAAGTGCTATAGCGCAACTTCAAAGTGCTAAAAGGGACCTAGACACACCTAAAACCTAAAAAGCATAAAAAAATGAAAGTACATGAATTACAAGGAAGTCAAGGGGTACATACCAGAGGTCCATACGCAGGCGGCCATCTATGACACTGAATGCGCTCGAACCGGTGAGTGTGGTAAGGAATAGGCATCTTTCTCCAGGTGGCAGAAATGTCTCTATCACTATGAATTTTCAAACTCCAAAAGCAAATAATGAATTGAAAATGACCTTTAAGTACTATTTATAATTTTTGAAAGGTATTTTTGTGGGATTT
>CM021101.1:764917246-765009432 GCA_007115665.2 Sequoiadendron giganteum
TGAAGGACAAGGACCATTGGGGTTAAGAAAGGAGGGAATCTCAGAACCTATCACACCTCTCACTCTCCATACAAAAGAAAAACTAGGACTAGGATACTCTGAAGAAGAGAAGCAGGAGCTACAAAGGACAACTATGGAAAATATCCTTCACTTTAGAGATGGTTCTGAAACAGACTCAAATGAATATGAGTGGGCATTACCTTGTGATCTACTTGACATTGATATTCCAGTCGATGTGATTCAAAAATATGCACCTACACGTGAGGAGGGCCAAGGCTCGGGGTCTATACCATTCGTCGAGGAATCACTAAACATCAATGACTCTAGTGAGGATGAACAAAATTTGAGTGAACTAGATGATTTCGAAGAGGGTACCATCATGGATCTCGATATCCCAAATGATAATTATGATGATCTTGTTGTCCATACCCTTACCTCCATTGACCTAAATCAGTCTAATGATACCATGCCATTGATCCATCCAAAACTTATTGATTGGGAACCCATCGAACCATTGACTGTACCGAAATTTGAAAATGATGATGCTATCATGCATTTCCTTTGTCATACCAAACCTGATACAAATTCTATCCATACTACTCATAATAATATGACTCAACAGGAGGGTGTCAAATCTTCCAGTTGCAAAATTAACAATAGGGAAAATAGATCTAATGGTGAAAACCATTCTATGGCAGCATTAGATCTGGAAAAAGTAAAAATAAAGAACACATCCAATGGTGAAAACCTTTCTGAGGCACTAAAGGATGGAAGATTTGACACTCTCCCAGAACACTATCATGAGTGATCATCAATTCTAGTTGAACCTACACAATCAGTGGACATTGGCACAGAAGAGAAGGCAAAAGTACTACATCTAGCAGAATCAATGACTGATCAAGAGAGGCCAAAATTTATCAACTTCTTCAAAGCAAGAAGCATCAACTTCGCTTGGTCATATTCTGATATGCCAGGCTTAGATCCAAATCTACTTATGCATCATTTGTCTTTGCCAAAAGGAATCAAGCCTGTTAAACAAAAATTAAGAAAAATGCACCCCCACATTGCATTAATGGTCAAAACAGAGCTAAAGAAATTACTGGATGCTAGATTCATACGATCTATAGATTATATTGAATGGATATCAAATCTTGTGCTTGTTTCCAAGCCAGACAATAGCATTAGAATCTGCATAGATTTCAAGGACCTCAATAAAGCATGCCCGAAGGATGATTTTCCACTTCCAAATATAGACATCATTGTGGACTTGACGGCAAGGCATGCCATGTTATCAATCATGGATAGTTTCTCTGGGTACAATCAAAGAAGAATAGCTCCAGAGGATCAAGAAAAGATGGATTTTACATGTCCATGGGGAACTTTCTGCTGGAACGTCATGCCATTTGGTTTAAAGAATGCAGGAGCAACTTATCAAAGGGAAATGACTACGATCTTCCATGATATGATGCACACTTTCATGGAGGATTATGTGGATGACATCTTGGCGAAATCTACTACTAGGGAAGAACATTTGCATATCCTAGATAAAATCTTCACACGGATGGAGAAATTTAATGTCAGGTTAAACCCTAAGAAATGTGTCTTCGGGGTTACATCAGCAAAGCTACTAGGATACATTGTGTCAGCAAAGGGCATTGAGGTGGATCTAGTGAAATTCAAAGCTATAATGGAGATGCCACCTCCTAGAAACATCAGCCAGCTCAGATCACTACAAGGACGGCTTCAATCAATCCAGAGATTCATCTCCCAGTTTGTAGATAGGAGTCATCCTTTCAATCATCTATTGCATAAACACATAGTTTTCAGGTGGGATGAGAAGTGTGAAGCGACATTCAATCAGATCAAACAATATCTAATGTCACCACCTATTCTCATACCACCAACATAGGGAAGGCCTCTCATTTTGTACATTGCCATGACAGATATATCTTTGGGGGCACTCTTAGCATAGGAGGATCATGAAGGAAAAGAGCACGCCATCTACTAGATCAGTAGAACTTTAAATGGCTATGAAATAAACTATACATTCATAGAAAAGTCTTGCTTAGCAGTGGTGTTTGCTACTCAAAAGTTGAGACACTACATGATGGCTCATACAATCAAGTTAATTGCAAAGATCGACCCTTTGAAGTATCTACTAAGTAAAGCTGCCTTATTGGAAAAATGGGTTACGCTCCTAAGTGAATTCGACATTCAATATGTCGAGAGAAAGGCAATAAAGGGACAAGTAATTGTTGAACAACTAGCTGAAGCTCCTCTACCGGATAATCGCCCAATGACAATGGAATTCCCAGATGCAGACATCATGACAGTAATGCCCCAACAATGGATATTATATTTTGATGGATCGTATACACAACGAGGATCAGGAGAAAGGATTTTATTCATCTCTCCCCAAGGACACACAATTCCAAAATCATACAGACTCATGTTTCAATGTACCAATAATGTGGCAGAATATGAAGCATTGATTATTGGGGTCAAGATTGCAATTCAATGGAAAATCACAGATTTACAAGTCTATGGGGACTCTCAACTGGTTATTTATCAATTCAATGATGAATATCAAACCAAAGATGACAAATTGATGCCTTACAAACAACAAATAGATAATCTGAAACAATCCTTTGCTAGTATCAAGTTTGATCAGATTCCAAGGGTGGAGAACAAAGCTGCAGATGCTATGGCTACGATCGCTTCATTACTACAATTGCCTGAGAAGCATGTTTGTTATGAGTTTATGGTAGAACAAGTATCATGTCCTTCCCATTATCAATCAGAATCTGCTACCATATGTCATCTAGAAACCACTGAAACCTCCATATACGAAAAAACCTATGCTTATCTGAAAGATGATATCCTACCTCCTGACCTTTCCAGGAATCAAAAACACAACTTTATCTATCAATCCGCCCGACACACTTTAATCACAGATGTCCTTTAATGTCAAGGTCTTGATGGTACACTACTCTGATGTCTACAACGCAATGAATCTAAAACGGCCCTACAAGAAGTTCATGAGGGTATTTGTGGTACTCACTTGAGTGGAATAACCCTAGCCAAGAAACTCCTCTGTTTAGGTTATTATTGGGCTTGCATGGAAAAAGAATCATATCATTTTGTTAAGAAATACCAAAAATGTCAGGTTCACAGCAATCTGATTCATGCACCGGCACAAGAACTACATCCTTTTACATCAACATGGCCTTTCTGTCAATGGGGCCTAGATCTAGTAGGCAAAATACATCCATCTTCATCTAATGGACACAAGTTCATTATCACAGCTACAGAATACTTCACGAAGTGGATAGAGGTAGTTCCTCTTACTACCATCACTGGGAAATAGATCTCCTCATTCATCTTGAACTACATCATTTGTCGATATGGAATCCCTCAATCTATAATCACAGATAATGGACGATGTTTCAAAAATCAAGATGTTCAAGAGTTATGTGAAAAGTTCCACATACAACATCATTTTTCAACACCATAGTATCATCAAGGGAACGGCCAAGCAGAGGCCTCAAACAAAACCATACTCAAAATTCTCAAAAAAACGGTTAACGATGTTGGACGTGATTGGCATGTTCAACTCAATCCTGCACTATGGGCCTACAGAACAAGTATCAGAACACCAATGGGAGCTACACCATTCACTTTGGTATATGGATCAGAAGCCATATTGCCCATTGAGGTTGAAATTCCATCTCTTTGTGTATCACTCAAAGGTATCATTTCAGATGAAGATTATAGGGTATCTAGATTACAGGAACTAGAATTGCTAGACAAGCGTCATCAACAAGCTGTAAATCATCTAATAGCTTATCAACAAAGGATGTCAAGAAGTTACAATTACAGGGTTGAACCAAGGGTCTTTCAAGTTGGTGACTTGGTACTAAAGGAAAACCCTAGGAATCAGCAGGACAGGGAGAAGAAAGGAAAATTTGAGCCTAATTGGCTTGGTCCGTTTGTTGTCATATCAGTGTATGGATCAAGGGAATATCAGCTATCGACATCAGAAGGGGATCTGTTTCATGAACCTATCAATAGTATTCATCTCAGAAAATTCTACGCTTAAAGTCTCCTAGTGCACGGGGAAAATTCTGAAAATTGTTTCCTTGGTGAAAACCTGGCAAGCAGGCATCTTGGCAAACGCAAAAATACAACAAAAAAAAATAAAATAACAAGAAAATACAAAAAAAAGGGAAAATAGGAAAAATACAAAGGGTGTAATCAAAGCGTGTGGTGAAAACCTGGAAATAGGCGTCATATGTGATTCTAAGATCATATTTCCCATCTATTTGGATATATGTCAGGATCATTCATCTGAAGGTCGGTATCAATTCATATCATATCATTCGTCTAGCCATCATTACATCCACTATCAAGTCATGTCACATGGTCAACATATAACTCCATAGCTTAGGGGCAACATCTAGAAATCTAGGGGCAATCCAAACGTATCAATTGCATCCGGTGATAGAAAATCAAAAACAAAGATCAAAACACAATTTCAATCATTGTTAGTAGAGTCAACCATCCTTATCCAAAATCCAAAAACATGTCAAATAGGAAACTCTAAAAAGGAAAAATCCAAAAACATAGGTTTGTGTCAATCGAACTACATGGTCTCTATGTGTGTAACGTAGGCAAGGCTAATCTTAAATCAGCCCCGAGACCCCTAAGATAGGTTGGTAGGTTAGGTCTTTGGTCAAAAATCTCGAAAATCCAAAAACAAGTCAAAATTAGGATGGATGATCTAAAATCTGATAAATGAATGAAACACTCTAAGTGAACAATGGATAAATTATACTTTTTGATTATCATTTCTTTAGAGTGACTCAATGATGTATTGAACTAGAGGAACAAGGAAAAAGAATGATATTTTTATTGTCTGGTGTATGTGCAATAATCATATAAATGTGTAAATTGTCAGGGGATGTGCTATGCAAATGTATCACCAATGACATTCAAAATTCACACACTCAAATGATAATCTTTTCTTGTTTACACAATGAATGCTCAGGTCATCTCAGTTCAAATTATACCTCGATGCTTGTGTTTGATTGTAATATCAAAAATCATGAAAGAAGTACTCAGATCGTCATTGGATTAACACAACCATCAACACTTGTATTAAATTTCAACATTCAATAAAAGCTCTATGATGATACCAAGCACAAAAAGACTGTACAATGACATCTGTTTTGCATATCATTGTATGATTAAATTAGATTACATTCATCATCATTCATTATCTGCAGAGTATTTGTTGCATAAAGGACTCCAATCAATGATTATCTAATCTACTAAAGAGATTGAGTATACTTGACATAAAATCATCAAAAATATATAGCATCATCATTTGCATCATTATCTCATCATTAAAATTTTCATCATCCATACACATTTTGCATCATAATGGACATTCATTTATCAAATACATTGTGCATTTACATCATCACTTTCATCACATCTTTTATCATCTACATCATAAAACATCATTACATCATCATTAAAATTATGTTATAGATACAATCATGTATCCATACATTTAAAAATAATAAAATCACATCATTACACCCATCAAAGATCATCCATCATAAGATCATTTCCATATAAATCATCATTTAGAATCCATACATCACATCATATATCCACATATCATTTATCCATCCATAACATACATCATTGCATCATCACATTTAGAATAAACTCATCACATAAAGCATGTAAAAACATCCATCACATAGAAATCATGAAGCCATCATCATAACCATATCAAATGCATCCCATATATATATCAAAAATGTCAAGTATACAATGACGTCAGACATAAAAATACATCATCATACAAAGAGGTACATCATAAAATACATTAGTGAGGATCAAAAATAGCCTCTATGACCTGCTACTGCTAGAATGAGTAGGCCCAACAAGACCTGTACCACCACCACCCCCAGAAGGACCCGAATCTCTCGAATCTCTATGTGGAGGCTGTGTCACCCCCTCACTGACTGTCCATGTATGAGTCCACCCAGATCTTGATGGGGCATAACTAACTCAGCGCTCAGTAGGCACTACATCATGATACCGACCTCTGTAAAACTCAGCCTCTCGAGCAGCCTACGACACCTCTCTCATATAATCACCTATAGAGGTGCCATCAGCCACTCTCTAGAGGGTCTCGGCTCTCTCCTATGCTCTCTCGGAAATATACCGTGCATTGTCTCTCTCAGTTGTCAGGGTATCAACCTATGTCTACATGGCGACTAACTGCCCCTATATCTGTGCCAAGGCCTATGCGTGAGTCTGTGCCTATGCCTACATCTAGGTCTGAGTCTGCACAAGCATGCCCCGAGCCTGTACCAACTGCCCTTGCAGTGTATCAACTTGTGCCTGCAAAGTCTGGACCTATGCTTGGAGCCCAGCTACCTGTCTTTGTTGTCCTACTACTAGCACTATCACTGCCTGCCTCTTATGAGGCCTACTAGAAGAGGGTGCACTATGAATGTCTAGACCTGGTCCTCTATATCCCCCACTCCCGCCATCACTGTCACTGCTGCTGCTATCCTCACTATCTGAACTACTACTCTCTAAGCTCTCATCTACTGGGATATCACCCTCTACCCCGATGACATCCTCTACCTCATCCTCCTCTACTGGTAATGGTGCGGGCTCATCAGGAATGGTGAGGCGAGGAGGGGGAACAAAAGCCAAAAATATCGCGTACTCCTCTGTCACGGGTGCGACTGCAATATCTCATTGCATGTCCCAAGCAGATGGTTGTAATGCTTTATATCCCTCTACAAGGACGTCATAGGATAGCATGGGACCCCAATCTGGAATATCCATGTGTCACCATGCATAGTGGGCTACCCCTTGTGGCATGCACTGAATAATGCCATACTGTCTGTAAACCCGACGGAGCAAGAATCTCTTGAGAACAAAAGGAGACCAACCAATGAGGAACATAGAGTCACACAAGAACCCCAACACTACACCATCCTCCTCCCACTCCTCACAGTCAAGATAGGGGTGCCATATCACTGTGTCTATGTCATCAAAAACCCGCCTCCAATGCTCTAACTTGCCCATCCGGGCCTATGTAAATTGACCACTATATCTAAAAACATATGGCCGGCCAGCTGGTCTATCTGCAATGGGAAATGACCGATAAATAGCAAAGTGCTCCCACACCCATATCTGTAACAAGGTTTCCCCTATGGATATACTTTGTGCACTTAGGTACATGATGGAATAAAGATCATGATAAAGATGTGCTAACATGCACATCCCCCACGCATATCTGATACCATGTACCAACATACTCTCCAGTGTCCCTCCCCAGCCAACGAGGAATCCCTTTGACCTGCAATCAGGGAAAAGGAATCCTCCAATAAATCTAGCTGGCACTGTTGGTAATGTTGCATAAGAGTCTGCGATCCTCTGCCATCAAACACTAGGACCCTCAATATCCTGATCCTGAAATACTCAACGGAGAGCATCTCTGCTACTAGTCCCATCAGAGTCATATGTAACTATCTCCCCCATGAACGGAATGCGTAAGATACGCCACACATCCTCCGAGGTGACTGTCATCTCATTGGTAGGTAAATGAAAGGTGTTGTGGTCGCTATGCCACCTCTCAGCCAATGCCGTCAACAAACCCCGATTAATCCTAATTTGGGGCATGTCAAGTAAACTCATAAGGCCACACTGGCCTATCACCTAGAGCTCATCCGGTGTCAAATGTGGTATCAAATCAGTCATCTGCGGAAACCTCTCTCACATCTAGAGAATACCTAGATCCTCCTATCATCATAACGAAAAGAAAATCTACAATTAGTGAACTATGTCAGGAATTAAATGTCATTCTAATATCAAGTCCGTTTCAAAAGAAAAAAACTTTGGTATGAATTTTCGATCAAAATTCATAGGCGAACATCAAACTTCACCTATCATGAGGTTCATCAAAACATTATCTAGATCTCGCCAATCATGAGATTTATCAAATATTGAATCAAACCTCACCTATCATGAGGTTCATCAAACCATTATCTAGATCTCGCCTATCATGAGATTTATCAGGTATTGAATCATTTCCTCACCTATCATGAGGATCATCAAGAAATAGGGTTTCTTCTCACCTATCATGAGAGTTGATTTTATTTACTTTAATCAACAACCAACATCAAGAATGTGGATTGTCAAATCATACCAATTAGAAGAATCGACATGATCAAAATTGAAATAATCAAAATTCACTAAGTCAAAATCTTCAATTCTGACATGGAAGTGCTAAAACAGGCTTCGAAAGCACTAAATCCTAAAAGTGCTATTTTATCATCCAAAAGCGCTAAATCAGGAACTCAGAGCATTAAAACCATGAAACTGCTATTTCAACACCCGAAAGCGCTAAAACAGGTTTCAAAAGTGCTAAAACTCCCATGGCACTACTTTTCCGCATCAAAGCACTAAAACAGGCCGTCATAGCACCACTTTACTAGAAGCGCTAGAACAAACCATCAAAGCGTTGAAAATATCAAAGTGCTAGAATCTGAGTTCAAGGTGCTACTTCTTGACTCCTAAGCACTAATTCACTGAAAGCGCTAATTTATTGACTGGAAGCGCTAGAGTTGTACACACAAGTGCTAAAACTCAAAGCGCTAGACTACCTAACAGAAGTGCTACATTAGAATGTAAGTGCTATAGCGCAACTTCAAAGTGCTAAAAGGGACCTAGACACACCTAAAACCTAAAAAGCATAAAAAAATGAAAGTACATGAATTACAAGGAAGTCAAGGGGTACATACCAGAGGTCCATACGCAGGCGGCCATCTATGACACTGAATGCGCTCGAACCGGTGAGTGTGGTAAGGAATAGGCATCTTTCTCCAGGTGGCAGAAATGTCTCTATCACTATGAATTTTCAAACTCCAAAAGCAAATAATGAATTGAAAATGACCTTTAAGTACTATTTATAATTTTTGAAAGGTATTTTTGTGGGATTTTTATAACATTTTGATTGATTTTATCCATGAAATTAATTAAAACTCATCAAAGGACACATTTCTTCATCATTTTGTTGGGAGATAAATTATTTCATCATCGAAACACATCAAATCATAAAAAAATCATAAATTTTTGAATTTAAAAAAAAAAATCATCAAATCATTTATTTATCTCCCGAGGGGGCATATTATCATCAAATCATCTGAAAATCATGTTTGGGGCACACGAAAGAATTATCATCATCTGGAAAATAATGTCTGGGGCATGTCTGGGGCATATGGAATTATTTGATTATCATCGATCCTGGTAGTAGCAGTAAAAATATTCTTCGAAGCAATGCGTAAACACATCACTTTGAAGAGGGGAAAAATGTACACACCTAAAAATTGGTTTGGAGCATCCAATTAATTAAATACACATTATTTGATTAATATAGAAATATTAATTAAATACTGTTTAAATAAATAGAAATATTTATTTAATATAGTTCACTTTCAAATTCATCTTAATTAAATAAACAAAATTAAATACTTTGTTAGATTTAATTATCAAATCCCTATTTCAATCTATCACATCATTCTCAAATTAATTAAATAAGGTCAAACACTTTATTAATTAATTACCATATTCCTCTATTTAATTTCATAAATGACTATCCTATAGTTTGTTTTATTAAATTATTTATCTCCCTTTCCTAATTTAAATAAATCAAAATATTTGAATTAAGCATAAGGAATATTCCAATCTACATTCTCTCAAAAATGAATTAGATTTCCTATGTCTAATCTATGTCTAAATTTGTCACAATTAATGTTTTGAAACTTCACGGGAAGTTTTGGAGACAAATTTGGAATTTGATCTCTCAATCCTCTTCCATCAATTTTTCCTCCTCTCTTTCTTGGTGTTTTCATGGGTAGAGACAATCTCCATATTTCTCTCAATCTCCTCCATCTCTCACAATTCAATCCTCTAGATTGAATCCAAGCCTCTCAAAGCTTTCCCTGTGCATTTCTACAGCTAGGAAATCTATAAATACAAGCCTCATTGAACCAAAAAAAGGATCCAAATAATCAAGCTTTTACACCCTTACTCTGCAGGAATCTAGGCATCAAGCATCAAGCATTCAACAATCAAGCTTCACATCAATGGCTACCTCTTAGAGCTGTAATTATCTGTTTCACATCAATATCATGCTAGTTTAATTGATTTATCATTTAGCATTGCATTAACATCATCTCGTTCTTCAGATAGTCATTTTAACAGTCTTATTTGCTTAAACAATCTGAGAGCAATTTAGATTTAATAAATCTTTGGAGATAGAGAGCAATAGGACGCTTTCATTTGATTAATTTGTTGATTTGATTCAATTGTTTGATCATTTGATATAATTTCGTATTAAGAAGTGTATTTATGTTATTTACCTCATTCCACACTTACATTCGGTAATTTCGCGAAAAAGCAGGATACATGAAGAGTGTATAGTATACAATGATCAGTAGCCACATACCAAGAATTTGGGTGTAAATGAGGACCTTTCCTAGGAAAACCACCCATATGTATGTGTTGGAATATTTTATTTTCTCATATGACAAATAGAACAAAATTTATAGCATTTTCCAACTTTACACTACATGCAACTGACCCATTTTCTATCAACTAAACTTTGTTGACCATGAGAAAACAACTTGGAGCTATTAAAAATCCAGAGAGGTTATTGTAGAGGGGACCTACATGTTCCCGTATCCTCAGATGGAGTGTTTCCAAGTGTCACGGTTTCTAAGTAATCACTCATCAATTTTTTCTACCCTTTTGCACTTTGGCCTCTTAAAAGACTTTGTCGGTAGAATGTGGCTCAGACCATTTCGACATGTTTTTTTGTGAAAGTGAACCCTTCCTAGAATAAAACCACCTATACAAACATTTTGGAATAGTTAGTTTGGTCATATGATGAAAAGAGAAAAATCTACACATGTACCTTCCTCAACTTCTCGAGAGTATGAAGAATCTCTTCATTGAATATGTTATGTATCTCATTTAATTTGGTCTGCTTCATTTTCAAGTGTTTTTAGAGTAGACTAACCCCCTCTTCGTTCATGATAAAATCTTGTTCTTGTCTTTTAATTCCTTTTCTATGTGGTTAATTTTAGTCTTCTGTTGTTTTTCTTCAATTTCATCATTTCCAACTATTTCCTTTGCATCTTCAACTATTATTATCATCTTTGAAAATATCTTTTTGATTACAAAATCTAATATTTTTTTAAACAAGTTCTTTATAGAAATTCTTTACCTTTATAAATAAGACTTTTAGGTGTTCATCGCACTGACTCTCCTTTTTTCACTTACATTTTATATTGCTTCTTCCTTATCATCTATTTTGCATGGTATTTTCTCCACAAAATTCTTAAGTATACGAATCTTTGAATTCATTTGTTCATTTGTCAATCTGCCAATAAAGATTCGAATGATTTTAGGATACCCAAAATGGAAAATGTGGTAGCATAAACAAGGAAATGAGTTGTTTGAAAAATGCCTCAAAGAAATGTTGTCTCATGCTGATGGGCATCACCATGAGACCACATTTCTTTGAGATTTTTTTTAAAACAATTTAATACCTTGTCTATGATTTTTCTTAATATTATTCTTTGATAAAAAAATTCCATGCATCCATAGTTTGGTTGAAAGCACATGTTTTAGGATATTAGCCATAGCAACAAGGGGACCTTAGAATGGGGTATGCCATTTATCAAAATATAAAAGGGTGATTTTCATAAGCATTATGGTTGCAATTTCCTTAGTAGACACATGCAAAATATGGATGCATAAATAAGGCACATGAACTATTTGATGAAATGCCTCAATGACATATGTCCTCATGGTTGATGTAGATTCATTGACAAGGTAGTGAGAATTGTAAGAAAAATTCCTCAAAGAAATTGGGTCTCATAGTGATGTACATCACCATGAGACCCCATTTCTTTGAGGAATTTTTTCATACAATGTTCACTACCTTGTCAATGCATCCACATTGACAAGTTATTGAGCTAACTATCTTGCCAATGCTACCACATTGACAAGGTAGTGAGTTGTTTGAAAAAATGCCTCAAAGAAATGGGGTGTCATGGTGATGTATATCACCATGACACCCCATTTCTTTGAGGAATTTTTTCAAAGAGCTCACTACCTTTTCAATGCTACCACATTGACAAGGTATTAAGCTAACTACCTTGTAAACTCTACAACATTGATAAGGTAGTGAGTTGTTTGAAAAAATGCCTCAAAAAAATGTGGTGTCTTGTTGATATACATCACCATGACACCCCATTTATTTGAGGCTTTTTTTCAAATATCTCATTACCTTGTCAATGCTAGCACATTAACAAGGTAGTTAGATATTTGAAAACATACCTCAAATAAGTGGGGTCTCATAGTGATATACATCATCATGACACCCCATTTATTTGAGGCATTTTTTCAAACAACTCACCACCTTGTCATTTCTACCTTGTAGGAAAACTAATAAAAGGACAATATGAGAACTATATATTCAAAGTAAGAGTTTATATTTTTAATGTAAAAAAATGCATTTACACATTACTAAATTTAGGATATTAATAAAATGGTATAAAATTTAAGAAGAAAGGGCACAAACATACATTTTTTAAGAGATAAATCAAACTGATTTTTTAAAGGATGTATTGCTAGTGGTTAATCATTGAGTAAAAATATTCATTCTCATAAAAGTTCCAAAATCAATAGGATGAATGATAGAATGAGGTAATGAATAAAAAAAAAATTATTAAAAATTGACTACTTAATCAAGTGGACCAACTTCTATTGAGTCAAATAATGAACTCACAACCAATGAATTAAGAGCAAAGTCACCTATCTATAAGTGGGGTTAGAAGGAATATTGTTTAAAATATTCCTCTAAGAAATGGGATCTCGTGGTGATGTACATCCCATATGATGCAAATGGGTTTTCAAAACAAAATATAAGGAGGATGAATCCATGAAAAAATATAAAGCACAAGTTGTTTCAAAGGGATGTGATCAACATGAGAGCATTATTTATAATGATACATTTGCACCCATCGTGAAGCTCAAACAAATTATAGTTATTTAAGCCCTAGCAATGCAAAAAGGATGGAAGCTTCACCAAATGGATTCCAAGAGTGCTTTCATTGATGGTGATATAGAAGAAGAAGTATACATCACCCAACTAGAAGGCTTCATTGATTAAAATCATCCTCAAAAGGTATTCCATCTCATTAAGTCACTTTATGGTCTTAAAATGGCCCTTAGGGAATGACACATAAAAATAAATGGCCACCTCTTGCAGCATGGTTTAACTCACAACCCCTAAGATCCAAATTTTAATATTATCATTCTTATTTTATATGTGGATGATCTTGTGATCATAGGAAGCTATGGAAAAAGAAGCATCACATTTTTATGTAACATATGAAATATTCCAAGATACTCTAGGAGAAGGGAATGTTCAATAATAAATTTGTTTCCACTCTCATGCATAAAGGTTTTCATCTCTCTTGATTCCAAGATTCACCTCAAGTAGATTCAACTCTCTATTAGTAGCTTTTTTTAAGTCTCATTTACTTGACTTATACAAGACCAAATTAATTCTTTGTTGTCAAATATCAATTCAAATTTATATAGGAGATGAAGCAACGTCATTGTTTTTCAACTAATATTTTTTTGAGATATGTCTATGGTACACTTGATTATGATCTGAAACATAAGAATAACCATCAATTCTTCTTGTATGTACATTGTGACTCAGACTATGGTAGATCTATTGATGAATAGAAGTAAACTACTAGATTATTTTTTCTTCTTGTATCTAGACCTATTTCATAGATTAGTAAGAAGAAAAATATTGTTGCTCTCTCATCCATTGATGATGAATATCATACTACACAAGGAGCTATGTGTGAAATAATTTGGTTACATCATATCTTGGTTGACATGGACATTCTTGAAGAAAAAATGAATTATTGTTTATTGTGGTAATTAAGGGTTGTTAAAGCTTGTGAAGATTCTAGTGTTTCATGAAATAACAAGGTTGAATGTTATTGCATTTGAGAACAAGTCTTGCACAACCACATTCAAATCTAGCACTACCTAATAGATTCTCAAATAGTTGATATACTCACCAAGTATCTTGGAAAGGTGAAATTTGTATCGTTTTAGGGTAAATTTATAAGAAAAATATAATAAGGGGGGAATTTTAGTATAACATTTAATTATTACATTAGTGATTGGTTTGTAGTTAAACTTTTCTTAGTTGATCCAACTATTTTCTCCTTGGTTCCTAGCTTTTATAAAGGTTATTGTTGCTCACCAAATAAATTATCATTTTTTTAATATTTTTATACCAAAGGATCTAAACTACTAGCCCCCTTCCAAATGTTAGAAAACCAAAATACACTAAAACCCACATATTGTTTCCAAACTAATTAGAATTTTTACTTCTTATTAGCATTGGAAAGTTATCTCTAAGCCATACGTGGTGGATTAGGTGGTTTTTAAAAATAATTCACCAATAATCTAGTGTAATTTTTTAATTATATGTTTCATTGAAACTTTATATGAGCATAACTTCCATGTAAAAAATGATTTTTTTTTTTTTTGTATTTTATTAGAAAAATATAAATAATTGAGCAATATAGTCTATTTTCATTTTTTAAATACTTTATTTTATGCCTTTGATAATCTATTAAATGTACTATTATTACTTTTCCAAAGACTAAAACTTCAAAAATTTCCATCTCAGAAGCCAAAGAAAAAAATAAGGACTTCTAGTCTAGTAGTTTTCAAGAATGACCACAAGAAATATATTTTTTTGGCGAATTTATTTTATTTGGATTATCTATTTTATGTGTTTTCTAAACATTTTTTTTAGAATTAAAATACATATTCACATTTCAATTTGGTGAATCCATAAAAAAGTGTATTTAATCCTAAATTTATTAAGTGAATATTCTCTTCACTTGCATGCTCGCATGAGCTTAAGAATAAAAAATCATTTCTTCCCAAGATTTTTTTAATACACTTACCTTGTATTTAATATTTACCATTTTATCTTTACCCTAAAAATTACTTTGTCATATCTACAAGTCATAAAATTCTAAATAAATGGCTCTCCAACTCTCTCCCTCTTCCCACTCCTCCCCTATTTATTCAAATTTTTCTTTCTTGCTCGATGAATCTTCCCCTCCTACATGTGATTTCGTTGTAGATTTGGATTCTCCTCCCACTTGCAACACTTTTTATCTATTTTTGGCAAATTTTTATCCTCTATCTCATGAGATGGAGGCATATGCAGCTCATTTTTGTATTGTGATGGAGGTGTCTCTTGTGAAGGGTCTTTTTTTCTTCTATGGTGGAGGCATGTGTCATTTTCATTGTGCATGGTCATGTTCTTGTTGTGCCTTCTTCATACCATTTTTCTTCTTCCTTTTCCAAATTTATGTGTGTCCATACTACCTCTTCCCTATGATAAAGTTTCTCTTGTGATCTCTCTTGGGTGGGAAGGCTCAAATTGTATTAATTTTTTCTCTCACAAGGGCTTAATGTGTCATTTTTGTCATTTGTAGCCTTCTCTTATTGATTTTAATCTTCGGATCTTAAAGTGTTTGAAACCTTTAGTGAAGGATAAGATTGAGATTTACACTTCTGCTAGGGTATTTGTTGTCTATTTTAATTCTTCTAAGGATAGATAGGTTTTTTAGATAATTTTTTATGGGAATGGGATTCTCATACTCTTTCAATTCGACCTTGGGTTCATTCCTTTCACCCCTTGAAGGATTCCATTGATATTATTCCTATTTGGGTGAGATTTTATTATCTCCCCTTATAGTTCTAGTACCCCTCTTGTTTTGAGGGCATGGGTAATAGTCTCATTAGATTCTTGAAAGTGTACCCTGCTTCCAAGAACTTTACTCACACCTCCTATGCTTGTATTTTTCTAGAGGTTGATTTGTCTCATTTATTACTTGGTGAGATTGTGCTTGAAATTAATTGTTTCTCTTGGTCTTAGATTGTGGATTATGAAGGAATATCATTTCATTATAGACATTTTTTTTCTACTAGTCACTTGGCTTGCAATAGATCACCAATCTAGATTATATACTTTCTCCAATTTTTCCATAGATATTTCTCTTATATACTTTCTCCAAATTTTCAATAGATATTTTCTCCAAAAGAATTACTAACTCATTCAAATCAAGTTATAAAATTATGGAATGAGTGGTTTGAGCATCTTAACTACCACTGTCTTTAGAAACTATGTCAACAAAATATGGTCAAGGGATAACCTAAGGTTAAATTTTCTAAATGGCTTTGTGAAGGTTGTGCACTCGGAAAGCATACAAAAGAAAAAAGTATTAAAGGTAATTCATGGAGCCCAAAACAAGGTTTATAACTTATTCACAGTGATGTTTTAGGGGCTTTCCAAACCAATATTTTACAAACACTAGATATTTTCTCACCTTTATTGATGATTTCTCATATTTTACATGGGTCTACTTCCTTAGGAAGAGGTGTTTGAATATTTTCAATATTTCAAAAATTTAGCTGAAAAATAATTAGAGAAAATCATCAAGGTTCTTCAAATAGATAGTGGAGGTGAGTGTGTCAACAACCATTTTGAATATTTTTTCATATCAAAGGGGATAGATTTGCAGCACATAGTTCCATATACTCCTCAACAAAATGGTTTTGCAAAATGGAAAAAATGATCTTTAAAAGAGATGGATAATTGTATGATTCACTCTAAGGACTTCCCACCATTATATTGGGAAAAAGTAATCAAATATGCATATTACTTAAAAAATAGAGTTCCACATAGGGCCTTGAAGGTTGTCACTCCATTTGAATCTTGGAAAGGATATAAACCAATAATTGATCATTTCAGAGTTTTTGGCTCTCATGCCATGGAACACATTACAAAAGAACATCACAAGGCTATGGATCCACAACACAAACCTTGCATCTTTGTGAGATATCTAGATGGTGTAAGAGTATATCACCTACTCCACCCTACCAAACATTAGTTTTTTTAGAGAAGTATTAAATTTCAAGAAATGTCTCTTTAAACTATACTTGACACTTCTCAACATATTGTGGACTCTTTAGATTTTGATTACAATACTAATGATTCAGATCATTCTTAGCAGATTCTTAGTGCATTTTCTTCTTATTCTAGTTCTCACATGATGATAGTGATGATGAGTCATCTTCATCTAGTTTAGGGATTGTATTGGAAGATAATATTTCCACACCAGAATCACACACATCTCACAACCCGCATAGGGAAGATGCAGGGCTACATGATTCAACATATAGATAGATTTAGGTAGATTTTCAAGGGGGCACATGACTTCTTTAGTTTATTTTCAGATTCATAGGCATTTAGAGATGCATTAGGCATACCAAAGTGAGATATTTCACTAGATGAGGAATATAATTACTTAATTATAAATCACACTTGGGATTTGACTTCAATTCTTAAGGTAAGGAAGATAATTCGATGTAGGTGAATATATAAAACTAAGTTTACAACAAATGGATCTATTGATAAGTACAAACCACGGTTGGTTACAAAAGGTTTTTTATAAGTTGAAGGAATTGCCTATATAAAAAACTTTTCACCATTTTCTAAGATGAGTTCCATTTGACTCACACTATCTATAGTTGGAGAAAATGGATTGGAAGTAAATTAGATGGATGTGAGGAGTATGTTTCTTCATAGAGACATTGAGGAGGAAATTACACATGGAACAACCAACAGGCTTTTTTAGGATTCATCCTTAGTTTGTAGACTTAGGAAATCTCTCTATGGCCTCAAACAAGCTCCTAGAGCTTGGTATACCAATATGGATTCCTACCTCGTATTTTCAAGTTTTACTAGATGCTAATCAGATCCTAATATGTATCTATTACAGTGGGATGATTCAATTTTCATACTAGTTCTATATGTTGAAAAACCTTATAATTATAGAGAGTACTTCATCTACTATTTTAGTAGTGAAGATGTCACTCCAAGATAGATTTGACATGATAGACTTGGGTTTATTGCACTACTTTCTTGGCATTGATATTTAACAACCAACTTTAGGGATTACTCTTGCACAAACTAAGTGTACTCTTGATCTACTTGCATGGTTTCAAATGATTACTTGTAAACCATCTTTGAATCTATTTCTATTTGGAATGAACTTTGAGAATTCTTGTACTACATCATTGGTTGATGCTACATTGTATCAAAAACTTGTTGGTAGTCTTATTTACTTGACTCATACTAGGCCAGATATTACCTATGCAGTAGGCATGGTTTCAAGATTTATGTAGGAAACTTGTGAACTATATTAGAAAGAAACTAAGAGGATGATTGATTACCTTCATGGAAATATTTGGTTTGGGATTCATTATGGAGTTGATTCTTTAGTTGAATTTTTTGGTTTTACAGATTCAAATTGGGTTGCTGAAACTAAGCATCACAATTCCACTTCAAGTTACAATATTCTACTTGGTTTTGGTTCTATTAGTTGGTCTAGAAAGAATCAGAATGCTATTGCTATATATTACATAGAGTAAGATTTAAGGGGGTTTGTTAACTCCATTGAATAGGACAACTGAGAGGGGGGGTGAATTAGTTGTCATAGAATTAAACCTTTAATTCAATCATCAAAACCAATTCTTAATGCTGCTTAAATGATTAATCATCAAATGTAATGCAAAAAATTAAATCCAACAAATTAAACATAATAACACCATATTTATGTGGAAAACCCAATTAGGGAAAAACCATAGTGAGGATTAACTCACTATAGACAATATCAAAACCGATTACAAGAGGCTCACTTCCTGAAATAAGGCTCACTGCTAAAACAAGGACTCATTGTCTAGAACAAGGACACACTATCCTATAGGGCTAACAACCCAGAGGGATCACTACCATAGAGATACAAAGAATAAAAAGAAGACTTTTCATAGAGAGACTACAATACCAATGCAACAAAGGATTCCACCACAATCACTCGTAGTCATGCATGAATGATAGAGTTCACCTTCTGCTCATTATGTCTAGAAACTCAGAATTAAGCTTCACATTGATCTGCCACACTCACATCACACACACACACACACACACACACACACACACACACTCTCTAAATAGAATCAATGTCACATCTAGCTGCACTTTCTCTAATCGCTCTTCTTCTTCACTCTTGTATATTTCTTCACCAGTAACTTATCTTGCATTTATACCATCTTCAACTTTGAAACATGTCCAACAACCTAGAGAAGCTACTAAATATCTACAATGTATCTTCATTACAATTTTCTCAATATCCTTGACATATACAACCAACAACAACTAGTTGATAACCAGTTGACTAGTTGAAATCAATGAGAACACCTTCAATATTTCCATTCTTGCAAAAATCTCCCCCTTTGTCATCGATGGAAACACATGATTTGAAAAACCATCAAAGACAACATACTAGTTTTGAATACACTTTTATGTTTCTCCCCCTTACTAGATAATCTCTTATACACTTCCTTTCCTTTTCACATGCTTCTTCTTTCATTATTTTACTCCTTTCCAACATGCATCTTCTTCCCCTTTAACATCAATGGCAAAGGAAAAATAATATTTTACGTTGATTTCTCCTTTGACATGAAAATAAAATACTGACAATGAAAAAACCTGATACTACCCACTCCCCTTGAGAGGTAGCCACCAAAACATCAATCCAAAAGAAAGATAGATCCATAGATCCATCAGAATGATGCATATCCATATGCATCTAGTTCAAGAAAGGAGGGGCAATAACCCCTAACTTCTCCTGAAGATACTCAAAAATATCTTTAGGAAGAGCCTTCATGAAAATGTTAACAATATGGTCCTTCATGAGAACATACTCAAACTTTACTTCATTCTCCATGACCTTGTCTCTCAAGAAATGATACTTGATAGATATATGCTTTGTCCTCGAGTGCATCACAAGATTATTTGAAATGTTAATTACACTTGTGTTATCAGAGAAAATAAAAATGGGATCATCATGTATCACTGTAATATCTTTCAATGTTTGTTTTATCCATAAATTTTATGTACAACAAGATTCAACAACAATATAGTCAACTTTGACAGTAGACAAGGAGACTGAATCTTTATTTTTTAATTGACCATGCCACCAATAAACATCCAAGAAAGAATGCAACACCACTTGTACTCTTTCTATCATCTACACATCCAACCCAATTTGAATTTGTATAGGCACTAAGTGTAAAGTTATTATCTTTAGGATACCACAATCCATAATCCAGAGTTCCATTTAGATATTTAAATATTCTTTTAACTGCAGCAATATGTGTTTCCTTTGGATCTTCTTGAAATCTAGCCACAAGAGAGATTGCATGCATAATATCCGGTCTAGTAGAAGTCAAATATAATAGTCCACCAATCATAGATCTATACTTGCTCTGATCAGCCTTAGGTGAATTATCATCTTTACCCAATTTGCAACCAGTCACCATAGGAGTACTTACCGGTTTTGAACTATCCATCCCAAACTTCTTCAATATCTCTCTCACATACTTAGACTGTGAAACACAAATTCCTTTCTCTATTTGATTAATTTGTAGCCCAAGGAAGAAATTCATCTCCTTAGACATAAACATTTAAAATTATTTTTTCATTCATTTTGAAAACATCTTCCACATACTTTCATTTCCTCCAAAGATAATATCATCAACATACACAACTGTAATCAAGATTTTTTCATTTTCAATCTTAAAGTATAAATTACTATTTGTCGTATCATTTTTAAATCCTTGCTAAATCAAGTACTTATCTAACCTTGCATACCAAGCTCTAGGATCTTGCTTCAACCCATATAAATATTTCTTCAATCTTCACACCATATCTGGGTGATTTGTCAATTGAAATCCTTCCAATTGTTCCATATAGACTTCTTCTTCTAGATCACCACTCAAAAATGATGACTTGACATCCATCTAATAGACCTTGAAATCTTTATCAGAAGAAAGTGCCAAGAAAATCCTTATAGCTTCCATTCTTGCTACCAAAGAAATTTTTTCTTGATAATCTATGCCTTCAACTTGTGAGTAACCTTACACACAAAACTTGCTTTATCTCTAACCACTTCTCCATTCTCATTCAAATTATTTCTGAACACCCACTTCGATCAAATGATGTTTTTGTCTGCCGATCTTGGGACCAATTCCCAAGTTTAATTATTCTCAATCTTCACAAGTTCTTCTTTCATTGCTTCCTTCCAATGTTAATCCTTACAAGCTTCACTTATAGTCTTTGGTTTAATCTCAGAAAGTAAACATAGATTTACTTCGGTAGCAACTCTGCTTCTAGTTAATACACCTTTTGTTTTGTCACCAATAATCTGACTCTTTGAATGATTCTTCAGCACATATATTGTTGGCATATGGATGAAGAGATTGACTTGTAAGTGTTTTCATTGATGGCAACCCAAGTCATGCAACTCAAGTCTTGCATCCCATAGTAAGACACTATTTTGGCTCCTATCGATAGAACAAAGTAAATAATAAGGGATCTGATAAAAGGAATAAAATTTGATCTAGTCATTCCATCAGATAGATATTTTGGGTGGTGGATGTTTGAGGAAGGTTTGTTAAGGCTTGCAGTATCTTGGTACTGATGCACACTCACTGGTAAGTGATCTACAAGATACGGTGCACTAATTTGTTAACTATCTATGCTAGAAGGCCAACTCGACAAAGATGGAATTCACAAATGTATAAGATAGAATTAATTATAAGTCTCCATATTGGATTAAGTTTTATTTGGGTCCTCTCTTTGTCTTAACCAACTTTGGAGGATGTGCATAAAGATTTTGTGGTGGATCTAGCCGACAAGTTAAAAGTAACTTAATATTTTATGAAGCCAATTGTTGGATGAATAAGTCTTTGATCATGAATATATATAAGAGATTGTTTTTATCATTTAAGAAGGGCATGCATGGTATGAATATGAAGAAGTTTGAATTGTGAGATCCAGCAGAGTAGTAATGTTAATTTGATCATAAGTGATGCAAAGAGCAATAAAGAGCAGAACATGGAAGAGCGCAGTATAAAGTCAGGATGTAGATCCTGAATAAGATCCATGAGCTTCACCATAACTATTACCTACCATGATTAGATGCCATTATGTCAATTCACCCCTCAGATGGGTTTAATCTGTATTTTTTAGGTAGTAAGCCTTTTTATTTTGAGCAATGAGCTCTGGGCAGTGCACGTGAAGGCAAGTGCATTCCTTTTATAAATAGCTATATTTTGAGTACTCAGATTATGGATTAATATCCACCACGGTTTTTCCCCTAATAGGGTTTCCATGCAAACAATTGTGTGTCATGGTGTTGTATATGTTTACTTTGAATACATACACATTTTCTTTAATACAATGGTGAAATGGTTTGATGCTTTGAATGAATGGAGTTTTAATAATTGTTGAACATTGATTCACCCCCCCCCCTCTTAGTGTTCCCTTGAGTCCAACAATTGGTATCAAAGCTAGTTCCTCTAGAGAATTTTTGCAGCTTGAGGTGGATCATGGAATTTGATGGACTCTGGTAGTCTTCAACAACAACTTATGGTAGCTCTTGATGACCTTGATCAGTTTGAAGTAGAAGTTTAAGAATTGAAAGAAAATCTTAGAGATGCTGAGAAATTCATTCAGTAATTGAAGGACCAAATAGTTAAATCCAGGGTGAAGAGGAAAGATATATGTGACCAAATACATCAAAAGGAGAATGTAGATATAGATGATGCTCATATAAATCAAACCTTGAAGGAGGTAACCAAAGAATGTGAAAAGCTTTCTAGAGACAATACAAACCTAAAACATGAGATGAAATCTATGATGATGAAGATGAATAAGGAGATATAAGAAAGGAAGATAAATGAGGAATACCTTGCTTAGACCCTAAAAGAAAAATCTAATGAATGCAACAGAATGAGTGGAGAATTCACTTAGTTGGAAAGTGAATTGCAAAATCTAGAAATAGTGAAGAAGAACTTGGTAAGTAGATTACTACTCTTAGGCATTATCTTGTTATTGCAAATGAATATAAAGAAATTTTTAAGATTAGTTCAATAAAAATTGATGAGCTAACTCAAGGGCAGAAGAGTGGAAATGATAAGAGAGGTCTTGGATATGAAAAGGGAGAAATTTCTAGATCAGGACAAAAGAATTTTAGACAAAACAAATATGGAAGGTATCCGGTAAGACAACCTAATGCACAAAAATTTAATGGATATTTTTTTCCTGTAATAAGTTCGGTCATATGGTTGCTCAGTGTAGAAGGTCAAAATTTTCATCTTTCTCTGGTCATTGTTTCAATTACAAAAATCCTAGTCATAAATCAACTAAATGCAAAAGTATGTCAAGTCACTCTATTGGTAGAAGAAATGTTGAATGTTATGCATGTGGGAAGTTTGGGAATATTGCTAATCAATGTGGATTATGAAGAAACCAATGGAATGGACAAAGAAACATTATGTGCTATGACTATAACAAGTATGGTCATATTGCAAGATTTTGTAGAAACAAGAACACAAACATAAGAGGTCCGGTATATAGAGACAAAAATTCAGAGAAAAATGATAAAGGAAAAGAAAAGATAAAAATGGATGGTATCAGAGATCAGATGAAGAAGAAATGGGCAAAGAAAAATGATTCTGATGTTGTAAATGATTCCATACTAGAACCTTCTTCCGGTAATTGATTTCAGGCCACTTGCCTAGGGGGATTCTTACAAGAAAATATTTCCTCCCCTATCTATGGATGGTACCCGAATGCAGAGAATAGTCAAAAATATGTACTCACAGTGTACAAAAGTTTTGGATGAATTTAGCAAAGGAAATTCAACAAATTCGTAGGTCTGCAGAACATTTTTTTGTCATTGCTTGGGAAAATAAAGTCTCTAGAAAACTTAGGGAACATGCATTTATTGCACATGTGCAGGCTATAAAAGTCAAGTTTGAGCCGTCATTTGTCACCTTACATTATAAAAGAGAAGAAGGAGAGCACTCGATATATGGATTTCAGAGTAGCAAAAACAAATTCATCAGCAAATCTTTGAAATTATCAGGTAGTTCAAATCATTCTTGAATTCTTCATATTTCGGTGTGTAGTTGCAAACCCTAAAGAGAAATGGAATAAATTAAAGGTTTGATCACATTGGACGAATATAATAGTGCAAAGATCAGATCTATGAGGAATTTATTGCTTCTTGATGAATTAAAACAATTGAGCAAAGCCAAGCATGGAAATTTAGATGTGTGGAATGAGTTTATGTACCTTTAAAATGTGGAATTCATAGAACTCATATTAAGAAAATTACATGGTGATGTTCTAACTCTGGAGAAACCTTACATCATCTTAAAAGATGCAATTGAGAAATTAACTGGTTTTTGCAAAGTCAGTGATGTCCCTCCAAAACAAAGAGGTCAAAACCCTAAGTAGAATAATCAGAGATCCAAAAGCTCTGATGATAGCAACAATCAAGAATCCCATTATGAAGTACATTGCACATGACATAACCTATAAAATACTATACCAAAATTGGGAAGGAGCTACATCAGCTGGCATAGTATACATTTCTCAAAAATGATAATTGAAATTCATGAATTTGACCTATGCGGATTGTTAAAAGATCAAATGATGGAGAATGTTCAACTGACCAAGGTGTCAAGGTATCCACTCAGGTTTCACATCCTAATTATATGTCTGGTTATGTATTTTTTGAATTTGTTTCCAAAAATCGACAATGTAGTATGGAAATTAGATAAATTGGTATACACCCAAATTTACTCTTATTTTAAGAGTTTGTCTAACTTGGATTCAGAATTTGAAATTTTCTATAAGAATGTTCTTGTAAAGTGTTGATCAGTCAATATTTCCCCTTTGGTAAGAATAATGGAAGGTGGTTCCTCTTTTGGTAGCACTGATAGAGGATAGAAAAGAGGACATGAAATCATTGAATACAACACTCCAGAAAGCAAAGTTCCCAGGATTGAGGGAAAAGGGAAAGAAAAAGAAAATGTAGACATTCTAGATGAAGAATCTAATGAAAAACCTAAGAATCCACTAGAAAGTGGATCCGGTCAAGAAGAAGCTAGTAAGGATGAAGAAGATCTGACAAAAGAAAAGATACAACAACTTATCCAAAGTGCAGGTGGTATGCAAAAAATTGCAAGGTTATGGTCAGTCAGACCATCATACGATCGTGACTTGATTCTGGAAGTTCTAAATGCTCATATTGATAATTTTATGATAAGATTGGAAATTTTGAAGGAAATTTTACCCGAAGAGATGATTGAGTGTAGCAAAGAATCAATGGGCTCTAAAGACAAACACAGAGAAAAAGGTGAAATTATCTCTCACCTGAAGGAGCAATTCAGACTATCCCTTGCCAAGCTAAAGAAGAAAATGAATGAGTTGAGACAATTCATTAAATCTACCACAAGAATCTACAACTATTGTGTATGTTGGCCCCATGTAGTCAACAGTTACAAGGAGAAGTTGGATCAGATTGAGACATAACTAAATGACATTGGAAAAATCTTTGACATGTCTCATAATCTAGATGGCATTATCAGGAGAATAATCCAGGAGTTATAGGTAGCTCAAATAAAAATTCAATTGTCCAAGAATGTTCTTGTAGACACCTTTTGGAAGGTAAAAGACTTAATTGAGTGCAGGCTGGAGCAGTTGGTGGAAATTCTGCAAAATGTTGAAAATTTGGAAGAAGCAATCACAATTCCTACATCTCTCATTAAGATTATAAACAAGACTTCCAAGAACAATAGATTGATTATTAGCATTGGAATTGTAATTGATGGTTGGAATAAGTTTCTTCCAGAAGTGAAGAAAAAAAAGAAGATAATTTTCTAAAGATAACAACAATTTTTTGAAATTCTCATCAAAGGAGAATAGTTGTAAGTGTATATATGCTAAATTTTTGAAGAATTGATGATTTTGAACACGTGTTTTGTCATTTTTTGGCATATGGAACCCATGCTTTGTCATTGATGTCAAAGGCAGAGAGAATACAGTAAAAAATTCATTATAGGGGGAGAGAATGTCTTATGAATATCAGGCGGAGAAAGTGCAGCAAGTAGTTTAATAGTATACCTATAATGATTCTGACACTTAGTCAATTTTCACTAAGTGTTGCCATCAATGCCAAAGGGGGATATTTTTGGCATATGTCTAAAGAGATTGGCTTGTAAGTGTTGTCATTTATGGAAAACCAATTCACGCAACTCAAGTCTTGCATCCCATAGTGCAACACTATTTTGGGTCCTATTGGCATAACTGAGTAAAGAATAGGGGATCCGGTAAAAGGCATAAAATTTGATCTAATCATTCCACTAGATAGATATTTTGGGTTGTGGATCTCTGAGAAAGGTTTTTTAAGGGTTGTAGTATCATGGTACTTATGCACACTCACTGGTAAGTGATCTACAAGATACAGTGCACTAATTTGTTAACTATCTATGCTAGAAGGCTGACTCGACAAAGATGGAATTAATGGATGTATAAGATAGAATTAATTATAAGTCTCCATGCTCGATTAAGTTTTATTTGGGTCCTCTCTTTGTCTTAACCAAATTTAGAGTATGCACATAAATATTTTGTGGTGGATCTGGCCGACAAGTTAAAAGTAACTTAATGTTTTATGAAGTCGATTGTTGGATGAATAAGTCTTTGATCATGGATATATATAAGCTATTTTTTTTATCATTTAAGAAGGGCATGCATGGTATGAATATGAAGAAGTGTGAATTGCAAGATCCAATAGAGCAGTAATGTGAATTTGATCATAAGTGATGCAAAGAGCAGCAAAGAGTAGAACAGGGAAAAGTGCAGTATAAAGTCAGAAAGGAGATGCCGAATAAGATCCATGAGCTTCACTAGAACTATTACCTAGAATGATTAGATGATATTATCTCAGTTCACCCCTCAGATGGTTTTAATCTGAATTTTGTAGGGAGTAAGCCTTTTTCTTTTGAGCAGTGAGCTCTAGGCAGTGCGCCTAAAT
Organism: Sequoiadendron giganteum; assembly: GCA_007115665.2. Lineage (NCBI taxonomy): Eukaryota > Viridiplantae > Streptophyta > Pinopsida > Cupressales > Cupressaceae > Sequoiadendron > Sequoiadendron giganteum. Next base: position 764,944,414 of record CM021101.1, read on the forward strand.
GCAAGTGCATTCCTTTTATAAACAACTATATTTTGATTACTCAAATTGTGGATTAATCTCCACTTTGGTTTTTCCCCTAATAGGGTTTCCATGCAAAAAATTGTGTGTCATGGTGTTGTATATGTTTACTTTGAATACATACATCTTTTCTTTAATACAATGGTGAAATGGTTTAGTCTTTGAATGAATGTAGTTTTAATAACTATTGAACACTGATTCACCCCCCCTCTCAGTGTTCCCTTGAGTCCAAAATATATAGGTGTCCTTGGGGACATCATCGAAGCATCTTGTATCATCTATAAATCCAACCGAATCTGCATTTTTATAGGCACTAAGTGTAAAGTCAATATCTTTGGGATACCATAATCCATAATCCGGAGTGCCATTCAAATATCTGAATATTCTTTTAATTACTGCAAAATGTGTTTCCTTAGGAACTTCTTGGAATATAGCTACAAGAGAGAAAACATGCATGATATCCAGTCTAGTAGTAGTCAAATACAATAGTCCACCAATCATTTATCTATACTTGCTCTTATCAACCTTAGGTGAATCATCATTTTCACCCAATTCACAACTAGTCACCATAGGAGTACTTACCAGTTTGGAACCATCCCTCCCAAACTTCTTCAACATCTCTCTCACATACTTAGACTATGAAATGAAGATTCCTTTCCTTGTTTGATTAATTTGTAGCCCAAGAAAGAAATTCATCTCTCCAAAAATAAACATTTTCAATTCTTTCTACATCTCTTTTGCAAACATCTTACATATATTTTCATTTCCTCCAAAGATAATATCATCAACATACACAACTACAATCAAGATTTTGTCATTTTCAATATTATAGTACATATTACTATCTATCATACCTTTGTTAAAACCTTGTTGAATTAAATACGTATCTAACCTCACATACCAAGCTTTAGGATCTTGCTTCAACCCATATAAAGCTTTCTTCAACATGTACATCATATCCGGTTGATCTATCAACTGAAATCCTTGCAATTGTTCTATATAGACTTCTTCTTCTAGCTCACCATTCAAAATGTTGACTTGATATCCATTTGATAGACCTCAAAGTCTTTATGAGAAGAAAATGCAAAGAACATCCTTATAGCTTCCATTCTTGTTACCAGAGCAAAATTTTCTTCAAAGTCTATGCCTTCAACTTGTGAGTAACCCTTACACACAAATCTTGCTTTACTTCTAACAACTTCTCCATTCTCATTCAACTTATTTCTGAATACCCACTTCAATCCAATGATATTTTTTTCTATTGGTCTTGGGACCAATTCCCAAGTTCGATTCTTCTCAATCTGCATAATTTCTTTCATTGCTTCTTTCTAATGTTCATCTTTACAAGCTTCACTTATAGTCTTCGGTTCAATCTCAAAAACTAAACATAGATTCACTTCAACAATAGCTCTACTTCTAGTTAATAAACCTTTTGTCTTATCACCAATAATCTAACTCTCTGAATGATTCTTTTGCACATATCTAGGTGTCCTAGGGGCCATCACCAGAGCATCTTATTCTCTTTCATTCTATTCATCCTATTTCTCTTGGTCATCTCTTTCTTTTCTTCCACAATTTCTTCTATTCTTATTTTATGTAATGCTAGAGGAAGAAAACAACTTATCTCAATCTCATCTAACAAAACTTAGAACATTCTTTGTTTGTTCTCTCATTTCAAGTTCACTTTTCTCTTCACAAACCCTTGCTTCAACACACCAAAATAGAAAACAAAGTACAAACTACTTCTTGACCTTCAAAAACATATCCAATCACCCAAATAAACCTAGGAATCATAGAGTTAATTTAGAAAACCTCACATTCAATCACTTTTATATATTAAAAGTCACAATATTGCATCAGATATTAAAACCCTCATTTACGCACAAACTTGCATCAGGCAAGCAAGGGTTTCTTGAAACCAGCCCTTCTAAACCTCAAGTCACCTTGAAAGTTATTCACACACCTTGGGATACTCCTACAAATGATACCCAAACTGATTTCCAACCTCAAATACTTTATCTTTATCAAAACCCTACTTGTAGCCAACAAGTTTGAACCAAAAAAATAATAAAATTCACTGAGGACATTTTAGGGCTTCTTCAAAAATCATATAAATCTTCTCTAAAAACAATGAAACCAATGGAAAATAATTTATACCCTTAAAACAAACCTTCATGCAAGTTTTTACCAATTTCTAATGGTTAAAATGAAAGATATGCAATTTTTATTGCTTACTGCCCTGTGCAAATCTGAATCTACCTATCTGGAGTAAAATTGTCATAACTTTTGATGATACAGCAATGTGAGAAGTAATACTTCCAATTTATAATTCAAAAGAATAAATTTAAATATAGCATCAATGATATTTAAATTTACATATATTCAAATAAATGAAAGAGGCCGACTTCACTTTATTAAATAAAGAGATTTAATAATAATGAATAATATTTATTATTCTGGCCGACTCATGTAATTTATTATTTCTAAAGGGTGGCCAAAATCCTTGAAGATTCACCTTGTTTTGCATAAATACAAGGTGATGATTGATCATTTGATCATCAATTTCATTCATCATAATTCACATTCCTAGAAGAAGTTCATTCTTGTAGCAGTTGAAATCATGTTGTAGCAGCAACACATCATCTTGTAGCAGCATTGCATCATCTTGTAGAAACATAGATCATATTGTAGTAGCAATGCATCATCTTGTAGTAGCAGAGATCATCTTGTAGCATCAACACATTATCTTTCCGTAACAAGTCTTCATTCTGTTGCAGCAGACCAATTGCAAGGAGAAGCATATTATTTGTATCTTTGCATCTAGGAGAGGTTCCATTATTCATTGTATCAAATTCGGCCATGTGCTAGGCCTGATTTGTATGTAGATTTATTCTCTTAAGTTTTCTATATATATAAGAGATATAATTGCTGGGTTTTTCTCCCTCAAGAGGAGGGTTTTCCCAGGGTATTTGTGGTGTTCATTATCTTATGTGTTGCATTTTTTTATTGCTTTCATGTCTTATCACAAAAAATAACATGGTATTAGAGTGGGTATAAGAAGATCTAGATCAGATTTATACAAGAAACACTATCCTCCATTATTGTTCTCATCTTGAAGGCATCCATCCTATTGTCAATATGGTGAACTAGGAAAGATTTTGAAGGCAAACTTTTGCAGATCTGAGGTTACAATTATCAGACCTAAGGGAAGATCTTGAAGGTGAACTAGGGCAGATCTTTGAAGGGATGGTTCATTATATGAGGTTACAATTATCAGACCTAAGTTGGCATAGTGCAGATGCTTCATTATCATCATTTTAGTCTTAGTTTGAAGAGACACAATTTCAGGCTATAGATTCTGAGTCTATTTCGACTTTCCTTGTTCTTGTATTCGATGTAAGTGATGTTCTTGCAAAGGAGATATTCATCAAGGTTTAGAGCTCCTGCATCAGGCATGTATTTGGATACAAATTCATGCAATTTGGAGAATTCAAAATTTTGTGTAAAGAGAAATCAAGATTCTTCATGTATAAATTTTGTCAAACATATTCGTGAGATATTCCCGAGTTGATTACCAAGAATCTCGGCTCTTCATGAAGAGATAAGTATTTTTTTATTTTTTTTGAATTCACCATTCTAGGATGAAATTTAGTTTTCTAAGTTGTGCAAATATGATCTTGGTTTTTTGAATCATGTGTATTTAGTTAAAATCGTAGGTTCTCTTGAATAGTGATCATTGGGACAAGATCCTTTGGAGATATCACTATTCCTTACAAATTATGGAGATCTTTTGAGTGTGACTCTAAGATGAAAAGAGAACTACAACTTCATTGTGATAGGATGATCAAATCAATAACATTCTCCTTTTGCATGGGCTGTGATAGTGCCTAAGAGACCTAATTCTATGTTGGTTGCATAATGTGTCTAAGAAATCTGAATTGAGGAGATTGTCTCTTGTTGTGATAAGAATAGCTCCTTTCAAGAGAAGTAAAAGATGGAAGAAAGATATATCAGTATCAATAAAGATAAGTTCTATTACTTCTTTGTCTTGATCTTTTGATATTTGCTGCATCTTTCACTTATAGTTTGTGTTTTATAAACTATTACTAATTGGTGCAGGAGCACCAAGTTGCTTTCAAGCCTCCATGAGACATTTGTAAATAGTTGCTCTATTTTATGTATTGGGTCTTATAATAAGGTTTATCAAACCATTTTATAGGTTTTTGAGTCTTAGGAAGTCATATTTGAATTCATTTCTCAAATAATGTTTAAAGTTGTTCCATATTGTAAAAATTGTAAAAGTTGCGCAAGAAAGTTGTCAAGCAACTTGTCAAAAGTGTCATTAAGGTGTTTTTTCAACAAAATAGTTAAAAGCTGGTTGAAAATAGCTGGTTCTAGTTATAAATTTATAAGTACACCCTATGAAACTCGAATTGGGGGGTTGGAGACATTATTTGTGAAGTTTGATGAATGGCAACCTCAAGTTCTGTGTGCATTTTCTGTTTTTTAGATTGTCTTTAGGCTGAAGTTGTGCTTTTTACGGCCTAGTATGGACTAAAATAATAGAGTATCATATATGGATGGAAAGATCTATGTTTCTAGTTTTCAATTATTCTTGTCTCATTGAATTTTATTGCGTTTTCTGGAAGATATGACTATTTTGGTGAGACTGCCTATTCTAACAATATTGTATAGAATTTATAGTCTGAAAAATGTGATGGTACAGATTGTAAAGTCTATATTTTGGATCTGAAACCAACTTAATTTTGTTTCTACATGAATCTACTTTCCGTTTCTTCAAGTCTCATCAAATTTCATTAAGATTTGAATAGGTTATGATCATTTTTGTGAGGGCAGGTTTGAACCCTATCTAGGGTTTGCAGCTTTGGGAAAAATGAAATAACTTTATTTTCCACTGTTGGATCTTCATAAAAATTGGAAAGGAAGTCTGTAATTATGTTATCTTAAATCTAACTGAAGGGATCATCTTTAGGATATTATTTGTGGAATTTATAAATGGTAGTTTGGTGCATTGAATTGTGGGTTGCCATGAGAGTGTTTTCAATGTGATCTAGAATGCACATAATCACTGTTTGAGATGAATAATTTTATGAAAGTTGTCAAGTAAATGGAATGTTGAGTTGTGAATCCTTTGCTCTGCATGACTAATCCTTTAAAATGAAGGATGATATTGAGTTGAAAAATGGCTGCAACCAAATCACTTAAGAGATAAGTATTTTATAATGGTCATGAATTCTTGTGTAGTCATTAATTCATGCTATAACATTGTTTATATATGATTCTAGCATTTCTCTTTGAGATAAGTAATCTCTCCCTATAATTCTTCTAGGATAGATCAAGAAGCAATAGGGTGATGAGAGATCACATAGAAGAGCTTAAGGCATATTTTATGGAAGTCATGCCAGAAGAAGAGATGATCAAGCTTGGAGTCATAGATTGTAGTCATGGGACTATATTGATGGATGGAGATATCTCTCGAAGAGGAAGTACCTCTCAAGTTGTCATTGTGATCAGCTTCTTCAAAGAGAAAGAATTAACCTTCAGAGGGAGTCTAGAAACTCATCAGAAGCAACCTTGAATGAGGAGGTCAGGAGGTTGATGTAACTACTTGGAGATTCAAACGGAGTCTACTGAACTAGAAATGGTGTTCTAGATCCTTGTATGAGAGGTTTGATCGATACTTGTTGAGCTTGGGCTTCTCCAAGGATGATGCTGATTCAAACCTGCACTTCAAGGTAATTGATTGTGAAGCATTGATCTTGGTTCCCTATGTTGATGTTCTATTTCTTACTGGTGAAGATTACATCATTATCAAATGTAAGAAGGAGCTAGCTTTTGGATTTGAAATGAAGGATCTTAAGTACATGCATTACTTCCTGGGTTTAGAAGTGTGGCATAAGTGTAATGAGTTTATTCTAAGTCAAGGGAAGTATAGAATAGACATCTTGAAGAGATTTGGTATGATGGACTGCAAATCTATGTCTACACCTATGGATAGCAATTTTTTAAAGAAGTTAAAAGAGGCTGCAGCTAGTTCAAAATTGGTGGATCCCATGATGTACAGGTAGTTGATTGGTTCATTAATGTATCTATTTAACACTAGATTGGTTATCTGCTATGCAATGAGTGCACTTAGTTAATTCATGTGTGAACCAAGATGGATACATCTTGTTGTAGCTAAACATATCTTGAGATACTTGCATGGCACAGTTGGATATGGGTTGAAATATTCTACAGGTGTGGATTTGGAGCTGTATGGTTTTACTAATTATGATTATGAAGGGTGTGTCATGGATCAGAAGAGTAACTTTGGTTGTTGCTTCAGTTTGGGATCGGCTATGATATCCTGGTGCAACAGGAAATAACCTTTAGTAGCATTGATTATAACAGAGGCAAAGTACATTACAGCTTGTGTGGTAGCTCCTGAAGAAATGCGGCTTCGTAAACTCCTTCCAGGATTGTTTGGAAAATCAATGGAGCCTACTATCATTCATTGTGATAACCAGAGTTGTGTGAAGATTTTTGTCAATCCTGTATTTCATGACAGAACAAAGCATGTTGAGATCAAATACCATTATATCAGAGATATGGTATTGAGGAAAGCTATACAGTTGAAGTATATCAGCACTGATGAGAAGATGACATACATTCTCACCAAGCCTCTCTCCAAGATAAAGTTTGTGTAATTTTGAGATAAGCTTGGTATGGTGGAGAATATAGCCTTAACAAAGAAGGAGTCTCAGTATCTATGATCCTCTTTAATTAGTTCTTCTCTATGAGATAATTTCAAGGTGGAATCCCTTGGTAATGAGTTCTTCTCTGCAAGAGAAGTTCGATGTGAAATCCCTTGGTTATGAATTATTCTCTGAAAGAGAAGTTTGAGGTGAAATACCTTGATTACACCATCTGGGAGAGCGATGGTGGATTTCATGTGTGTGACTCTGTGACAACATCATGTGAGGGAGTTTGTGATGATTTACTTGAACTTGTGTTTCACCTTCTAGGGGAGCCATGGTGAAAGTCACGGTGAGATGACAACATCACATTGAGTGATGATCACTTGTACATACTATCTATGGAGGTAGCCATGATGGTTGATATCACGATGAGGTGATATGATTTCACAATGAGGTGATAAGCTCTATTCTTACATGGATGTAGCTATGTTGATTGACATCACAATGAGGTGATATGTCTTGTACAGGTGGAAGTATTCCTCCATAGCTGAGAGGGAGTGTTGATGATAAAGAAGCATAAGAAGTAATACTTCTAGATTCAAATTCAAAAGTACAGGTGGAAGTATTCCTCCATAGCTGAGAGGGAGTGTTGATGATAAAGAAGCATAAGAAGTAATACTTCCAGATTCAAATTCAAAAGACTAAATTTAAATATAGCATTAATTCTATTTAAATTTACATATATATTTGAATAAATGAAAGAGGCTGACTTAACTTTATTAAATAGAGAGATTTAATAATAATGAATAATATTTATTATTTAGGCTGACTCATGTAACTTATCATTTCTAAAGGGTGGCCGACCTCCTTGAAGAGTCACCTTGTTTTGTATAGATACAAGGTGATGATAGATCATTTGATCATCAAGTTCATTCATCATAATTCACATTCCTAGAATAAGTTCATTCTTGTAGCAGATGAGATCATCTTGTAGCAGTAGAGATCATCTTGTAGTAGCAACACATCATCTTGTAGCAGCAGAGATCATCTTGTAGCATTAATGCATCATCTTGCAACAATAGTTATGTATTCTATTGCAGCAGACCGATTGCAAGGAGAAGCATATTCTTTGTATCTTTGCATCTAGGAGAGGTGCTATTATTGATTGTATCAAATTCGGTCATGTGCTAGGCCTGAGTTGTAAGTAGATTTCTTCTCTTAAGTCTGCTATATATAAGAGATATAATTTTTTGGGGTTTTCTCCCTCAAGAGGAGGGTTTTCCCAGGATATCTGTGGTGTTCATTGTCTTATGTGTTGCATTTATTGATTGCTTTCATATTTGATCACAAAAACTAACAATAAATTCTTCATATCTTCATGAAATTCAACCAAATCAGTGGAATTTGAAAGAAGACTTGTAGGGCTTTCACCTCCAATCATTTTTGTACCATAATCTTCCTATACAATTCCGTACATGGCAAGGAAAGAGCAGAAAATGTTTCAGAAATAATAGAAAATCATGGTGAAACTTATGACTTTTCATTCAATTCTTAACCACCACCCTTCAAAATGATCTATGTAGGTATAAATATATTTTACAAATTTATTTCAATTATTTTAAACCACTTACAATGACCTTTTACGTGACTTGACCCTTAGTATTCCCATACTTGCATTTTTTGCAAGTTTGCATTACAATCGTTTTGACAACTTTTCACATTTTTGCAATATTTGAGAAATGGAGTCAAATCAACTATCTAAGACTTGTAACATTCCTAATTTTTCCTCTTGGTCCTTATTACAACAATAAATTAATAATACTAAATCAAAATCCTATTGTAGACCTCTTTTGACGATATATTTTCATTGTTTTGCAAATTGGGTACAACGACCTTACAACCTATCTAAACATTCATCAAATGACTCAAACACCTTGTAATGGTCTTGAAAGACCTTATTAAATGAACCCTAAGCATTTTTAAACTCTTATTTACATATTGGCCTCATGGAGCCATATAGTCCATCAGGTGCTCCTGCACCATTACACAATCATGTTCATCAAATACATATCCATCAATGTCAATAGAATTATTTATTGTCTCATCAACATTGACATTTGAACTCTCTACAATATTTCTCATTATTTTATTCAAACATCTATATGCCTTTCTTTTAGTAGAATAACCAAGAAAAATTCCTTCATCACTTCTTGCATCAAACTTTCCTAAAGTTTCTTCATCTCTTTTGATATAACATTTTCTTTTGAATACCTTAAAATATTTAATAGTAGGAATTTTTCCATGCCATAGCTCATAGGGAGTCTTTGTATTTTTTTCTCTTGCTTTAACTTGATTTAATACATAAATAGTAGTATGAATAACTTCTTTCTAGTAGACTTCTGGTAAACCAACCTCAGTAATCATTAATCTACAACCTCTTGAACTGTTCTATTTTTCCTTTCAACAACTCCATTCTACTGAGGAGTTCTTGGAGTAGATAGTTGTCTCTTTATTCCATGCACTTCACAAAACATATTAAACTCATGGGAGGTGAATTATCCACCTCTGTCAGACCTTAAGCATTTTATCTTCAAGTTCACTTCATTTTCAACCATATCTTTGAATTCCTTGAATCTATCTAATGCATCTAATTTCTCTCTAAGAAATGTAATCTATGTATATCTAGAATAATCATCAATTAAAAGCATAAATTACCTTTCACAAAGTATAATTCTCACTCTTTTAGGACCACAAAGATCTAAATGAACTAAATCCAATAGTTTGGTAGTAGATTGTTCCTTTGATCTATAATGATTTATTGCTTTCTTTCCAAACTAACAATTACTGCAAACAAAATTAATAGGCTTTGTAATTCTCATTAAATATCTCATGGCCTGAACAATACTAATCCTTTCCAAGTTATCAAAAATCATGTGACACATTCTCTTATACCATAACCAACTACCATTAATCCAAGTTAGAAAGCATCGTCCATCAACACCCTTAAGTTGATAGAAATTTCCTTTAGATTTCTTTCCTGTAACAATCAATGTTCTAGATCCTTTCTGGATCTCACATTTATCATCCTTAAATAGAAGATCATAACCTTTTCTGCACATCTGACCAGCACTCAACAAATTATTCCTTAAACCCTTAACATAGTAGACATCGTTAGTATGATTATTTCCATCAAAACTTACTGAACGTATCCCACATATTTTAGCACTAGTATCATCTCCAAACATAACTAAGCCTCCATCGTATTTTTCAAGCTTAACACACCTACTTTTATCACCAGTCATGTGATATGAATAACCACTATCAACTACCTAATAATTTTTCTCTTGTTTAGCATGTAAGGTAGAGATAACCGCACCTTCATTTTTCTCCTTCTCCGAAGGGCTTTCATTTACCCATTTTTTCAGAATTAGCAGAAGTAGGTTCATCCTTAATTGTCAAGAAAAATAATTCATTGTCATCAAGATCTTCATATTTTGAATCCTCATAATATATACTAGAATTCTCATTCACATAATAATCTCTATTAATCTTGTTTCCATTCTTTTCTTTCTCATATCTTTGTTTATTCCATTTAGCTCTTTTTGCACACTTTGCAACATAATGACCTATTTCTCCACAACTAAATAATTTAAAGGGAAACTTACCTTCATACTTACTGGAACCTTTCCTCATTCTTCTTAAAAAGTTAGCTTTTATTTCATCAAAGTTCTCTTCATCCGGATCTTCAACTTTTTTAGTTTTAAAATAAGTCTCTAATTTGCATCCATTCCTTAGAATCGGCTTCCTCATCTCATAATATGTCAAAAATCCTAATAGCAGATCCTTAGTACATGTCTTATAATCTATAGTTTTCTCAATAGCACTCACCTTCTCACTATAAGCATTAGAAAGAGTTCTAAGAATCTTCTTTACAATATTGGTTTCATCTATAGTAGCACCAAGTCCTCGCATTCCAGCCACTATCTCATCCAATCTCTATACATAAGCTTTAACATTCTCATATTTAGACATATGTAGAAGATAAAAATGTTTCTCCAAATTTTGTATTTTTTCCTCTTTAACTCTTTCATCAGCATCATAGACTCTTTCCAGAGCATCCCAAACTTCCTTAGCAATCTTCAAATTTTGAACCTTAATTAACTTAGAATGTACTAGACTATTCTTCAAGATGTATTTCACCTTATTGTTTGCTTCATGTGCTTTGATATCATTAGGCGTACTCAGACCATTAGAAGGAGGAGTGTAAGGATTCTTGTAATCTTTCTCCACATCATATCCGCAATAATCTAGATATTCTTCCATCAATACTTTCTAGATACCATAATTAGTTCCATCGAATCTCGGATAATCATAAACCATTTTGCTAGCCATCTCAGACCTTCCTCAAGCAGTTAAGCTCTTCACCGAGGAACCAAGCTATGATACCAATTGTTGAATAGGAAAATTAAGAGGGGGGTGAATCACTTGACACAAAATTAAACCTTTCACTCAATCACTGGAACCAAATCAGAAACTTAAGTCCAACACATAAAAATAATAACACCAGATTTATGCAGAGAACCCAATTAGGGAAAAACCATGGTGAGGATGAACTCAAACTATAGAAAATATCAAAATCGATTACAAGATGCTCACTACCTGAAATAAGGCTAACTACCAAAACAAGGACTCACTATCCAGAACAAGGACTCACTATCCTACAGGGATAACAACTTGGAGGGCTCATTTCCATATATATACAAAGATGACAAAGAAGAATTGTCACAGAGATACTACAATACCAATTCAACAAGGGATTCCACCACAATCACTTGTAGTCACGCATGAATGATAGAGTTCACCTTCTTCTCACACACACACACACACTCTGAATAAAATCAATGTTGCATCTAACTATACTTTCTCTTATCACTCTTCCTCTTCACTCTTGTATATTTCTTCACTACTAACTCTTCTTGCATTTATACCATGTTCAACTTTGAAACATGTCCAAAGTCATCCATCCAAATTCAAATTCAAATTATGTCAGAACCAAAACATCTTAGGGTAGAATTAGAATGAGGGAAACCCAAACACACACTTCAAGGGACCTGAAAAGATCCAACATGCTTCATCAAACTCGAAAGTAGTATTTCACACAAGGTAGGCCAAACTAGTGTAAAAAACATAGAACCATTAAGCAAAAATATTCCAAATGTGGAAACTATCTTCAATAGGATCAAGGAAACTCAAATCTAGAACCGTAATTCATAAGACTTCATGAAAGAGAAATCTGGACCAACAAAATTTCTCCTAGACCTCAACCAGAAATGCATAAAACCATAGTTCACAATTGGTGAACAAAAATCACACTGTACAATGAATCAACAACCAAAAATCTAGATATAACATCTTCTAACAACCATGAACAAAATATCTAAACTACACAAACATAGGAGAAAATCTAGACCACAACCTAGAGCAGCCACTGAATATTTGTAACATATATTCATTACAATTTTCTCAATATCCTCGACATATACAACTAACAGTAACTAGTTGATAACCAGTTGACTAGTTGACATCAATGACAACACGTTCAATATTTCCATTCTTGCAACAAAATCATCTACTTAGGCTATATGGCTTCAAGGTATTATTTTTGAGTTTTGTATTCATTTTAGGAAGCTCATAGTCATTTATTGTGATAAGAGGTACACTATTAAGATATGTAAGAATCTGGCAGCATCAACGAACCAAACACATAGAGATTCATATGCATTATATTTGAGAGTTGATTCACAGATAGATCGTTGACTTAATCTTTTGCTAGTCTTTTGAGTGGGTTGCTAAAATCTTCACTCAACCTTTTACTGAGAGAAATTTCATTCATCTATGAGATCTTCTTGCTATGTGGTCTATATCAGTTGCATCATCATCCTTCGGGGGGCTTTCTAGTCTTCTTCTCATCTTCCCCCTTGTTTTAGGCTAGTTTTTTCCCATAGGGTTTTATATCTTACTCCATTTTTATAGAGATTGCACTATACATAAGTACCTTATCAAGCTTCATGGTCAGGACTCATTTTTTTGTATTATGCATGGGTACCTTGCCAAGCTAGTAGCTCAGACCCATTTCGTGCATTCCCACCTAATCTATGCTTAAGGAGGGTGTTAGTGTATATATTTTATGCATACACTTGGTTGTTAGTGTACAAATTTTATTCATACACTTAGGTGTTAGTGTATATATGTTATTCATACACTTGGCTTACTTAAGCCTACATAGTCAACCATTTACACTTGACACTTATTCATGTTATGGGTCAAGTTGGTTAGGATTTTTATAGAGGTGGCACCTTATTTTTGACACCTCAAACTACTTTATTGGCATGCAACTCACCACCACTCCATGTGTGTGGAGTCCCATCCTCATTTCATTGAAGTTTGTTACCTTCCTTCTTGACTATTTATGTAACACCTTTTTTTCTAAATATACTTGATCAACTACATGCATTTCTTGTGTTCATTGTGCTTGTGATAGCATCTTCATGATTTTGAGTTTTCACAATATGGTTGAACAAAACATTTTGTGCCACCATACATGGAAATAAGTATTACATGATACTAAAAATGTCGCATAGAAATGAGAAACACCATAATGATTATTGTGTGTCTGTAAATAACATGAATGAGAAAATAAAACCTATACAACACACCAATGAAACATTATATCAAGGAATTCAAATAATAATCAAACTAATACAACAATTCCTTAATGGAGTCTCACTGTCCTCTATCTCCAAGGATTCTTTTAGTAATTTTTTCTCTCAGATTGTTTGTGCAAATGACTTTCCAAATGACAACCTGAAGAATGAGAGATTATTGAAATGTAAGAGATGTTTCCTGCATTACATGATGATGAACTAGCTGTAGATGATATGCATTGAAGATAATAATGTTGCTATGATGTTGTTGTATGAAAATGATATGATGAAAATGTTGTAATTAGGATGTTGCTAATGAAAATTCCATGAGTAAACTACTTGACGCTACAATATTCATACTAAAATTTTGCATAGTGTAATTGCTACAAATCATTAGCTCTCTCCTTTTTGTTGTGTAAACGAGGGCTTACTTATGGATTTTCCAAGGCATGAGCCTAGGTGGAAGGAATCAACAATCTGAATTCAATCTGGAGAGATGGACGGTTGAAGATGAATAGGTTAGAGAGAAAGGGGAGATGAGTTCCCTTCATGAGAACAAACTACCAAGTGTGAAGAGGAATAAAATGCAGATGAAGGCCAAGTGTCCTAAATTAGTTAGAATTTGTTGATGATAAATGCCAAATAAAATATTAGAAATATTTAATTCTTGAGACACATGATTAGGTGGAAGGTGGGAAGATGTTAGTAGACATGTGCTTAAATTTGAATTTAAAATTCAAATTTAGTGAGAGGAGGTTAATTAAATAAAACAAACTAGTTAAATTTGTTTATTTAATTAAGATATGAAGAAAATGACCTAGGATAGAAAGAATTAGAGAAAAATGAACTATATAAATAAATTTTTCAATTTATTTATAAGTAGAAGAATTAAAGATTTTTTTTTTTTGATTGGTAATCGCTTTTGACTGGAGCTTTGAACCAGTGAGGCCACAATTTGTGGGAAACCTCATCCCCATGATTTTGTCTAGTTTTTAACACTAGACCATTCTCCTTCTTCCTCTATCTCTATTTCGCCTATTTTTGTTCTCCAACAGCTATCAAACAACAACCATCTATGGGTGATCCAACTGTGCCTCCAACTCCTGAATGAACACCCACCCATCCTCCAATGAAACCTTCCTACCTCCTTTACTTCCTTCAAAGCTTCCCCTTCCTTCCTTCCTTCCTTCCACCTTAGGCCTCCCAAACTTTGACACACCCTTCCTTCTTCCTCCGTCACCCCGCCACCCTACTTCCTTCCTGCCTCCTCGGGCCTTCTTCACCACTTCACTGCCACATCATCACCTTCTTCCCTCTGAGCTTCTTCACCACCTCACCATTGTCACAACTTCTTCTCTTCTCCTCTATGGCACCCACCATACTCCTCTCCTCCATGGCGATCTTTGTACTCCAATATCCATCCTTCATTCGTCGTACTCCATCCTCCAACCTCCATCCGCTGGTACTACAATCTCCATTTACTTCATTCTCCATCCTCCATCCACCGGTACTACTTCATCCGTCATCCTCCGACCACTAGTTCCTTCCTCCCTCGATAGGTTCCACCAAGGTCCATGCACTAACACTCCCACCACAATTTGGTGAGAATTGAAGCTGTGATGCCCTACCAACAGGGCCTTGTGACTTTACCATCACGCTCGGGGGTGAACCCCAAGAGTTAAAGATTATTAATTAAATAACTTGTATTTAATTAATTCTCAAGACCAAATTTGAGTCTATACATTTTGACCCTCTTTGCAGTGATGTGTTTGCGACATGTTGCTTCAAAGAAAAATTTGCCGATAGTGTTGATAAAAAATTTCAATGCCCTGGATGCTGATTTTCGAGTGACGGTGTGTGTATGGCCCCTTGGGAGATAAATTAGGGAAATTTTTGAATTTTAATGATTTTAAAAAATAAAAATAAAAAATTCTATGATTTTATGAGGATTTTCTAATGATTTATCTCTTGATAAACACGAATGACGCTGCCAATTGATTAATTGATGCCCTTTTTGAAAATAAAAATAATCCCACTTAACTACCCTCCATTTACCCCTTTAAAAGGTAAAAAGGTGAAAAAGGAGTTTACTTGAATTCATTTGCAATTGATTGATTGATTTGATTGAGTGATTTAGCAAAATGGTGATCCCATATCACATCCATCAATTCAAGCGAGTTCGATGATACCACTACCCTATTGTGTATGGACCTCTGGTATGCACCTCGAAAAACCACCTTTTGTTCAAATTTGAATTTATTTTCACGCATTTTAAATGTTTTTTAAATCTGTGATAGTGCGTTTTAGTGCATTTATGTTTGCAAGTAGCGCATATGTTGATTGTTTTAGCACATTTTGAAGTTTAGCGTATAGATGCTCTGTTTCAGTGCATTGTCACTAGAATTGATGAAATGATGATTTTTCTCCTTGATTTTGATGCTTGATGATCACGTCAGCCATTGTTTTGGTGATGTTTGATAGGATAGATGATGATTGACCTCATGATGGATGAGAATCAATGATAGATGCTCTACGATATTTTATTGAAATCTAATTTGAGCTAATTAGATTAATTGAGATTTTGATTGATAAAATTCTGATTTGCGATATGTCATGATTATAGGAGAATTTAGGAGTTCTTCAATCTCGGGACTGCTACACGAAGATATGGGATATGATTTTGCATCTAGTGCAGGCGAATTTTGATGTTATTGAGCAATGTGGTTTATCTTGCTTGCTTGATATGCCCTGTTGGGATTAAATAGGGGACTATTCACCACATTAGCTGAGAGGTGGCATAGTGACCACAGTAGGTTCCATCTGGCTATAGGTGAGATGATGGTTACCCCAAAGGATGTGTACCTAATATTGAGGATTCTCGTGGTCGAAAAGTTAGTTGTATATGATCATACAAAGAAAGGAGGTACCAAGGCACTAAGCAAGATCTTTGATGATGAAAAAAAATTGTGGTTACAAAATCCCGTGGCAGGATATGGTTGATTCTTATGAGCCATTACCATCTATTCTAGATGGGTTTGTTGGAGGTTTATTATGTCTCGACTATAGGTCGAAGGGACTATCAGTTGGCTAGGGCAGGTTGCAGGAGAGGATGATCACTCAGGGGATCCGATATAAATGAGGTTCCTATATGTTAGCACATTTATATCATGATCTACATCATGTGGTGTATCTTGAAGCTACTAGTTTATCAGTTGGAGTGACACTACTTCAAATTTTGGCTTGGGAGCATATAACTATTACTTGATCTTTGGGGGAGAGAGATTGTTCAGTTGGTAGGCCATATGTCTTTGGGTACATGGGTATTCTTGTCTAATGCAAGCTAAGGAAAATTGGAGTATTAGCAATGAGTGATTGATGATTTAGATGCATTCATATGGCAACCGTACTTAGATTGTGAGCAGTGGACCGAGCATGATCTAGAGATGACATATGTTTGTACTTCGAGATATTTGATTGGACGAACTTGGTTTATTATTGAGAGATTCATACTCATGAGGGTGCTTCGTCAGTATGGCCGAGTTTAGGGGAAGCCCCAAGGAGTTGCATTATATGCTCAGAGAAAGAAAGATATTCCATAGTGGGTACCCACCATATCTTATGATTCATCATATGAGGAATATTTTGGATTGTAGACATAGATATGGGATTATTGTCCGAAGATCATGCCTGGTGTGATGACAGATGAGTATGCTGAGCATTTTTTTACACATGTCATATTGAGGATATCCAATCTCGATGAGCCAGTACCACCATTTTCTGATGATGAGAGAGAACCACAACCAACACCAAGATGGAGGGATGGGGGATATGGTGATGATGAGGAGGTAGATGTTGGGGATGGAGGGGATGTAGGTGACAACTAGATATTGGAATTTAGAGTACCCCAAAGGAGGAGATCTATGGTTCCCACAGGACAATAGCAAGTAGGACCATCCCATGTTCTGATTTGTGTGCCTTCCCATCAGCAACAGGCACATATAGATTCCTTACAGTTACAAGTGGAGAGCTTACAGGGATACCTAGTGTAGGCATAGGAGTAGGTTTCATCTTTGAAATTAGAGAGAGATGTCTCAAGACAACTATATGAGCATGAAGAGGCCCTAGCTAAGAGATTGTAGAGAGTTTCTGAGGGGATTGATGTAGGGGATACTCATAGAGAGGTTCAAGATTCAGCCTGAGAGACAAAGTACTATAGATCACTGTATTATCAGGTAGTTCCTGCAGAGCGGCATGCCCCTAGCTATGCATAGTTTGTTAGTGCTAGGTTAGGTAGGAGTCAGTTATGAACTATGAGTAGGGGTGTGATTGAGCCCCTTCCCAGAGATCCATCAGGTAGAGATCTAGGTGCAAGTCCATCTAGTGGTGTAGCAGCAGGCACAACGAG
This sequence comes from Sequoiadendron giganteum, assembly GCA_007115665.2. Lineage (NCBI taxonomy): Eukaryota > Viridiplantae > Streptophyta > Pinopsida > Cupressales > Cupressaceae > Sequoiadendron > Sequoiadendron giganteum. Next base: position 764,962,239 of record CM021101.1, read on the forward strand.
ACCTACAACATCTTGTGGGAGCAACACATAGCTTTTGTACTCATATTTGATGTACTAACACTTGATGTATTCACTTTTTTAGTTGGGGACTTCATGATTTCTTACCATTTTGTTGATGTATCTCTCCACATTTTGTGATATCATTGTACACTTGACATTGATTATTTTGAGATTATATGAGATGGAGTGAAGATTATTTATCTATATGTTTTCTACATTCTCTTATGATGAATGCATTTTATTTCCACTCTATATGTTATATCATGGTTGTGTATGGATGCAATGAAGAAATGATGATGTATGGATTATGATTCTATATGGCTTTATGGATGATGCTTTATGATATATAAGATGGATTTGGCCATGTAGATAAGATGTGATGCACTTTAGTTTTGTATTCTTCGAATGCAAATATATGATCTAATGCATGGATGGATGGCTTATGATAATAATTTCTACTGTATGTATGATATGATAATGATTATGCAACTAAATTTGAATGATCTTTTTGTTTTGATTATGTCAAATGTACTCAATCCTTTAATGAGAGAGATAGAATCATTTTGAAATTTGCTAGCCTTGGAAAAACCTAAAATGTACATGAAAAAAATAATATGAATGCAATCTATCTTAACCATGAAAATCTAATTATGCAATGTTGTAATCTTGTTAGTCGATTTTTTGTGCTTGTTATCATCATTGAGCTATTTATGTGTTGAAATTTAGTACAAACACTGATGGTATAATTAAACCATGATGACCTATGTAAAACTTCCATGGATTTTTTATATTGCAAGGTAATACAAGCCTCTAGGTATAATTGAACCGAGATGACCTGAGTATTGCTTATGTAAAATAGACAAGAGTTAATCCTTTTCCTATGAAAATTTGGAATGTCATCAATGATACTTTGTAGATCACATCCCATGAAAAATTTACATAGTAGTAATGATCAACTCACAGACAACAAACAAAGAAAAATATAAAACTCCATTGTAGCTTATCTAGTCCATGACATCCTTGAGTTTCTCAAGAGAAATGAAAACAAAAATCAAGATACAACAATTGACCATTTATGCTAAAGTGATTAAACCATGATTTAGAAGAATATCATCGAGTGAGATTTGTTTTACTGATCTTTTTGTTGATTTGGATGGTTGGTTTTCTAAAAATTATGGTTAATGTTCAATGTTGAGTTTCATTGTTATATTTGGTATTTTGTCCTACCATTGCTTGTATATTGTTTTAAGATCAAAGTAAATTTCCCCTAGTGAGAAACAAACCATTTATTGTGAATGCACATAATGATCACCAAGCCAAGGTGAGACACGAATGCAACACCTGTATATGTACATGAGGTTTTATGATGGACAAGCAGAATGATGATGAAAAGTGAACGAATGACACACGTTCCAATAGATGGAAAAGCCAATATATCACAAATAGTGCTTGTTTTCAAGTTTTCACTACTTGTTTTTATTGCACTTTTTCTAATTTTATAATTTTTTCACTCTTTTTTTTTGGATTTTTCTTTTTTTTTTTGTTTTTTTGGACTTTTCTCTTCTTTTTTTTTCTTTTTTTTTGGATTTTTATCTTTTTATCTTTTTTTTGGGATTTTTCTCCTTTTTAAACTGTGCACTGGATGAGTTATGTATAAAACTTCTTGAGATGAATGTTATTGATAGGTTCTTCAAACAGGTCCCCTTCAAGTGTAGATAATTGATATGCTCCAGATCCATATACTAATACAATGACACAAGGACCTAGCCAATTAGGTTCAAAATTTCCCTTATTTTCTTGATCTTGTTGATTGCGAGGATTCTCTTTTAGTACCAAGTCACCAACTTTAAATGTTCTTGGTCTTACCTTGTGGCTATATATTCTTAGCATTCTTTATTGACAAGCTTTCAAATGATCAACAACATTTTGGCAATGTTCATCTAACAATTCCAACTACTTTAGTTTGGATACTTGATAGTCTTCCTATGAAATGATTCCTTTCAATTATACTCGGAGTGAAGGTAACTCAACCTCAATGGGTAAGATGGATTCTGATCCATACACAAGGGAATATGGTGTGGCTCCCGTAGGGGTGTGGATGCTAGTATATTATGCCCACAAGGTAGGGTTTAGTTGGACATGCCAGTCACGTCCAACAACATTGACAATTTTCTTCAGTATTTTCAAAATGGTCTTATTTGAGGCTTTTGGTTGGCCATTCCCTTGAGGGTAATAGGATGTGGAAAATCAAATTTGGATACATAATTTTTCATAAAGTTCTTGCACATCCTAGTTTTTGAAGGTTCTACCATTTTCCATGACAATGGAGCTAGGGATTCCATACCAATAGACAATTTAGTTCAAGATGAAGGAGGCAATTTGTTTACCAGTGATCATGGTTAATGGGACAACTTCAATCCACTTTGTGAAATACTTAGTGGTTGTTATTATAAATTTATGTCCATTAGAGGAAGATGGATGAATCTTACCCACAAGATCATGTCCCCATTGACAGAAAGGCCAGGTCAATGTGAATGGTTGTATATCCTGTGCCAATGCATGTATCTGATTTCCATGGATATGACACTTCTTGCACTTCTTAAAAAATTGAAAATATTCTTTCTCCATGTTCAGCTAATAATATCCCAAGTGTAGGAGTTTCTTAGCTAGAGTAAGACCACTTGAATGAGTACCACAAATACCTTCATGAAATTTTCTTAAGGCAATTTCAGATTCATCACATTCAAGACATCAGAGGAGAGTACCATCGAGACCTCATCGGTAAAGTGTATCAACTATTAGGGTGTATCGGGCTGCTTGACGGATAAAGTTGTGTTTTTGGTTTTGTGATAGATCAGGTGGAAGGGTATTATCTCTTAGATAGGTATAAATCTTTCCATAGATTGAATAATCATCATCAACTAGATGGTACATGACTTGGGATTCAGGATTGTCATATGTGGGAGAAAACAATTATTCCACCATGAATTCATAATGACTTCAATTTTTTGATATTTGTAAAAGAGAAGCGATGGTTTCCATGGAATCTGTGGCTTTGTTGTCTACTCTTGGAGTTTGTTCAAACTTGTTCTCAACAAATTATTTCTTTAAGTCATCTACCATTCTCTTGTATGGCATCAGTTTGCCATATTTTGTTTGATAGTCATCATTAACCCGATTGACGACTAATTGGGAATCTCCATAAACTTGTAATTCTATGATTTTCCATTCCACTACTACCTTCATACCGATGATTAATGCTTCATATTCGGCCATGTTGTTTTTGCAAGGGAAAATCAACCTATAATATTTTGGGATAGTGTGTCCTCTAGGAGTAAAAAATAGGATTACACAACCTAATCCATGGTGAGTGTAAGATCCATCAAAGTATAATATCCAATGTCGTGTTGTCATTGTGAGGACATCTGCATCTGGGAATTCAATGCACATAGGATGGTCATCTTGCAACGGTGCTTCAACTAACTGATTTTCTATTTATTGCCCCTTGATTTCTCTTCTATCTACATATTGAATGTAAAATTCACTCAATGTCATCACCCACTTTGGTAATCTTCCTGTTAGAGTGGCTTTTCTGAGTAGATATTTTAATGGATCTATCTTGGATATTAGTTTGATGGTATGTGTTAACATATAGAGTCACAATTATTGAGTAGCAAACACAACTGCCAAATAAGCTTTTGCAATGAATGTATAGTTAAGTTCATAACCACTCAGTGTTCTTTTGATGTAGTAGATGGAATTTTATTTTCCTCTAGAGTCTTCCTATGCTAGCAAAGCTCCCAAATATAACTCAGTACTTGCTATGTAGAGTAGAAGTTGTTTTCCCTTTGTTGGTGGATTCATCAGATATTGTTTCAATTGATTAAAGTTTCACATCTTTCATCCCATCTAAAAGAAACATTCTTGTGTAACAAATGAGTAAAAGGATGAGACTTGTCTGCCAGCTGCATGATGAATCTTCTGATGGATTGGAATCTTCCTTATAGAGATCTTAGTTGGCTAATGTTCTTATGAGGTGGAATTTCCATGATTTCTTGAACTTTTGTTGGATCTACTTCGATGCCTTTAGCTGAGATTATGTATCCCAAGAGTTTTGTTGATGTTACTCTAAATAAAAACTTCTCTGGATTTAATCACACATTGAAATTTTCCAATCGGTTAAAGATTTTATCCAAGATTTCTAGATGTCCTTCCCTGGTGAATGATTTTTCTAGCAAGTCATCCACATAGTCCTCCATGAATGTGTGCATCATGTCATGAAAGATTATTTCCATTGCACACTGATAGGTGGCTTCTGCATTCTTTAATCCAAAAGGAATGGCATTCCAATGAAATTTACCCCATGGGCATGTGAAAGTTATTTTGTCTTGATCTTCTGGTGCAATATTGATCTAATTAGTCTGAAAAACCATCCATGAGTGATATCATAGCATGTCTTGTTGTAAAATATACAATAATATCTATATTGGGCAAAGGAAAGTCATCCTTCGGACAATCCTTGTTAATATCCCTAAAATATGTGCATATTCTAATGTTGTTTTCTGGTTTGGAGACTGGTACAATGTTTGAAATTCATTCTACATAGTCGATTGGTTGGATGAACCCCGCATCTAATAATTTTTTTAATTTTGCTTTCACTAGTAGGGTAACGTGTGGATGCATTTTTCTCAATTTCTAATTTATTGGCTTCAATCCAGGTGCTATGGATAAATGATGCATTATTAGATCTAGATCTATTCCTGGCATGTCAACATAGGACCAAAAAAAAAATGATTTGTCTTTCTTCAAAGAATTTGGTGAAATTTGGCTTTTCTTGCTTTGCCATTGATGCCACTAGGTCTATGGTCTTTGTTGTTTCTGTAGTACTGATGTTTATGGATTGCATAGGCTCAATCAATAATAAGTATCTTTCTTGATAATGCTTAGGAAGAGTGTCAATTATCTCATCCTTCGGTAAGTCAAAGAGGTTTTCACTGTTGGATATGCTCTTTCTTTTTACTTTTTCATGATCTAATACTACCATTGCATGGTTTTCACCATTAGACTGATTTTTTGTATTCTTTATTTTGCAGCTAAGAGACTTGAAACTCCCTTGGTTTGAAAATTCGTTATGAAATTGATTGGTGGAACTTGTTTCTAGATTTTTCAAAATAAAGGAAATTGACAATGGCATTATCATCTGAAAAGATAGGGATATCAAGAGGCTTGGTTTGTTCCCAGTCAATGAGTTCGAGATGTTTCAAAGGTAAGGAATGATTGAATCGGTCAAGATCAAAGGTGATGAGGGTCATGATGGAAATGTTTTCGAGGTGTTCTCTAGCAACATCAAGGTCTATAATTTTACTCTCCTCCAAATCATCTATCTCACTTGATGTTTGATCGTCCTCACTAGAGTCATCGATATGTAGTGATCCAAATTCAAATGGTCTAGACCTTGAGCCTTCTCCTGCCATATGTATGGGTGCATACCTCTTTATCACATTGATTTCCTTGTGTTCACAATATTCTTTAGATAGTGAATTCCATTCATATTCATTTGAGTCTATTTTAGAGCTAGCTTTTAGTTGGAGGGATTTGTTCACAAACCTTCTTAATGAATTCTTATTTTATCTCTTCTTTGTATCCTATTCTTGTCTTTTCTTTTTCATTGATTGAGATAGGTTGGATTGGTTCCATAATACCTTCTTTTCATTTGCCAATAGGACCTTTTCCTTCATATCCCATATTTTCCAATATCTTGAACCCTTTACCATATTGCTTTGTAGGTAGATTGGAAGTTGCTTCTATGGATTCTTCTTCATCCTTGTAAAGCCAATTTAGAATATTTTTGTCCTCATATTCATCATCTAGAGTAACTTCTTTTACAAATTTACCATCAAAGATAGTGATAGGTTGTGAAGATTGTTGTTTAGATGTTGATGGTTGTCCATATGATTTTGGAGAAGGTAGTATCTGTGAGAGACATAAGGATTGCTCAAAAGAATACTCACCCATGCCTTTATCTTTCAATTGAACCTTTTTATCAAACTTTTTTGACATCTTGGACTATCTTGAGAGTGTTACACTATTGGGAATTATTAGAATATGCTGAAATTGTGATCTCTTGTCCATTGTAAGGGAATTTTTAGCATTGATGGTATGTTGATGGCACTTCTTGCATTTCATGGATCCAAGGTTGAACCAAGAGTATGATGTAGGTCAAGTCCTTGTCTAAAACTTGGCAGATTATATCCTTTTGAACTAGTCCCACTTGAATTGGAAATATTATCAGTCCTTGAGAGGATCTTTCTTGATCATCATAATATTTTATGGTGATCTTTCTTCTAGTATCTATTACATTTTCTAAAAATCCCAATGCATCGATAAGCTTTAAGGTACGTATATTTAGATCAGCTTCTCCATCTATTAAAATGTGTTTGAACTAATGTTTATGGATTAAAACCTCAATATGGAGTGGAGCGTTGTGTGGATGAGTAATGGATGAATCATCATTTTTTGAGAATGATAAACAATGGGGTGTAGTCATATGTCCCACCATGGCTTGGAATTGACAAACTTCCAAATTGGTTGATACTATGGTGTCCACTAAAGCTTTTTCCAGAATATCCTTATGGGCTGGTGAAATTTTAAGAAGTTCTCATATGGATATCTATAATGGAATATTTTGCAATTGATCTACTACATTGTATCGATTTGTAGGAGAAATAGGTGTTTTAGATGTACTTACTTTCAATACAAACTTGGACTGCCCTCTTGTGGTCACATTTACTAGTAGGTTGTCTTGTTTATCCTTGATTTTGATGGCATTGATTTGATTATCAACTGCAGAAATGTGATTGATGGTAGTATCATAGACATAATTCACAGTATTCCCTTTGTTTTTTTTTGAAGAGGATTCTCCTTTTTCATAGTTGGGTAGAGGGTTTTTTAATTCTCCATGATTATCATTTTTTTTATGTCCTTCTATCGATATATCACCTCTATCTATCAAGTCTTGCACCAAATGTTTTAATTACATACAATAATTTTTTTTATGACCTTTGCTTCTATGAAAGTCACAATAATTTGTCTCATTCCACCATGATGGTTTGACTCTTGGTTTAAAATCTCATGTATTCGGTAATGTTATGATTTTGTGTGCAAGAAGCTCTTTTAATGCTTATTCAAGTGATTGCCCCAAAGATGTAAATTTTCTTTGATATGGTGGTTAAGATGGTTTAGATTCATTATTGTTTTGATTGTTTTTGTGTGTAGTAGCTGATAAATTGAAGACTCGTTTTACATTATGTGTGTCATCTACACCATCATTACCAACATTCTTATTTATTTTCCATAATTTGGATTTTTCATTGTTTTTATGATGGTTAGAAGAGTTTGTTCCTTCATTATAGACTTTCAATACTCCTCTTTTAACCAAGGCTTCCTCAATCTTAAGTCCATTTTCAATCATCTTTTCAAAACTAGGTGGAAACTACAATTGGAGTCTATAACTCATCTCACTGTTGAAATTTGTTAGAGTAATAGGTTATTACACTTAATTAATTATATCATATTGGTTAATTAATTAAGTCACTTATTCCTTTACTTAAGCTAAACTTAGGCACATTAATAATTGATTAATTATTAAGTGTGCACACTAGGGTTTCCATTTTAGGTCAACATTACGATTGCATAATTTTCTTTTATAAAGCAAATCATCTTATTGTAATTTCTTAATTCTTAATACATCAATTTGCACATCTTCATGCAAAGCTCTTGCCTTTTCTAATTTTATCTTCTATGGAAGATATTCTAGCTTACATGTCTCATGTTGGTTTCTAACATGGTATCAGAGCCTTGACATGCAGCCCCTTCTCAGATTTTGGAGAAAATCATTGCAGAGTTCATTCGGGGTTCCTCGAGAATTTCATCCCTTGAGCCTATCAATGCGGCATTTTGGATTAGATAAGGCTTCACCATTGGATTCAGAGTGCTAGAAAAAGTCAAGATTGTCTTTTATTTTTCTAATTTTGGTCATCATTGAAGAAATCTGTAAGGGTTTCAAGCTCGGTGATTTTTTGCAAGCTCTAGAGGTAGCTGAATTTTTGGAGCATTTTGACCACGAATGGAGGTCACCATCACGTTTCAAGTGGCCAAAAACCCTAAGGACACTTGTCGTTTGGTTGATTTTTGAGCACTTGAGTCGGAAGGCTAATTTTTTTTACTAGGGAGGCTGTACGGCCTCCCCAGCACGAACTTTGAGGCACGTTTATTGAAAAAAATGCAAAAAAATAAAATAAAATCTTGCAATTTTTTTTGTGCTGCTATAAGAAATGGAGGTGCCATCGGTGTGCCACTCGGTGGCCACCAGGAGCGGAAGCCCCCACGTAGCACCACCCTTTCCCGCCGCCGCTCGCCACCTGCAACCCTCGTGGGCCCCTTTTGTAGAACCTATGGTCCTATGGGGGACCAAGCGATATGTGCCCAACCCCCAGTTGCCTCCAGAAGACACCCACAGGTCACATGGGTGACCAAGGGCTCCGCCCCAGCCCCTTGCCATGCACCATCGGCCACATGGGTGACCAAGTGCCTAAATTTTTTTACAAGGGTGCTGATTTTTCATGGCGATGGCTAGATGGTCATCAAATTTATGCTCAGAAAATGATGACATCAGTAGCCATATGGCCCTCTTTGCCCCCTCCTAGTTCTAATTTGCCTTCAAGGAGCAGTTTTTTTCTTATAGGCATAACTTGGGCATATGGTATCGAAATCGGGCAAACAAGATATCGTCGGAAAGTTGGTTCCGAGCACTATCTTGTGGTGTAGTTTATTTTTCAGTATTTTTTTGTTTAGCTTAATTTATTTCTGTTTGAAGTCAGATGTTCATTTATCAGTTCTGAGCTCATAACTTTTTTCCACGATCTCTGATTTTCACTATCTTTGCGGCATTGGAAAGTTACTGAGGAGCTCTATGTTGCTTTCCATGCACTTTTTTCTGAATCTATCTCAGGTTTATCATTATTCCAGATTTTCCCGATGGGTGTTTTGGAGATTACTTGGATATTTTGGCAGTTGGGAGGGTGCAACTTGCATCTTTGTAGTTCATTTCAGTATCACATCATCTATTTTATCTACTGTTGCTTCATATATTCTAGGGTTGTTCCCATTTGGAGTTTTCAAGTGTTTCGTGGCATTGGGTCTGCTGTTGCATTATTATGATTCCGATATGGTTTCTTGTAAACAAAAGTATCTTTCCTTGCTTTCCATATTGTGGTTCCAGTTTTACTCTACAGTGTTCTTCCAGTGCTTCTTTGCAGTAGGTCATCTCGTTGTAGGGGGGTTTTGACCCACTGGGTTTTCCTTCTCTACCTCATTATTGAATTTGTACATGGGTACCTGATCAAGCCTAGTTGTCGGGACCCATCTTTTCTTTCATGCATCTTTTTTCTAGTGTTTTAGCTACTTCCTCAATTCATCTTAAGGGAGGGTGTTAGAGTAATAAGTTATTACACTTAATTAATTATATCATATTGGTTAATTAATTAAGTCACTTATTCCTTTAGTTACTTAAGCTAAACTTTGGCACATTAATAATTGATTAATTATTAAGTGTGCACACTAGGGTTTCCTTTTTAGGTCAAAATTAGGGTTGCATACTTTTCTTTTATAAAGCCAATCATCTTATTGTAATTTCTTAATTCTTAATATTTCAATTTGCACATCTTCATGCAAAGCTCTTTCTTTTTCTAATTTTCTCTTCTGTGGAAGGTATTCTGGCTTGCATGTCTGATCTTGGTTTCTAACAAAATTATCATTAAAGATATCCATATTTTCCTTCTCAGGTATCAAATGGGTGTATCTAGCAAATAATCATCTCCATCTTTGTAAGTATGTAAGAAATGGTTCGCCATTTTTTTATTTTTTGTTACAAAGATCCTTCATGGTTATTTCATGTTGAATGATGTATGAATATTGAGAGATAAATTTATTTACCAAATCCTCAAATGATCTAATACTTGGTGGGAGTTTTGAAAACCATTCCATACATTGAGCACCCAAACTTCTTGGAAATAATCTCACTAGATAGGTTTCTTCATGTGCAAATTCCATACTCATGGTGCATAATTCTCTTACATGATCTTGAGGATTAGTTTTTCCATAATATTTTTCATATCTTGAAAATTCAAAATTTGGTGGAAAAGGTATCATGATCATATTTCTATCAAATGGATAAGGATAGATGTTCTGCAACAAATATCTCTTTGTTGTTCCTGTTTGCATGTTTAGGATTTATTATTGAAGAAATTGCATTTTTTGAGTTAAAGAATTCAATGGATCTTTGATTTGTGATTCAACTTCTATTTTCTTGGGAGCTTCCTTCAATTGGTTGACATCAAAATCATTGGGTAGTTTTACACCTTGATTTTCTAGAATCATAAATTATTTCTCTCCATCTTTTTCTAGAATTTTTTCCATGAAATTATGAAATTTAGGGTCTTGTTGAGCTTGTTGAATTTCTTCATCAGTTATCTAATCTAGTTTAGGTTGATGAAATTTGTGAAAAGGATTTTATTCTCCTTCTTCCATGATGGTTTGGGTTTCTATTTCTTTTTCTCTGAGTTTTTTCTTTTGAGCTCGTGTTAAAATGGTCATGCAAGTGATAGAGTTTTTCTATACTTTGATCTTTGTTTCGGGAGTTCCAATGAAATACCTAAGTCAAATAGGATGATAGATACTATTCATGTGACTAGGCTAAATCTGATGTACAACATTTATTTCATGATAAAGGATAATAGATCCTAATAGTGAAACTCAACTAACAAGCAGAGATGAGATTGGTGATTGGGCACTTTAAGTTGTTTGATCTAAGTTTAGCTAAAGAGATTGCACTTGAAAAATATAATTTCTTCAAGTTTAAACCAATTTTTTGATGAGAAATGATCTCTACTCTAAAAGGGGTCCCTAAATATGATTCTAGTTGTCTCACAAAAGTTCAATTTTGTTCTTTGTTTGAGTATTAGGTGAATGCACTAAAACAAGTTGTATATGCGCTAAAAGATGGGTTAAATTCACTAGAACAAACCCTATATGCACTATAATGTTAGTTGAATCCACTAGAATAGAAAGCTCATGCGTTAAAAGATGGGATAAGCGTGCTAGAATAGGAAGTTTATGCACTAAACTAGAAATGTCACCGTTCTAAAAGTTTTTCTGGTTTTCTTATTTTAGAGTTAGTGAATTGAGTGTTTTGAGGGATGATCTTCTAAACAATGATTTCAAACACAAAAGCAAGTAGTAAAACAATTTTTTCAGCCTATGATCTAAACATCAACTGTGTGTTCTAGGATCTGATCCAATCTCTTTGATTTCCACTATATTGAACAATAGAAAATAGATCAGTCAGACTCTTCTAATGTCAAGGGTCATTAATAACATCACAACTCCTAGCTTGGAAATACATCAGCTCACACAGCCCTATCACCCCCTAGAGGGCACCTGTGTTTTTTTCCTTTTTTGGGTCTTAACCAAAGTATATTTCTCCACTATTGGCTAGAAATCCCTTGTAGTTATATGGTGAGTATCTTGGGGGAAAATTATTCCCTCCCCTTGCACTATGAATATTATAATGTTTGGCAACTGACTCATCTTTTCTACTACACTTAAAGTTCTTAGTAAGGTCTTCCGTTCGGTGTGGCAAATGATAAACTCCCTCAGGAGGTCTCCCAACCTTTAGAATAAAGGCTTTACATATCTCAAGGATATTGGGGGAGGGCTATCAATGCACACTATCGTTGAATGTGATTTTCATCACAATTCATGTTTCATTATAGTAGGTTGGAATGCTTGGCTTTAGCTATTCCCACTTAGGTTGTTCCCTCCCTTCAAAGCAGGGAGGCAGGACTGCTAAAGGTGCTATTTTAATAAACTAAAAGAGTGATTTTCGCATTTTGGTCACCCAGTAAAGGGGAGAGCAAATTCCTATCACTTTGTAAACACTACATGGTGTTCTTTAACCTTGTAATTAAACTAGATGCCTAATTTAATCAAAGGAAAATAAATCCAGCCCCTCCAAACATTGTTAGTAGTTTCAGATATGTCTTTGACAATGTATAGAGTATTTACAAGAAAAATGATATAGATCAATCCCCCAGAATTTTAAATTTCTACAAATAAAGGTGTATGCACTAAAAAAAAAGAAATATGCGCTAAAATATTTAGTATATGTGCTATTAAACACATTCAATGCTCTATTCGGAAAAATAGAAAAAGGAAATCAAATCCAGTATATGCACTTAAAGGAGAGGTAAATGCACTAGGCAAAGATGTGTATGTGCTATAATAGGGCTTTGATGTCATAAAAGTCACCACCAATGCACTGAAATAGGTAGGGGATGCATTGCATTAGAATTCACGAATGAACCTATTGATGAAACTTGCAAGAAAATATTAAAAATGAGGCTAGGCCCTGTTGGGTCTCAAAAATGCAGGTTTGAACCATGAGAGGTTGCCAAGCTCTCACAATGCTTTTGGTCAACGTACAAGGCCAATTGATGCAATTTAACCTTCTTCTCTTTAGGTTCTACTAGACCAAGGCGGGTGAACCTATGTGAATGATGCAGATTGAAATGTACTTCTTGGTGAAACAATCTACCCATAATTGAAAATGGAAGTGGATAGACAAAATCACTATAACTGTTCCTACTCCTACTGCACAAAAGAAATTATTTTGAGTAAATTGTTTGATATGAAATTTTATCTTTGGGTTGAGGTAGATCAGTGCCTTCTGTCCACATGGGCAATGGAGTAAAAAATCATGAATCATGTGTGTTTCCTTCTCTGGCTTAACTCTAGTTGTTAGGCACTTTGAAAATGAAATTCTAATGACTGGCATACAACTTCATTTATTTATGATTTTCACAAATAGTATTGGAATGTTTCTCCATAAGGTTTTACTTCAATAATCCAAAAGAAATCCTTAAATCACTATGACTTATTAAAAGATTTTAATTCTAACTTGTAGACACCGGTTAATTAAATCACACAAAATGAGAGTGCATTCTGATAAATCAGAGATATATTTCATATGCTGATTTAAATGATTAAAAGACCTCAAGTCGAAGACAACCAAAATAAAGAATATGAATTTTATGTATCACAACAACTGAACACCAAAAAGAAAATCACCAATTAAAAACATTTATCTCCATTGATTCTATTTTAGAAAGGCTCTGTACATTATTTACATTCCCAGTCCATTTTCTAGAAAAATCTAAATACTACCCTATATACTACCCCTTATTGCTCCTGAATTTTCAAAATATTTATACATCATACTTGAAGAGTCACGACCCTTCACTTTTCTAGTAAAACCATTTACATTCTATGACAGAGATTTAAAATATTTATTTAAGTTTCCTTTCAGAAAATTAAATATTTTTACATAGTTGGCCTTTAGTTTTATTTCAATACTTTACCAATTGCTTAATATTTCATTTGATTTACTGCTATGAAGTCTTCATTTATATCCCCGTGGCCTTTATTATTTTACCGCCCCACCATGGGCTTCACTTTTACCTCTGGCGGTATGGCGGTGTCTGGCATTCACTGTCAACTCCAACATTACCCGGGCTGCCACAGTCTTCTCCTCATCCTCCTATGGTACCATGGTGCTAGCATTTACTACCACACTAATTGTCTATTGCGTTAGCACAGTTCCTTTTCTGGCTGATCACAGTATGCTGGTAGCCTCCATCGCTACCACTTCGCTATCTATCTCTGCTCACCGTGCCACCACGGTCATCATTTTGACTGGCTATGGTATCACGGTAACCGCGTCACTGACTACTAACGGTTTTACCATGCTACCATGGTCTTCATTGGAGCCCCCCACGGTATCGTGGTAACCTCATTGGCTCTTTCCTTCACCGCTTATGAACTGTCCACCGTGGCCACTGCGGTCTACTTGGATACCACCCACGGTACCACAATGGCTTCTCCTTCACTGTCTACCAATTGCTACTGCGGTCACCATGGTCTATGGTTTAACCGCGCGCAGTACTGCGGTGGCTACTTCTAACTGCTGCCTCATTGTTGACTTACTGCCACTGCATTACCGTGGTCTATGTTTAGACAGTGTGTGGTGGCATGATAAGCATTTTATGCCCGCCTGTTAACTGCCACCGACATACCGCGAGCCCACTGTGGGAGGTCGCGGTAAGGCGGTATTACATGAATAATAAGAGAAGATGAAAAGATAGGAATTATTATGGAATTAAATGGGGAGGGGTGTGAAGGCTATAAAGGCCAAAAATAAGGTTATTGTACAAGGGTAAAATCCATTTTTAGCATTATAGATCATAAATGGTCATTCTAGTGGGCAAGTGGGCATAAGTGAAGGAACCCAAAAATGATCACAAATTCCCACTTTCCCACTAACCTCAATGGACAAGCTAGAATGATGGATTAGGATTTTTGATGGAATGAGGATCCAAACACACACACTTCTATGATCTGGAGCCAATTTGACAACTTCCACACATCCACAAGCTTACAACTACCAATGTTCATAACAGAATATTGGAATTAGAAATCATTTAAACACAACAATAAAAATACATATTTTATTATCTTATTTAAATCTCCTATCATAGGCTACATTCTCGTCGATCCTACTAAGGACCAGCTGCAAACACACAAAAAAAACAACTACTAATATTTCTAATCAAAACTATCTACATCGAACTCAAGGCACGACTTCAACCCCTTACATGGATTTTCCTTGTACATTTTCCTCTTGGCTCCCACAAGCCACCCTATTTTCCTTTAAATCAATCCATGAGCCACCTCCATGAATAGGCTTCTCACCCATTTTTTATTGTCACCTTGTATTCTTCATCTAGTCATAAAATTTAAAATTCCATAATGATTCTTTCTTTCGCCACCTTTTTCCTTCTACGACTGCCTAACGATCACTCCTCTTTATCTCTTCATACCATCTTCTTTAACCACCAAAAAATTTCATCGATTTCTGCTCATATCACCTTCAGCCTCACCTCTCTATAACAATCATGCTACCTTTCACCAATGACTGCTCATCTTTTAAAATTGATCGGTCTTCACTACAATTGACAAGAACAAAATTGAAACTGATTTTCCCCTCCAATACTGTCAAGCCTCAACCATCAGCCAAGTGTCAAATCCAGCCAAGAATTGGGGACAATTATTTTCATTTCCATGCATTGTGTACCTATCGAAAAATGGTAAGAATTTAAAATATTGGTTCCTCAGTGACAAAAGGACAAAATGCTGAAGCAAAAGGAAGTTGCAATAAACACCAAAAATACAACAAACAACCCCAAACTGCTAAAATTGAAACAAAACACCAAACCAAAATTTGATGGAGAGTGATTCCCCTACATCAAACTCCCTAGGAGACAAAAAACTCATGGACTCCTGCACATGAAGTCCATGATGGAAATATCAATTCCACATTTTTTTCTTCTCATCTTCCAGTTGTTCAACCTTCACGATTCTTGACACACATACTTTCATTTTTCCCTTTGATGTTTCTCAATCTACATTCATTTGCTTCTTTCTTTTTGTGCATACCTTCTTTGTTAATTCTCTATATCAACTTCAAATCTCCACCATTTAGACTCATCGTCATGGTCTTCCCCTGAAATCATCTCAAATGAAAATAACACTTCATCCTTTCTTTGTGTGAAATAAATTACCTCCTAAATCTTCACAACTACAACCAATAAATCTTTTATACATTTTCCATCTATCTGTTCGTCCACCGCAATATGAATTGAAACTTCGGTGTTTCCTTTCTCTGCTATAATCACTTTTACCAATTCCACACTTCCACCTTCCAAATATCCTTTTGAACTCTTTTGCACTCCTAATTTCTCATCCTCTTTTGCAAACATAAGTTTCTTTTCATCCTCATTACAATTGTCATCTTCAGAAATAAAAGAAACTACTATATTTTCTCTAGCATCAAACTCTGAATTACTTTGAGTATCAAAATTATCAATTTCAAACCTATGAGAATCTACATTTTTGTCATTTTCTATCACTTGGTAATATTCTTCCTTAACATCTACAAAATGTTTGTAGTCTTCATTATCAACATCCTTGTCTTCTACATGAATTGGCTTTTCTTTAGGATCACTTTCCTTGGCTTTATTTGAATGTCATGCAATCACCATAGGGCTAGGAAAATAACACTCTTGCAATATATCCATTCAACTTGAAATATTTTGCAATTCCTTATATAGCTTCCTCTTCTCCACGCCATCCCAATATCTATCCCAAGATGGGATTATCACGGTTCTTCTAACTGCAATCTTTGATGAAAGTCAAATATGCTCTGTTTTATGCTATATTTTATGCCTTTCAATATGCCTCCATATCCATTTCTATATACCATTTTCATCCGGTTTTACCATTTTATGTTGCATATGGTTTAATATATATAAGTAATATTTAATCAAGTTTTTAGATAAAATAGTGAATAAATAATATCATATTGTATTTACTAATATTTCTTCCATGCCAAGAAAATAAATATTGTAGCATGGATATTTAAATGTGTAGATCTTCCTGCCACTTTGTATGTTGAACTTCTTGTCATGCAACTCTCTGCCACGGTGGAATTTCATGATTGCAAGATATCACTTTCTATTTCTACCATATTACTTTCCCACAATACAATAGTCACTTCACTTTTATGGATTTAATCTCTTTTCCAGCTTAGTCCATGAATTCTCTAATGGCCACGGTATTTGGTGAAGTAGATCAAATTGAGGAAATAAATGTGTGACAGAGGAAATACTTGCCAGTTGTGTGGAGATACCTGAAAATATTCTATTTGTTGTAAAAAGACAAATTTTAATTCATGGCCAACAAAAATAAAGCAGACTCAACCAAATGGAATATAGGAAGGAACCTGTGGTGCAAGTGGTTGTATAGCTAGAGAAAACACTAACTATTCATGTCTCTATTTCTAATCGTTGTTACAATAGACTTGTTTTTGATTCATGGCCATTCCCAAAGGATTTACATGAGCCTCTTGCTCACTAGTTTGTTGAAACAAACTATTTAATATTTTTTTAGTTATCATTTATTATAAACTCAACATATACTTATATATATGTGTGTATTCTGTAAACAAAAAAAAGGCAGATTATTATAGAAAACTAATATTCGCAGATATTTGTATGCAGCCTCTGTAATATTTTTGGATGAATAAAATAATGTTTATTATGATCGAAGCAATCTAGAAAGGCATTCACACTTCATCACTAGACATATTGAGAAGCATGATCCACTTCTTAGGATGTCTAGTGATTTCTATTAGAATATATGTATGTTTATTTATGTTCTTTATTAAATGTTGTTTGTATTTTATCTGTAGGCTTAGTTTGTTGTTTATTTTTTGTAAGATTATTTTCTAGATCAAATATTCATGCTTTATGATTCCTAGATTAGTTTTCTTTAGAAGTTGTGAGCTTAATTTTTGTTGTTGATTGTTGTTGTTTCCAGGAAGTGAAAGTTCATGTCACTAGAATTATTTCACTATGCAATAGGTTTATTTACGAGCTGCATTTCATCCTCACTCAGCTCATGACTCTCACCCCTTCAATTGACATATAGCCACGAAACCTATCACAATTTTATGCCCCTGGATTGACATGTAATGACAAAACTAAATTTCATTACAAATCATTAAATATTTCTTATTCTTTTCCCCAGTGTTGGCCTATCAATCTTCATCCTCTTCACCACTGCAATACGTTTCCACTCTCTTGACAATCTATAGTCACACACTTCTTTCTCCACTACTTGTAGGTCCTGGCTAAGTTGCCTCACCTCGATTGATATACTCAATGCTTAGAACCTTATGCGCTTTGATACCATTTGATGGCATGAGGATCCAAAAACACACACTTGTATGATTTGGAACCAATTTGATGACTTCCACACATCCACAAGCTTACAACTACCAATTTTTATAGTAGAAGATCGAACTTATAAAGTATTTAAATACAACAATAAACATACATATTTTATTATCTTATTTAAATCTCCTGTCATAGGCCACATTGACTTTGATACTACTAAGTACCGGGTGCAAACACACATAAACAAATAGCTAGTAATATTTCTAATCAAAACTATCTACATCCACCTCAAGGTACGACTTCAACCCCTTAACTATATTTGGCCTCTACATTTTCCTCTTGGCTCCCACGAGCTGTCCTATTTTCCTTTAACTCAATCCATGAGCCACCTCCATGAAAAAATTGCTCACCCATTCTTTATTGTCACCTTGTATTCCTCATCTGGACATGCACTTTAAACTTCCAAAATAGTTATTTCTTTCACCACCTTATTCCTTCTATGGCTTCTTAACGGTTTCTCCTCTTTATCTCCTCATACTATCTCCTCTAACCACCAATAGATGCCATTGATTTCTCCTCATAACACCTTCATCCTCACCTCTCTATAATGGTCATTCTACCTTTCATCAATAGCTAATCATCTTTTAAAACTGTTTGGTCTTCACTACAATCGACAATAACAAAATTGAAACTAATTCACCCCTCCAAAATGGTCAAGCCTCAACCATCAACCTAGTGGTGAATCTAGCCAAGAATTAGGGACTATTTTTTTCTTTTCCACACATTGTGTACTTGTCAAAGAGGCACAAGAATTTTAAACATTGGTTCCTCGGCGATAAAAGTGTTGGCATATGGCTTCTAGTGTTGTCATTAGTGGGAACCTAAAGTCATTCATCCAATCCACAATCTAGTATTAGCTCATACCAGCATAACAAAATGAAGAATAGGGAATCTGGTTAAACCTAAGTCTATCGATCAATGTGCATTATTTGCTTATCAGTTTGTGTTACACATCTCAGGGAAGATAGCTGGGTATCTGTAATATCTTATTCTAGATTTTTGTGGCTATGTTATGATCTAGGAGATCTGGTGCACTAATTTTTTGGTTGGGTATACACAGGATCATGATGGGCCAAAAAGTGGTGATATCTAAGTGATATGATGGCCCATGTGGCTGACAACTTTTTTTAACCAAAAAATGATGGAATGATAAGGGTTTTTAAAGGAGATTTTCATCTTTTCACTAATATAAATTATGCTTTACTTTGAATTTAATAAATTATTGTTATTCATTTTCTATTTCAATTATGACTAAATTTCTAATTGATAGGCTGATTGAAAAACATCTATAGCTTTCAAACGGTACCACATTTTTTGAATTCAAAATATGCGTCACATTCTATGCTTTGCATATTATAGGATTCAAAAAAGAAGAATTGAATTTCATTAAGTTTTGACCAAGTTAAGGTGGTTAGAAAAATGAGTTTTTATATTTTTAAAAATTTGTAATAAAAAAATCATAATTAATTATTTACTTGGAAAAAAATTACAAAATAATATGCATCGCATTGGGACATGAGTCCCCTACTTATATCTAAAATCTTATAAAAAAATATTATCATTTTATTGTGGTTAGGGTGGTCAGACAGACACCTACTTCTTATTTTTTCCCTAAAATTTAAGTACTACTGCATTGAAATTTCAAATTTTCACCAAATAGATTTTTTTTATTTTAAATAAACCTAATAGTTTAGAAACTACATGAAATTTTCTATAGATTCTATTCTTACATATTTTTGAAATAATATAGATAACTTATTCAAATGTTTACGTCAAGTTTCCTAACTCTGATTTTTTGAATTTTATTGCCACTTAAAGGCTTGTTTTTTCCTGATGATCCTGCACATACCCGGTTATCTATACTAGAAGGATGACTTGGCGAATTATTCATTGCGGATGTTTAAGAAGTAATTTGTTAATTTTTTTTGTGTTCGAATATGTTTATTTGGGTCCTCACTATGCTTTAACCAACTATGGGTTGTGCGCATTAAAAAATAGTTATGGATTTAAGGTGACAATTGAAAAGTATTTTATGTTTTATGTAAGCCGACATATGAATGATCAAATATTTGATAGCGGATATATATATGAGATCGATAATATCATTTTGAGAGAGAATGTGTAGTATGAAAATTATATGAGTGTGTGGTGAAAAATTTAGAAGGATAGTGGTCTAAATTCATCCGTGCATGGATTTGTGTTGTAGATTGCAGAAAAGAGCAGAGCAAAGTGAAGAGAAAAATCAGACAGAAGGTACAAAATCTTATCCATGAGCCTAACTGGAACTGTAACTTTGCATAAGTAGATGCTACTACTTCAGTTCAACCCTTTAGATGGTTTTAATCGGATCTTTTGTAAGGCAATGAGCCTTTATATTAAGCAGTGAGCTCTAGGCAGTGTGCCTGAATGCAAGTGCATTCCCTTTTGTGAAACTTATATTTGAGTACTCAAATTGTGGATTAACCTCCATTGTGTTTTTCCCCTAAAAAGGTTTCCATGTAAAATTATTTGTATTATGGTGTTGTGGATGATTACTTTGTGTTTTCATATTTATTTGATTTAATGTTGAAATGGTTTAATTATCAGATTAATAAAGTTCAGATTTGTAGAACATTGATTCACCCCCCTCTCAGTGTTCTCTTGAGTCCAAAAATAGGTATTATAGCATTTGGTTCCTCGAAACAAGTTTAGTAGCTTGAGGTGGATCTTAGAATGTAATGGACTCTGGTAGTCTTTAGCGGAAGCTTTTGGTGCCTCTTGATGACCTTGATCACTCTAAAGCAGAAGTCCAGGAATTGAAAGAAAATCTAAGGGATGTTGAGAAATCTATTTAGACATTGAAATATCAGATTGTTAAATCTAGGGAAAAGAGGAAGGATCTATGTGATCAGATTAAGTAGAAACAAAGCAAAAACATGGATGATGCTCACTTGAATCAAACCTTGAAGGAAATAACTAAAGAATGTGAAAAGCTTTCCATAAATAATGCTACCCTAAAGAATGAAATGGAATCTATGGTGATGAAGCTAACTAAGGGGTATGTGGAGGATCATCATGGAAAAAACAGGCCCTAAAGTGGCAATAAAATTCAGAAAATCAGAGTTAGGAAATTTGACGTAAAAATTTGAATAAGTTATCTATATTATTTCAAAAATATGTAATAATAGAATCTATAGAAAATGGAATGTAGTTTCTAAAATACTAGGTTTATTTTTTATTTTTTTAAATCTATTTGGTGAAAATTTAAAATTTTAATGCAGTAGTACTTAAATTTTAGGGAAAAATAAGAAGTAGGTGTCTATCTAACCACCGTAACCGCAATAAAATGATAATATTTTAGATATAAGTTGGGAAATCATGTCCCGGTGTGATGCATATTTTTTTGTAATTTTTCTCCAAGTAAATAATTAATTATGAATTTTTTATTACAACTTTTTAAAAAATAAAAAAATTTGTATGTTTGACCACCTTAACTTGGTCAAAACTTCATGAAATTCATTTTTTTTTTTTTAATCCTATAGTATGTGAAGCATAGAATGTGATGCATGTTTTGGATTCAAAAAATGTGATACTATTTGAAAGCTATAGATTTTTTTCAATAAGCTTATCAATCAGGACTTTACTCGTAATTCAAATAGAAAATGAATAATAATTATTTATTAAATTCAAAGTAAAGAATAATTTATATTGGTGGAAATCTGAGAATCTCCTTTAAAAACCCTTTTCGTCTCATCAATTTTGGGTAAGAAAAATGTCATCAGCCACATGGGCCATCATATCACTTAGATATCGCCACTTTTTGGCCTATCATGATCCTACACATATCCTAAGGAAATTGAAGAAAGAAAGAAGAATGAGAAGATTCTTGCTTATTCCTTAAAAGAAATATTTGATGAATGCAGAAGAGAAAATGGAGAATTCATTTAGTTAGAAAGTGAATTGCAACAATCCAAAAATAATGAAGAACTTGAAAAACAACTTATTATTCTCAGGGATGAACCTGCTACTGCAAATGAATACAAGGAGAAGTTTATGATTATTTTTGTTAATCTTGATGAGATGACTCAAGGATAGAAGAATGCTAAAGACAAGCAAGGTATTGGATATGAGAAAGGAGAAAGTTCCAGATCTGGACAAAGAAATTTCAGGCAAGGAAATTAGTTGAACAAAGATGGAATGTATCTGGTAAGACAACCTAATGCTCAAAAGTTTAATGGATACTATTTTTCTTGAAATAAATTTAGTCATATGGCTGCTTAGTGTAGAAGTAAAATGAAATCAAGTAATCCATCATTCTTTGGTCAGTGTTTCAATTAAAAAAAGTTTGGTAAAAAATCAATTGAATGTAGAACTATGTCAAAATACTCTATCAATAGAAGGAATATTGAATGTTATACCTATGGAAGAATTGGGCATATTGCTAATCAAATGAGGATCAAAAATAAATCAATGGAATGATTGGTCTAGACAAGGAACTACTGTGTGTTACAATTGCAATAGATATGGTCACATTGCAAGATTTTGCAGAAATAGAAATATGGGTAAAAGAGATTCAGTAAAAAAAGACATAAATACACATAAAAATGATAAATAAAAATGAAAAATGATTGTGGATGAAATAAGAGATCAGATGAAGAAGACATGGGTAAGGAATAATGAATCTGATGCTGGAAATATCTCTACACCAGAACCTGCTAACGATAATTCCTCTAAAAATTGATCTCGGGCCATTGGCGTAGGGGAGTTTTTCAAGAAAATCATTTTTCCCTTGTTCGTAAGATGGTACCAGATCGTGAGAAGATTGTCAAAAGGTGTATTAATGATCTACAAATTTTTTGAAAAACACTCACAAGGAAACTTAAAGAGATCATAGGTTCGCAGAAGAATTTCTCTCCCATTGTTTGAGAAAATAGAGTTTTCAAAAAACCTAAGGAAAAGGAACTTATTACAAGTGTGTGAACTATAAAAGACATGTTGAAACTATCATTTATCACTTTGCATCGAAGAAGAGAAGGAGGAAAGCAGTTTGTAGAATATTTTTGAAGGAGTGAACTAAAGTCGATGACGAATCTCAAAATTTATCAGGTATTTCAGTTGTTTTGGAATTTCCATATATTTTGGTGTGCATTTGTACGAAAGGAAAAAATGGAATAAATTAAAGGGTCAATAAATTTAGATGAATACAACAGTGAAAATATTAGAAACATAAGAAATTTGTTATCACCGATGAATTGAAATGGGTAAAAGAAGCCAAACACAAGAATTTGGACATTTGGAATGAGTTTCCCTACTTCGAGAATGTAGAACTCGTAAAATTCAATTTGAGCAGATTGAATGATAAAATTTTGGTTCTAGACAAACCCTACATAATTTCAAAAGAAGTAATTGAAAATATAAATGGATTATACAAATTTGGGGATATACCAAGAAAGAAATCCATCAAAAATAAAGAAGTTGAAAGTCTAACCAGAGTTATTGGAGATCAAAGGGCACTGATAATCTCAACAATAAAAAACTTTGTGACAAGGTACATTGCTCATGGTGTATCATATAAAATAGTTTTTTAGGAACAGAGAAGGAGAAAATTTGGCTGGTGCAGTCTACATCTCACACAAAATGATAACGGAAGGTCAGGACTTCGACCTGTGTGGACTGTTAAAGGATCAACTATTGGAAAATGTGCAATTAACGAAGATGACAGATTACCCTTTCAGGTTTGGTACTCTGGTCATATGTTTGGTAATGTATTTTCTGAATTGTTTACCGATGAATAATAATGTGGCATGGAAAGAAAATGAACTGGTGTGCAAACAAATATATACACACTCTAATAATTTGGCTAACTTTGATCAAGAATTTGAAATTTTCTTTAAGAGTTTGCTAGGAAATTTTGGCTCAGTTGGTATTTCTCTTTCGGTAAGAGCACTTGAAGTTGGTTCCTCTTCTGCTAAGATGGAGACAAAGAAGAAAAGAGAAAAATAAATTGATGTTTGTACTCCTTCGGAATGCAAGATTCTAAAAATTGAAGGAAAAGGAAAAGAATAGGAAATTGTGGATATACCAGATGAGGAATCCGATGAAGGAACTGAGGACATAAAGGGAAAAGAGATGGATTTAGGAGGATCATAACAAGAAAATGAAGTAACAAAAGCAAGTGAAGAATAAGATGACTTGACAAAGGAGAAGCTACAATAGCTTATTCACAAGGAAGGTGGAATGCAAAAAATTACTCAGTTATGGTCTATCAAACCCTCATATGATCATGATATGATTCTAAGTGTTCTGAAGTCAGATCAAATTAGAGAATTTGTAGAATATTTTACCTAGAGAAATGATTGAATGCATTAAGGAAACTTTGGAATCTGAATTTCAAAACAAAGAAGAAGTAATCTCTCATTTGAAGGGACAATTCAGGCTTTCACTCACCAAGTTGAAAAAGAGGATGAATGAGCTAAGGAAATGCATAAATATAGCAAATAATATCTACAACTATAGCATCTATTAGCCTCATGCAGTTGGGAAATAGAAAGAGAAATTGGAGCAGATTGAAAAAAATTTGAATGGGATTGGAAAACGTTTTGATATATTTCAATATCAGGATGGTACAATCAAGAAAAGAATTCAAGAACTACAGTCTGAACACACAAAAGCTCAACTCACTAAAAACACACTTGTGGACACTTTTTGGAAAGTGAAGGACCTAACTGAATACAGACTGGAACATATGGTTGAGATACTGAGGAAAGGTGAAAAATTAGAGGATGTGATCACAATTTCAAAATTCCTCACTGAGATTGTCAACAAGACATCCAAGAATAATAGCATGATCATAATCATTGGGATTGCAATAGAAGCTTGGAGGAAATTTCTCTTGAAGATGAAAGAGAATCACAAGATAATTTTCTAAGTAGTAGTTGTTCTTTTTCAAAATTTGATTTCTTTTTGAAGTTTTGGTTATATTTTAAAATGGGGGAGAGAAAGCAACACATGTTTTTTCATTGATGTCAAAGGAGGAGAGAAAGTAGTGAAAAATGCCTCATCAATCTAAGGGGGAGCTATGTTTTGGAATTTTGAAGTTTGGCAATGTACTCATATTGATTTTGACACTTAGTCATTTTTCACTAAGTGATTCCATCAATGCCAAAGGGGGAGATTCTTGGCATATGGCTTCTAGTGTTGTCATTGATGGAAACCTTAAGTCATTCATTCGATCCACAGTCTAGTATTGGGTCATACTGGTAGAACAAAATGAACAACATAGCATCTGGTTAAACCTAAGTCTGTCTATCAATGTGCATTATCTGCTTATCAATTTGTGTTGCACATGTTAGGGAAGATAGTTGGGTATCTGTAATATCTTATTCTAGATTTTTGTGGCTACGCATTCACTAGTGTACGATCTAGGAGATCCAGTGCACTAATTTTCTGGTTATCTGTGCTAGAAGGCCGACTTGGTGAAATTAGTCATTGCGGATGTTTAAGAAGTAATTTTTTAAATTTTTTTGTGTTAGAATATGTTTATTTGGGTCCTCACTATGATTTAACTAACTATGGGTGGTGCACATAAAAAAATAGCTATGGATTTAAGCCGACAGTTGAAAAGTATTTTATTATTTATGTAAGTTGACATATGAATGATCAAATCTTTGATAGTGGATATATATATGAGATCAGTAGTATTTTTTTGAGAGAGTGAATGTGTAGTATGTTAATTATATGAGTGTGTGGTGTGAAATTTAGAGGGATAGTGGTCTGAATTCATCTATACATGGATTTGTGTTGCGGATTGCATAAAAGAGAAGAGTAGACTGAAGAGCAGAACCATATAGAAGGTCCAGAATCTGATCCATGATCCTAATCGAAGCTATAACTTGGCATAAGTAGATGCTACTACTTCAGTTCAACCCTTCAAATGGTTTTAATCTGAACTTTTGTAAGGTAGTGAGCCTTTATACTGAGCAGTGAGCTCTAGGAAGGTTGCCTAAATGAAAGTGCATTCCCTTTTGTAAAACTTATATTTGATTACTCAAATTGTGGATTAACCTCCACTATGGTTTTTCCCCTAACAAGGTTTCCATGTAAAAATCCTTGTGTTATGGTGTGTGGATAATTACTTTGTGTGTTTGCATCTTTCTTTAATTTAATGTTGAAATGGTTTAATTATCAGATTAATAAAGTTCAAATTTGTAGAACACTGATTCACCCACCCCTCTCAATTTTCCCTTGAGTCCAACAAGAAGGAATTTTTTTTGTAGTGACAGGAAGCTGCAACAAACACCAAAAACACAACAAAAAACCCCAAACTACTGAAACTGAAACTAAACACCAAACCAAAATTTGATGAAGAGTGATGCCCCTGCATCAATTTTGGTTCTTTCTTGGTGATGGTTTAATATTGATTAATTTACTATTTATTTTATTAATTTGAGAATGTAAATATTCACCTAGCTCAACTATGAAAACGTAACAAATAAATGAGATTATAGATAAACATAGAATAGAAAAGTAGAAATAAAGTACAAAGGAGTACAGTGCAAACATAGAGGTTATTGTCATATAAATTTAACCTCAAACTTGATGGATAGGGGCACTAGCACCCTAGACCTAGAAAATAAAAATTTCAGAACCAAAAACTAGACCTTCGATGGCTACAATTGGTACGTACTTTCTTTTTGGACTCAATGTTACAACTTCATCTTTCGATATTTAATTCCACTTTCCCTAATTTTTTGAGGTAGAAGGCTTGAATGCTAGATCTTGCAATTAGGTCTTTAATCCTTTTCCAAATCTATCTAAAACTTATCACCTATACATAAAGAAGAGGGGAAATGGTTATGTCAGATAGGGGCTTGCCTACGTCAAACCCTAATTTGGTATTTCTACCTCCAAAATGTATATGATGATATAAAAGAAATATTAATGTCAATCAAGCAGAGGAAAATGGATAAAAGAATGATAAATTGACAATTTTTATAAATTACCACTTAGATTTGCTATCCTTGAAGAATTAAATCATTGTAATCATCAACTTCAAGTCAACTTAGATGCTTGATTAAATGTCCTACAAGTTTTAGTAATCGCATAACAAATGAGCATAAAACATGAATAAGCTCACATGAAAAATTTATACATTATAAATATGGAGCTTGATTAATAATGAGTGCTATAAAATTTTCCAATTTTTCTCTAAATGCTTTTAGGGATGCTTATTTATGAGTTCAAGTTTCTAGGATTTTAAATGGTGAAAAAGGATCGTATTCATATACATTTCTTCATTTATCATAAAATTAATTATCAAAATTCGCCAAATAAAATTATAATTTTAAATATTAAAATGGGGACAATAATATATAAAAACTAAAGCCAAAATAGGTTGGTCAAGGGTGGTGTTTCCCTAGACAAGACCTATTTTGGGTCTTTTTTGCTGGTAAATAAACTTGAAATATTAATTCCCAATTTAATCTTATTTTTTGAGGATTATTGTAAAATGGGAAAATTAAAAGAACAATTGGGTCCAAGCACATAAGGGAGGAGCTAAGAATAGTGTGAAATTTTCAAGGATTACAATTTATGATGCTACAAGTACCTAATGTATTACTTTTTCATAACCTCATTAAGCCCCTACTTGTAGCTAGATAAACCTTACTTCCATGGCCTTATTTTAAATTTATTCCCATAGCCTTGGTCATATTCCAGAATAGAGTCCACTCCAAAGGGTCTAAATTCCTATCCCCTTCCAAATATTAAAAAATGTAAATACAGTAAAACACACATAACTTTTTGCAAACTAATTCTATTTGTTACTTCCAGTTAGCATTGAAATATTAGCTCTAAGCCATACATTATGGATTAGGTGTTTTCTTAAAATAAGGAACCAAAAATTTAGTATAATTTTCAAGTACATATTATATTTGAAACTTTAGATGACTATTTCCATGTACAAAATCAAAATTTAATGTTTTTTTTTTTCAAATTTATAATAATATTGTGAATAATATAGTAATATAATATATTTTCATTTAGAAATACTTTATTTAATGTTTTGGCTACTCTATTAAATGTATTATCATCATGTAGATTTTATAGAAACACTTGAGGAAATATGTTTTCTCTTTGATTATAATCACATCATAGGAAATAAATATTTTTTGGTATTCTCAAATATTCACTATCTTTATTTTGAAAGAATCTACCATCATCATCGAAGATTATATACTATGGGAGATTATATTTTCTCTCTTTCTCTCATATATGGGTGAAATCTATTATATACTGGTGATGCAAGTAGTCCTTAGGAGGCCATTTTGAGTGCTCCTTGGTTCACTTGCACATTTTTATTTGTATCTTTTCTCTTTTAGAGATAGGTTTCTTCCATTATATATTTATACTATACTTCCAAGAGATTTATTTCCATGTATATGGATACCTTACATGGATCTATAGCAAGGGTTTACCTTATTATTCATGCATTTTTGCATTATTTTTTACTTTCTAAGTTTCACTTAAGGTAGTTTTTGGTGCCAACATAGAAAATCACCTAACTAGTTTTTTAATTAGGTCGTACTTACACTTATAAACGTAATCTTACTAGGTCATTTAATTTTTATATCTCATATCATAGGATGAAGATACATGCCATGAGCTTAAATTTTCTTATATTTTCAAACCTATGTTTATAATATGGATTTATTCATGGTATATTGTACTAGTTTCATTTTGTATATAATGAATTCTCTCGCTTCATAGAATTTACATTGCTTCTATTTTGTGTGCAAGGTTGTTTTAGTTATAGGTGATCCTTGGGCTACTTTGTGGTTGATAAAAAATGTTTATACAATATGTCACTTACATAAAAAACAAACACATTTCAAACTCGCCAAATGCCACAAATATATATATATATATATAGAATATTGAAATGACATTTAATTAGTAATTTGTAACCGAAAATTGATTTCTTGTAACAATAATTATAAAAATAGTATGGGGTTGTAAATTAATAGTTATTGGGGTTGGGGCCCTAGCTCGGTTGGCTAAATCTTTCCTGTTGTAGGAGGTTGGTCACAAGGTCTAGTCTCCCCCACCCCCATGGTATTAGAGGGCGTGTCGCACCAGCACCACCGATCATGTTAAAAATTTCACCAGGCGCATTGCAGTTTATAGGGGGTCGTGCTACCCGATTCCTGTAGTCTAATAAATAAAAAATAGAAAAATTAATAGTTATTATTTTATAAAAAAATTAATTGATATTTCATTATTGAATTTATAGCTACTATAAAATTATCATTTCTTTTTCATTTATGTGAAGATAGGAATAATAGCCTAAACTATTAGTCAATGAAATAAGAGGGGTAAAAGTTTCTAGTCAATTAAATTTGTTCAAAAACTTGTGCATAGACATTATAAAATTAAAAGATTTTTTTTACATAAAAACTAATAGTATATAATTAGTTTATAGATATAATTGATAATAACGAGTTAAACAATTTCAATTTTAATAATATACTTTCCAATTAAAAAACATAATTAAATTAAGATAATTAATAACATATGTTTGAAGGAAGAGATAAAGACAAAGTGTAACCTAAACCATTGATAATTATTCTCAAAATGTGAATTATATATTGTAACTATTTTATGCACTATCATATTGCATGCTAATTAATACATGTTGAGTGGTAAATTCACTATAAAGAATTATTCATGAATTTGATTTTTGTAATGTCTACATGTTTAACTTCTCGTATTTAGATTTTTAACCATAGATATAATGATGCTAATTACAATGTAAAGATTCAACAAGGTTTTTATGGTCTAAGAGTAGAAAAAAAATGAAATAACTAAAGGATACAAATTCAGAAGGGATGATTATATTTGATGTTTCATTGTTATGGAAGAGCTTCATAATCTACACTTGTCAATGATTTTATTAAATTCTCATTGAATTGTTTTGATTAGATTAAGATGGGAAGGGCCCGTACCCTTTTACAAAATAGCCATTGAAGAAAAATGAGGGGCTCACAAGAAGTGAAATCCCTGTAGTGTCAAAAAATGGGTCCTTTGAAATTTTTGCACTTGTTTGGGTCCTCCTTGTAGATTTTGGCTTAATGTGGGCTTGATTTGCTATTGTAATGTGGATAGAACATTCAAATTATGTCTTGGGCCCTTGTGAACTAATTTATTTTAATGGTTCCTTGGAAAAGTGTTGTAAAGTGTTGTAACACACTTTCACACTTTTCTAGGATTTTATCAGTTAATTAAGCATAATAAGCATACTTTTATTCATAATTTATCTTAACCTTGCCTTATTTGGAGTGTTGTGAAGTGTTTTAACACGCTTTCACATTCCTCTAGGCTTGTAATTAACAATTGGACTTTCTTATGCTTTAATTGGCCTTATTATGCATCTACAAGCCTCATTTATTACATATTTTTTAGGATAATCCTAACACCAATCAGTAACCAATCATAATTCAAGTGTTCCTAGCTTGTGTGGCCCAGATTTAGTGTCTGGAACTCATTCACCACCTTGGGCAAATGATTCCCACCTAGGTATTTTTGGCCCCGATGTAGGTTTCACACATTTCTAGACACTTTATTTTTTGTCCCATACATTATGTGTGATGGGACTCATTCTCCGTCTTGGGTGAATGAGTCCCATGTGACCAAAATTCAAATCTAAATAAAAAATTTGGCAATATTTTATTCTCCTAGATCTGATGTTAGCTTGTAGTATTGTAATTTTGTGAATTCTTGCATAATTGAGTATAAATACAAGGTTCTTTCTCTCATTTTCCCCCCAAGAATTCAAGTACTCATCCTTATAGAAAATTGAGTTCACAAGAGAATTTGAGCAAGAGCATTCAAGACATTGAAGGGAAGATTATTAAGCATTCAAGAGTATTCTTCAATCATCAATCATCATGTCAAAGATTACATTCTTCATGTTTGTTATTGTGCTAACAATTGTGATGTAGAGTTCATGATTCAAGCAAGTATTACATTCAAGATCTATCAACATCATGCAAGAATCAAAGACCACATCCATTGCAGCCATTTCAAGTATAATTGCAACACTTTATTGCTAGGGTTTTGTGAGTTACAAAATTATCTTTTGTTCATTCATCATTATCCCATTGAATTTTCTTTCATTTAAAGGTTTAATTACCAATAAGGGGTTTGGCCAAGGAAAACCCCTATTCTCTAACCCCCACAACATTTTTCCTTCTTCTTGCATGTAATTCATAGGTCTAGGTTGTAGATTTGTCAAGCAAAAAACTTGGAGAAAATTTTTCAAGTCTCTAAAGTTGTAAAAGTTGTGATTCCACCTTGGAGAAGCTTGGAGAAGACCTATAGGTGTTGTTTTGTAGATTCAGATCCAAAAACCAATCAAAAAGAGAAAAGCGGACCGAGAGACAAAATCCAGTTTAGAAATTCTAAAAAAGAAAAAGTGGATTGATTCACCACTTTTGGACAATGAGTCCCACTATACATGCCTAATAGGGGTTTTTGCAGATTTGGATACCCTCTTGGCTGAAACCTATTTCTGCACATTTTCCTCGAAATTGGACTGATTCACATAGCTTGGTGAATGAGTCCTAGTCAACATAAATAAAAGATTGTTCAATGATCCAGATCTCCATTCTACCTTATTCAGTCTTCTAGGTGCACACATTATACTCTCATAGATTTTTATTGCATTTTGTTCATCTGTTTAGGTCACTATGTTTTCCAACATCTTCTTTTCCAAGTTTAAACTTGGTGGTGAACCCCTCATTTGACATCATTCAATCCCCTATAACATTCCCTTTGACAGATTTCAATCTCTTTTTCATTGAAGTCTCAAGCACTTGTTCTTGAGTGAAAAGGGCAAGAAAATCGGCCTCTTTCCTTTGAGGTCCAAAAACCTAGAAGTGAAAGAAACACCCCATTTTTTACCTTTTCAATGCCCAAAAATAAAAAATTACAGAAACAACAGTAATTGATCGGTAAAAATAAAAAAATAAAAACAAGCAAAGGACCAAAACAGTCACTAGTCTCCCAAAAGTTTGAGACCATTAATTGCCTACCACTCCTTGGCCAGGAATTGGAGCTTCTCCTTGAATGAAAGGGGTCCCTTCTAGATAGCCTATTTCTCTATGGTAGTGTCATTAGCACTACCCACCACCTTGCCTTTTTTTTTGTGTGTGGCTATCATCAAGATCACCCTTTGCCACCCTTTTACCGTGATTTTTCCTAATTTCTTGTTGAAAATCCTAGATGATTAGAGATTTATTCTTCATAGTCTCCTTGTTGTAATTAGTAATATCTTGGAGACAATGCATGGTTTTTCCCTGGTTGATGTGAATAGTAGAAATCTCCTCCTTCAATTTCAATTTCTCCTCCTCTATGCCCACAAGAGCCCTGAGCTCATCCACCTGCTTGTCCCAATTGGCCCAACGATCAAACAACTTAACAAGGGAGGAAATCATATCCCAATGCCCACTATCCTCAACCTCACCCAACCATGGAGCCTTTTGGTCAAGCACCTTCTTTTCAAGAAGTTGGATATTTTCTTTAGCACTAATAAGCCAACCCAAAATCCACTTGAGGATGTCGTTCTAGATCTTGGCAATCGCAAAAATATTATTTTTGAATGGGATCATAGGAAGCACAATTAACATTACCCATATTGGGGTCAGTAGAGGTCCAATCCAGATTAATGCAAATTTTAGGAGAATTTTGGGGATAGGAGGGTTAAATCTAGGAGGGGTATTGGGGACATCAAACACCTCAGTATGAAAATGGGAGTGCACAAGAGAATTTTCAGGGGTAGGGTTCCAAGAATCGTCATTCAAGTTATTTGAGTTATCAAAGGTAGATGTGGAAATCGGGATAGCCTTGGTTAAGGACACACTTTTGATGGGGTTGGGAGGAGTGTCATAATTAGCAGGGGTTTTGCCCTAGGCTTGGGTGTTTGGGTGAGTGGTGGGTGGGGTTTCATCTAGGGTGACAATGAGACTGAGGACCTCAGGGGGTTTAGTCGGATTACAAATGAAAAAAGTGTTACTTTTGATGATGGTTGAGGAGGGTAACAAAGTGACCTAGTGTTCGTAGAGATTGAGGATTAAACCCTAGTGAATGGGGAGATTCTTACCCTCACCTTGGACATTCTAAATATATTGTTCAAGTGAAGAAAAAAGATAGAAAGAAAAATTCATTTTGAAATTATAGTATAAATGGTTGAGCATGGGAAAAATATGGGCATGAAAATGATGGAAAAAACCCTCAATTATAACGTACCTCATCAGCACCTCAACAATTTTGCTCCGCACCCTAGGGAGGTCAGCCCTTTTGTATCCATTTTTGAATTCTATTAAATTTTTCCTCATCTTTAAAAAATATCTCCATATCTTTCTAGTAGTACCCTTTAGGCTTGCAAGGGATGCATGCACCATCCAACGAAAGCCCTATGACCACCATGATCAACTCTACATTCATAGTGAAGGAGCACCTGCCAATGATAATGGTGCCATCCTTCCAAGAGTTAGTGAACTCCATAAATAACTTGGAGTCATGCCCTCTCATGCCCTCCACGAATGAGGAGGGTGATCCCACAATAGTGTTTTACAATTTTTGGCCAAACTAGACACTGAAATTATTATTTTTAACTAAATATTTACATTCAGGTACCTATAGTGTCTAAATCGTGAGGAATTTGAAGATGATGCAAACTAGAGTCTCATCACATTTTGTCTATAGATTCTAAAAATATTTTTTTCAAAATTTTTGGTATTAGATTGCACTTCTTTCTGCATCTCCCATGAAAACTAGTTTTTTTTAGAAAACACCATTTTTAAAAAGTGACGCACACTATATAAGGCATAAATTTTTTTCCATGAAGGATAAAATTCTAATTCTTTCAAATTTAGATTTTTAACTTTGATATCTAGTGCTTCCATGTGGTTAGATATTTTTTTATTGAATATTTTTTCTTTAACCAAGTTTCGAAGTCAAACCAATTACCATTCAGACATAGCGCAACGGTATAATGCGTAAATTTTTTTGTATATATCAAAATTCATGTTTTTTTTTGTTGGATCAAGCACTTCAATATCTGGTGCACTCATATTTTTCAAATTTTTGTTTTGAAAATATATTATTTTTCCACATGTGCAGAACAAAGAGCTTGATTTTTGGTGAAAAACCTATGTTTAATTTAAAACTAAAAAAACAAATACATAATAAAACCAAAACATATTAAAATTATTTTCATTGGATAGCTCATTCCGAGGATTACTTGATTCCAGTTGGGTTTGTAACGTCTCCTCCCTTTTCATCCTTAGCTTGATCTTCAAAGCTTAAAAATTTGGACTTTCAAAGTTCATGTGGGAGAGAATGAGGGCAAAGGGTTTTTCGAACAAACCCCTAGGGGTTCTCTTGAACCAGGTTCGAGCGAACCCCCTATCCTTTTGAATTTTGTTTGTTTGTTTTGGGTGGGAAATGTGGGCCCAATATTTAATGGGTTCGCTCGAACCTACAAGTTCGTTCAAACCCCTAAAACTATTTTTTTTGCATGGGGTCATTTTTTTCTTGTTTTCCTTCGTCCATCAAATTGTAAACCACTATTGTGGCTTCACATAGGACAACTTACCACATTGAATAATAGGCCACATATACTTATCCTATTTCCAAAAATCACAACTAGCAGGTTCATCATGTACCAGTTTGCCACCCATGGATAAATTCATACATAGCCAAACAATAGAAAGGTTCTATAGAAATTTCAAGAATAAAAATAGAGCCTCGAATAAAAAGGCTTGTGAATGGATTTCTTAGAGAAGTTAAATTGCCATAATGGTAAATCATGGAAAATAATGAAGGGGTTGATAGAAGATCTAGCTCAATCTATTTTCTGAAGTACTTTGACATTAGTTTTAATTAATTCACCAACATGCCTAGGGATATGTGAGAAATTATCCTAGATAACTAAATTAGGAGTAAAAGTGCCAAGGTTAGCTAGCACATCCGTAACTTTGTTTCCATTTCTAAACACGTGAAATGATCTACCATTCCCTCTAATGAAATAAATTGTACACCCTTGGTGATGGTACAATTTCATATAATTTGGGAATAACTACTGATAAAGTGGACTTAATATCACCTTGATCTAGTGTTGTAATGTTTTTTACACATTCACATTAGGTCTTGGGACCTTTTTAAGCTAAATAAGCCTAAATTTTAATTAATTTAGTATTGTAAAGTGTATTTATTCACACCTTCACATTAAATTTAGGAGGCTTGTAAACTAAATGGACCTAATCTAGTGTTGTAATGTGTTGTACACATTCACATGGGATTTACAGCCCTTTTAAGCTAAATATACCCAATTTTCCCTTAATTTGATATTGTAAAGTGTATTTATTTAAACTTTCAGATTGGATTTTGAGCCCTCTTGTATTTATGACCTTAATATCATCATTCCCCTAAGACCCTATATTATGCATCCCAAGGCATATTTCAATCAAAATCTTGATAAGATCAACATATAAACTTGATTTATTCACTCCCTAATATTCTCTCTTCAAATAGGTCATGCGGGACCCATACACCACATTGGCTATATGAGTCCCATCTAGGTGGGACCCATATGCCGCAAGTGGCGTATGAGTTCCATTTTTCCTATTTTTAAGGTTTTAAGTTCAAATTTCATGTATGTCAGCTTGTGGGATCAAATTAATAGGATATTAGATGGATTTCCTATATAAATGAGGTCTCAAATCATTATTTCATATAAGAATTCATGATATTAAGACAAGCACTCAAGAGTTAAGAATTTCAAGGCTTCACAAGATCTCCAAGAGAGCATTCAAGGTCAATTTTCAAGCATTCAAGGGAAAACATATCTATCAATTTTTGCAGCAATCTAAGATCCATCATCAGGGTATGTGCAGGATCATGATGGGCCAAAAAGTGACAATATGTAAGTGATATGATGGCCCATGTGGCTGATGACATTTGTTTTACCCAAAATTTATGAAATGAAAAGGGTTTTTAAAGGAGATTCTTAGCTTTTCACCAATATAAATTATTATTTACTTTGAATTTAATAAATAATTATTATTCATTTTCTATTTTAATTACGACTAAAGCCCTAAATGATAGGATGATTGAAAAACATCTATAGCTTTCAAATAGTATCATATTTTTTGAATTTGAAACATGCATCACATTCTATGCTTTGCATACTATAGGATTTAAAAAAAAAAAAGAATTTCGTGAAGTTTTGACCAAGTTAAGGTGGTCAGACATATGAGTTTTTATATTTTTAAAAAATTGTAATAAAAAAATCATAATTAATTATTTACTTGAAAAAAAATTACAAAAAAATATGCATCACATCAGGACATGAGTCCTCTACTTATATCTAAAATATTATAAAAAAATATTGTCATTTTATTGTGGTTAGGGTGGTCAGATAGACACCCACTTCTTATATTTTCCTTGAAATTTAAGTACTACTGCATTAAAATTTTAAATTTTAACCAAATAGATTTAAAAAAAATAAAAATAAACCTAGTAGTTTAGAAACTGCATTCAATTTTCTACAAATTCTATTGTTACATATTTTTTAAATAATATAGATAACTTATTGAAATTTTTACGTCAAGTTTCGCAACTCTGATTTTCTGAAATTTCATTGCCACTTAAGGGCCTATTTTTTCCATGATGATCCTATACATACCCATCATGTAAAGGTTATCAGCCATAAAACTAGAACCAATGAAAAATGGGGATGTGATAGGATGGGAATGATGTTTGATTAAGTGCTATCGCACCCACTTTCAAGGCTTTCACTCAAGGATAACTCTAGAGATCTCAATGGAAAAAAGAAAGAGATCTTGCAATAGGGCTATCCTAGGAGTTGAATATGATCGAATAAAGTGTTCACCACCAAGTTTAAACTTGGAAAAGATAATAAAATGCACGATGAAATGAAAAACGCTAATATGATGCAAACTTGAATTGAATGACTTAAAGATGCATATAAAATAGAATCACAAGCTATGAAATGAAATGTGTTCACCTGGGAATCTGAAGATGACTAGAAGGAGCTCTGAAATGCTAGAGATTTTGGCTTTTTGACCTACTGGGACTTATTCTCCATTCTGGACGAATAAGTCCCAATTCTAGATTTTTGCATCGGAGCAGGTTTCAAACAAAAGGGTATCTAAATTTTCAAAAAAATATGAAAAACACATGTAGTGGGACTCATTCACCACTTGTGTTGAATGAGTCTATTTTGGATTTTTCAAAGCTTCAAAGTTATGATCTACACCTCTCAATCTACTCAATCTGCTTCTCTAGGTTTCTGGATCTAAAATTCTAATTTGGGGCTATAAATGACCTTTTAATGAATATTATGACCTTACACATGGGGAGACAACTCCAACAAGTTTGAAACCTAATATTCAATGATCTTAAAGTATTCAAATCACCTAAATCTACAATCACACAAAGAGATAGAGAAAGTGTTGATTATTAGGGATTAGGGGTTTGTCTTGGTCAAACCCCTTTTAGGTAATTAAACCAAATGATGAAACCATGAAACATGAACAATGATACCTTGAATGATGCCTTGTAAATGATGTCTTGTAATTCTGCAACTCAACATGAAATGGCCATGAAGGATGTAGATCTTGATCTTCACAATAGGTGTAAAACAGTGCTTGATCTTGGATATTCAATGCTACATCACAACACCATCTCCATAAAATTCTTGATGCTTGATATGATTGACATGATGATGGATCTTGAATTACTACACGAATGGATGAATAATTTTTCCCTTGAATTCCTTAGAGTTGATCTTGAATGTTATCTCGATGATCTTGTGAAGTCTTGGAATGCTTAACCCTTGAGTATGTCACTTGATCTCATGAATTCTTGATGAAATAATGATTTGAAAGCTTTTTTATATAGGTAATGCACCAAAATGATCGTTAATTTGATCCCAAAGGCTGACATAGAAGAAATTTGAACTTAAAACCTAGTTTTTCTTGCTCAAACTTTAAAAATAGCTAAAATGGGACTAATTCACCAAGCTGAGTGAATGAGTCCGAACTGGATGGGACTCATTCACCCAAAGTGCTGAATGGGTCCCATAGGGGCTATTTTTCCAACTAAAATATCAAGGAGTGAAGAAATTAAGTTTATAATGTGTAGGTATTGTCAAGTTTTTGATCAAAATATGTCTTGGGATGCATAATAGGGAGTCATAAGGGCCTATTAACGATGATATTAAAGTCATAAATGTAAGAGGGCCCTAAATCCAATGTGAAAATGTAAATAAATACACTTTACAACACTAAATTAAGGAAAGTTTTTTGTCTATTTAGCTTAGAAGGTCCCTAAATCCCATGTGAATGAGTAAAATAGATTAAAATAGTATATTAGGTCCACTTTAGTTTACAAGCCTCTTAAATTTAATGTGAAGGTGTAAATAAACACATTTTACAACATTAAATTGAGGGAAAGTTAGGTTTATTTAACTTTAAATGGCCCAAAACCTAATGTGGATGTGTAAAAAAAATCACAACACTAGATCAAGGAGATGTTAAGTCCAATTTATCATTAAATATTCCCAAATCAAGCAAGAAAAAGGCATAATTTTTTTGTTTTTCCACAAACATGTTATTGAGCTAGTGTTGTGATGTAGCATTAAAGATTCAAGATCAAGCATTGTTCTACACCTATTGTCAACATCAAGATCTACATCCTTCATGGCCATTTCATGTTGAGTTGAAGATTTAAAAGACATATTTTAAAGGGCATCATTCAAGGTATCAGTGTTCATGTTTCATTTCCTATGTTTCATGTTTCATGTTGGTTTTTCATTATTTCATTATTCGATTTAATTACCTAAACAAGGTTTGACCAAGGCAAACCCCTATTCACTAATAGTTAATAAGTTTTTCTCCTCTTTACATGTTTGATAGTAGATCTAGGTGTCTTGGATCATGAAGGATCATTGAAGATTAGGTTACAAGATTCGAGAAAGTTGTTGGAATTGTCTCCTCATTTGTAAGGTTGTAATCTTCACTAAAAGCTCATGTATAGATCCAAAATCAAGGTTTTAGATCTGAAAACAAAGTGGAATAGAAAGAGAAGACATTGAAGACCAGATTCAAAGTTTGAAGTAATAGAAAACCCTAACTAGACTCATACATTAGTCCTGGTGTAAGAGTCCTAGTTTAGGTCATTTTTCATATGTTTGTAGTTTCAGATACCCTTTTTCCAAAACTAGTTCCTACATAGAAACCCAAATCTAGGATTGATACACCCAAATTGGCATATGAGTCCTAGTAGGCCTATATTTTAGGTTATTCAGTATTTCATGTCTCCATTCAAACTCTCTTAGGTTTCTAGGTGCTCCTCTATACTTTTTCTATATTTTTTTCTAATTTATTTTCATTTATAGCTAATTTAGTGAATATTCTTGCATCATTGAGTTCAATCATTAGATCTTGCATTTCATACAATTTTCCAAGCCCTAGCTTAGAGGCGAACCCCTCATTAATCTCTAAACATAACCTAGGATACCCTATTTTCAGATCTCTTCTTTCATTCTTCATTGGATTGAGATCTGTAAGGTGTCCTTGAGTGTAGCAAGTGTGAAATAGGAACCCTACCCTTATGCTCCATTCCTCAAAGGTGGGGAGTACTATTTCTGTCACCAGATTTTTGTGAACCTGCATTTAAAATATTTCATTTTCTGATTTGGAGTCCATCATCATCCTAGATCTAGCTTGCATTGACTTTGCATTAGGGTTTGCATTAGTTAATTGGAATTATAAGGTTTCTAATTCTTGCATTAGTGAAAGTGCATATAGGTTGCATTTTTGCATCTCAAATAAGTGAAAATCATATAAAATCTGCATTTGCATATAGTTTATAGATCATACAACATAAAAATCATTAAAATCACATAAAATTTGCATAAAATTGTGAAAAAAACCCTCACTAGGACTCATACGCCCCTATGGGTGATTTAGTCCTAGTGTAGATCTAAAACTTCCTTTTACAACATCAAAAACCCTATTTCTACACTTCTATTTTCTACCATTAGTTATCTATTTTAGTTGGTTGAGTTTCTGTTACATGCATTTCATTAAATCTAACTTAATTAGGTTCATTTCATGCATTTCTCAATTCTAAATTTGCATTTACAACATTTCGTCTTTCAGGTTCTTGCATAGTGTAATCAGCTTGTTTGAAATTTGAAAAATTACATCTACACATTTCATTCTAGGTCTTTACATTGCATCGTAAGTTTCTTTCCATTTTAAGTGTGCATAGATTACTTTGTAGAAATGTTAGTATCTGTCTTTTCCAAGTTTTCAAAGAAAACATTATTCAATAAGCATGTTATTCATTCATTCAATACATTCCCTAGTTATGGGAGTCTCTTAGTGCAAGAAAGTGAAAATGTTGATGCTTGCCTCAAAATTACACCCTGATTTAGAGAATGGGTGGAATAGGTTCAATCAAAACAATTCAACACAATTCAACACAAATTTTGAGGTTCTAAATCCCAACTATGGTGGTTTTCCCAAACCCTCTTGTCTTCACTTCAAGGACACCAAACCTATGTTTTTGGCATATCTTTTAGAGAAATTTGTCTCTCCAAAAACCAAGAACCTTTTCAAACACCCATTAGGCCCATTCAAAACATATCTCATATGTGGCCAAGGTTGTTTTGGACCAAGTTCTTCAAAATAGTCCTGCTACGTTGAAACAAGGCCAAATAAGGCCTCTTTTACAAAGCATCTCTAAGAAACACAAACACTAGACACAAGAACTCTACACCAGTAGTCTTTACATGTAACATAGGGTCCAATTCAACATATTTCATCATCATCCAACACTTACAATTTGTTTTCCTACACTATCACTACTCAACCTAAGCCTAACACATGAAGATGTTAGGGTAGGGCCTGGACAAAAAACCTCCTGACTCCATCCCTTGCTCCAAAAGACAACAAAAACATTAAAAAAAAACAAAATCCTCCATTCCACTAATTTTGGCCAAAAATTCAATGGTGGAATGGGTTGTTATTTATATTTATTGACTTCAAACCCTTGAAACTAGGGTTTATAGGCAGTCTTCAAATAAATCATTCAAACTGCCTTCAATCACAATGAAAATAAATGAAATCAAAACCATATTGAAATTTATTTAATGCTCCAACTATTTACATGGGTTTTAGATCATGACACAACTGTACGAAACCCTATAGAACTAGAAATCTATAAAAAATACATAAATTCATGAAAAAATAGAGTATTTTCTTATTGTTTTGTCCTCCAAATACTTCAACAACCTTGCCTCAAAGTTTGTGAGGCTTCTTAAACATGTTCCCACTATAAACCAATTGTTTCCAACTGCAATCCACAAGATAACTATTCAAATTCCTCATAAAAGCAAGATTTGACAAGTTGCAAAGCAACTTTTACACTATTTTGACAACTTTTACAAAAAACCCCAAAATGACACTACATGAAAAAAATACATCAAATATGGTCTCCATTCAAGCTTATTACATCAACATAAGTGTTCAAACACACAAAAACAAACCTAGACACCTAATGACATCATTTAGGAAAAATTGCCATGGTACCCCTACACAACACCCCCTCCTATCTCCCCTATTTGTTGGGATGATGTGATAGAAGAGATTGTAAGCATAGATAATCATGATGATCATAATTTTTCTTCTTTTGATACCTCTCCTTTTAGTGATGAAGGTATCTTGGTGAAAGAAGATGCAATCATTGAGAATCATGAAATTCTTTCTTGTCCTTCTCCTCCTCTCCCTTGGAAAGATATTATAGCACAAGAGGATGAGATCATAGACACATTTCTAAAAACCACCTTAGAAGAGGATGAGATTTTAAATGATGAGGATATGTTGGTGTTAGATGATCAAATATTTAAGGTCTATAACAACCCTCTTTATGATCCTTCCCCTACCTTAGAAGGAATTAGCTAACAAGGGAATAAAATCATAAATAAACATGGCAATCGTACTTTTCCTTCTCCTAGTATCTCTCATAGTTGTGAAGAAGATACTTTGATCGATGAAAGTCATGAGAATCTTAGTTGTCCCTCTTCACCTAGGGAAACCCTTATTGAGAAAGACAATTCAACCACTGATCATCCCCTACATGTAATGAAGTCATTTTGGAAGAGACAATCCTTGAATGTCAATAACATTTTGTTTTAAGTTATCCTAACAAGTCTCCTTCTAGGGAGGATATCATGGTGAAAGAAAATGAAAAAAATTCGGATCCCTTAGATAATGGTGAAAAGAGGACACTAGATCGCCATTTATTAGAAATACATCAAACCAAGACCGTTGATGTTATGAATGTGCAAGTGTCTATTAGATCCCCCTTGATTAATGGACCTCCTACGTACCATGTGGAACATCCTAAGAATCCTCTAGCTCTTTATCCACCTTCACACAAACCATGCCTAAAAAAAAACCTAAACTTATCCTTTACCCACCTAAGATTAACATTGTTTCTCATACATATAACACTAGAAACAATCTGTAGCTAAGACAAACACCTTCAACATCCCTCCCATTGCCTAATCCTATCTTGCCTGACCTTATTTTACTGGGTCCTTCTTGTGGAAATGAGTATGATCTTGTCAAACAACTAAAGAATACTACTACTAAAATATCATTATGGGACCTTATTCAAGCATCCTCTCACTACCATAACATGTTTCAAAGTTCCTTGCAAAAAATTGTGGTTCCCTCTAGTGCAAACCTAAATGACATAGCGACCATGATTCAAGGAATAAATGTTGAAATTATCTTCCACCAAAGTGAGCTCCCTCCTTTGGAAGTGAAAAAAAAACATGATGCTTTCATGGTAATAGTTCAATACAAGAGAAGCAGCATAAAGAAAACCCTTTTTGATAATGGCTCAACCCTTAATGTGTGTAGTGTGACCCTTTTGGATAGACTTGGTGTGGATAGATCAAAAATTCAACCTGCCTCTTTATCCATTAGTGGATTTAATAATGTGGGAAAGCAACTGCTTGGTGTGATCACTTTACCTATTATAGTTGGAGAGGCCACATTAGAAACACCGATCCATGTTATGCCTCAAAATATTTCATATAATCTTCTTTTAGGAAGGCCATGTGTTCATACAATGAATGGGGTGCCTTCTACACTTCATCGTAAAATGAAGTATATCTACAACAAAAAAGTGCACATACTTGAAGCCAATCCAAAACAAAACAGTTATTTGAACATTGATAAAAACAAGGAGAATCCTTTGAATACATTAATGCCAACTGTACACAAGTCGAACTTGTGCAACAAAAAGAAAAAAAAACACATTGAAGAAGTCACAAAGCTATTAGAAGAGGATTGGGGTTCCCTGGATTTCAAACCAAAATTCATGGGAGAATACAAGATCATAAAGAAAGACTTTGAAAAGGGAAATAAAAAAGTGGCAATTTCAACACAAAATTTGGAAGACCCTTCGAAAGCATCCACCTCAACCACAACAAATTACATAACAAAATTTGATAAACCTAATTATGAGAAACCACCAAATCCAAAAGAGATGAAAAATCTTTATAGATAAGGTTATGAATTGATGAAACAACTTGGTTATAGTGGAAAATTATGTGGTGCTAGAGAACAAGGTATTTGTGTCCCAATAGGGCCTCACATGCAAGAAAATACTAGTGGTCTTGGTTATTATCCTTTGAAAGAAAGAAAAAAACCATCATTCAATATCAACACTCTTACAAAAGTTTCTTCTAATCCTAATTTAACAGTAGTACACCCTAAATTGATAGACATTAATTCTCTTGATTATTATATTTTGGAGACATTAAAGAAGAAAATAAATCCTTGTTTAACATTAATGTCATCACGTGCAAAATAGTTACGATTCAAATTCAATAGATTTTACACCCTCTTGTAAAGCAGAGGAAAAAATATTGCAATCTAATGAGTCTTATGTAAGTATAATTGTTGTCATGGGGATTGCACCTAGATGCTAAGTTTATATGCTCAACAATCTCGTGAAACATGGAAACATCTTCGAGCATGTGGGTATTCTCATAGTGAAGATGAATATCTAGAGTATGGGTTGGATCCCTTATGATTTTCTAATGAATAAATGGTTTTTTTAAGGAAAAGGGGAGAAGGATT
Source organism: Sequoiadendron giganteum (assembly GCA_007115665.2). Taxonomy (NCBI): domain Eukaryota; kingdom Viridiplantae; phylum Streptophyta; class Pinopsida; order Cupressales; family Cupressaceae; genus Sequoiadendron; species Sequoiadendron giganteum. The sequence goes on from CM021101.1 coordinate 765,006,433, forward strand.
TGAAATAAATGGATATAATGAAGTTTAAAGTATGGTGATGCACCTAAATATAAAATATGAGCAACCTAATTCACAACTATTTCTCATAAAATATATTTTCACAACTCAAATTGGACAATCTAATCACATAAGTGTTTCACAAAAGGCCTCATAATCTATCCTTTATGAAGGAAAATGATATTTTCACAACCTAAAGGAGAAGAAAAATCAATTACACAACCTATGAGCTAAGATTAAAATTGTTTTTGTATAGATGCATCCATGAATGAGACACAAATTTAAAGCTTTAGCGATTTAAAACTCATTAAATTTTCATCCAAATCATCCAACAGAGACAAAACACCTAAAATTGAGAACGATGACACTCAATTGCAATAAGAAATGGAAGGAAACTTTGCAAGTGACAATGTAAAATAACTTGTAAAATCTATTGTATATATTAATAACTATAAAAGTGTGAGTTACAAGACCAATCTCTCTTTGCAGAATGCAAAGGAAAGATGCAAGAACTGATACAAAAGATAACTCCCAAGAGCCAAAAGGTGGCACTAGCAGCTAACTGAAAGTGAAAATATCTCCAAATATCTCTCCCACGAGAAAATATGAAAACCCTCAGAAAGGGAGCCCACAATTGATATAAAGTGGAAGATCAAGTGGTCAAACTCTGTCTGCATGATGGTCAACGCAAAAAGGCTCCTAAAATGACTCTACCAACTAAAAATGAGACTCAAAACCGTTGTTGAACTCCACATTTAACTCTACATGATTTGAGGACTTCAAAAGCACTTCAGTTGTCTCTACCTCCTAATTTTGCATGAGTTTGGGATGAAGGTAACTATTATGCCTCTCGCATTACATTTTAATCACATATATAAAGGAAAATTTAAAATATTACCTTAATGATTGTCTACATTTTTACCTTGGTTTCAATTTTATGCAAAATCAAGGGGGTCAACCTTGTATTTGAAAAACCATGTTAAGATATTTTAAAATAAAGTGAAAAGAAAAACCCCATGAAAGAGTCGGCCAAACTTAGGGTTTCAAAACAATAAGTCAAAGTCGCAGCCCAAATGCATTTCTTACTTGCAACTCTCTATGAGGGTTCCGCAATGGAAGGGTTTGGAGCTTCGATCTTCCTGGACTTGATTGTGAGATATGGGACCATGTTGTTGGTAAGTCCTTCCTCATATCACTCTGCTACTATGGTTTTCATTATTATGAAAATATTTGATCTTTTTTGTTTTGTATCCTACAAGCTTTGACTTTAAACTATGGTTCTTAAGTGGGTATGTGCAGGATCATCATGGAAAAAACAGGCCCTTAAGTGGCAATGAAAATTCAGAAAAATCAAAGTTAGGCAACTTGATGTAAAAATTTGAATAAGTTATCTATATTATTTCAAAAATATGTAAAAATTGAATCTATGGAAAATTGAATCTAGTTTCTAAACTACTAGGTTAATTTATTTATTTTTTAAATCTATTTGGTGAAAAATTGAAATTTCAATGCAGTAGTACTTAATTTTCAGGGAAAAAATAAGAAGTAGGTGTCTGTCTGACCACCCTAACCATAATAAAATATTAATATTTTTTTACAAGATTTTAGATATAAGTAAAAGACTCATGTCCAGATGTGATGCATATTTTTTTGTAATTTTTTTTCAAGTAAATAATTAATTATGAATTTTTTATTACAACTTTTAAAAAATATAAAAAATTGTATGTTTGACCACCTTAACTTGGTCAAAACTTCATGAAATTCTTTTTTTTTTTTTTAATCCTATAGTATGCCAAGCATAGAATGTGACACATGTTTTGGATTCAAAAAATGTGATATTGTTCCAAAGCTATAGATGTTTTTCTATCAGGCTATCAATTAGGAATTTAGTCATAATTCCAATTGGAAATGAATAATAATTATTTATTAGATTCAAAATAAAGTATAAGTTATATTGGTAGAAATATGAGAAGCTCCTTTACAAACCCTTTTTGTTTCATCAATTTTAGCTAAAATAAAAGTCGTCAGCCACATGGGTGAAGTCTGGAAAAGAAAGGTAAGTTGTTAAACACGTTTTTCATGTTGACTTCTTAGGATTGGAAAGTTCAAACCAAATTCCAAAGCAAGCCTGAGCCTAATCCCTAGGCATTAAATTTTGTGTCATCAAATTGGATATCTGATTTGAATCCGATATCTGATATGTTTGAGGTATGATTTTTAAAAAAATTATACAATTTTTAATATATGATTTCAAAAATGCAATAAAGTTTATAATTTAATATATATAATATACAATATAGTTTATAATGTAATATATAATATATAATTTATGATAATCTCTTACCGAATTATGTATAATATTTAAATATTATTTCAATATTTTAGTTAATCTATAAATATTTAAATATATATATATATATATTACTAATATATATATATATATATATATTACTAATATATATTAAATATTTAAATATTACTTCTTTCCCTATCTCTCTTTGCCTCTATCTCTCCCAAGTCTCTCACTCAATCACTCCCCTCTCTCTCTCTATCCCTCTATCCCTTTCTCCATCAACCCTATCTCTCCATCTCTCCCTCCCACTCTCCCTCTCTCCTTCAAACTCTCCCTCTCCTTCTCTCCCTCTCCTCTCCTCTTTCTCTCTCAGCCCTAAGTGTCTCTCTCTCCTCTCTCCTCTCCTCTCCTCCTCTGCTCTCACTCCTCTCTCTCTCTCCTCAGCTCTCCTCCTATCTCTCTCCTCCTCTCCTCTGTCCATCTCCCTATCTCCTCTCTCAATGTCACTCTCCTCTCTCCTCAGCCCTAAACCCACTCTCTTTTCCTTTTGTCCTCTATCCTCCTCTCCATCATCCTCTCCTCCTCTCTCTCTGTCTCCATCTCCATCTATCCCTCTCCCTCTCTCCCTCTCCCTCTCTCCCTCTCTCCATCTTCCTCTCTTCCTCTCCCACTCTCCCTTTCTCCCTCTCCCTCTCCCTCTCCCTCTCACT